>AP028429.1:13841998-14159890 GCA_036509395.1 Antheraea yamamai
AATTTTTTCCTTGATCGAAACCTCCGGCTAATTAGCAACGATTCGAACTCGCGTTGTCATCATAGTTTGAAAATCATCGATTTACGCAAGTATAGTAAAATATATCTTACACTAATCATTCCATATACATGCAAAGTACACAGTATTATTATCTTCTGTAACATTAGTAAAGAGAACACAGGAAGACACGAAGCGTAAATCATAGCGCCATTTTGCTGTCCCGCCCAATAATTTTAGGCGCATCAAGTCCCTCGTATTACTGCACTACAATGTGTTACCAAATATACGACCAGTTTAACTGAATGCCGTTTGTTAATGACGGAAGTAGGTTTAATTAAATCAAGCTTGGAAGCTCTTATGATATTTGATGTTGTACGTATAGGCTGATTATTTTCTAGTGTATTCCATTTATTAAAGACTGCTTTTTGCTTGCGGTTTCGTTAAGGGAAATGTATCCTATGTCCATTTCTGTACCCTTGACAATGTTTAGCAAGAATTTTATGATCGGTTGAGTAAAAACCGTATCAAACTAACATGCTATAATTTACATTATAGCTTTACGTATGTTTAAGATCATTTAAACAGCTTCATGTTGATGTTATTCGACGGGCTTTCACGTAGTAGGTGATTTGTAATAGTTTGTAGAATTATAACCTGATAATAAATTTTAATTTGAAATGAGTTTATCTAATTTGTTTTAATTTACAACTTTAATATAATGAAACTACTCAGTAACTCTGACTGTCCTTTTTGGTTGTTCCATTAATTAAAAAAAATATCGGAAATCATCACCAGCCTGCAAGAGACTCACTGCAGGGCCGTAGCCCTCTTCTCGACGTATTGACTATTTTAAGCTCTGAGAAAGTCACTGTTCTATGATTTCTCACATACAGTGGTACAAGAAGATTTCTCAGGTTCAGGTTTTCTCACGATGTTTTCCTTCACCGTCAGCTGATAGTGTTACCAATTTAAATTAGTAATGTACGCTAGATCCGAAAAATGCATTGGCACACGCCGGGCTTTGAACCTACGGACATCGGCTTAATATTTCACCGGTCAAACCGGTATATTCACCGATTACTTTGCAAATCCGACTACCACAAAAAAGTTTTTTACTGTTCGGGTTAATATATAGCCTATGACACTCACAAATAACGTAGCTTTCTATTGGTAAAATAATTTTCAAAATCGGTTTAGTAGATCCAGAGCTTACCCCCCACAACGTCAAAAACTCACAAACTTTACCTCTCTATAATATTAGTATAGATGTTATTTTTTTTTTACTTTAAACCCACAAAAATATCGTTAATTCGTAATGATGTAACCTAATATAATACTATCAAGACGTTTTGCTATGATATTGTTTGCCCACAATCTGCATACCCGCTGGAATTTATCGATGCTATAGTATCTAGTAAGAGCTGCTAGTCGTTACGTGAACTATGACGAGAATACGATTCACTGTGTATTTTCAAGAGAGAATCTACTTGCGAGGAATGCCGATTCCACGTCACGTTCCTGTAATCGATTCTTGATTTTCGTATTCGATTGCTTTTTATTTTAACCAAGGATAGAGGAAAGGTTAAATAGAACTATAAAAAAATATTGAAGGAGTAGATGTACATTGTACATGATTTATTGAATTGTAGTGTCAATAGTCATTTTTAAATATTGCCTGTGTCAAGTGTACAAGGTTTTTGCAGTAAGTTTGATTAAAAGTATAAAAAGCATCATTTAAGTCTATATAATCATTTTGAGATCAGTTAGTATAAAGGTATTAAATAAATATACAGTAGAATCTCGTTAAGTTAAAAACCAAGGGAAACACAACATATTTTAAATTCTAGAGTTTTTTATTTACCAAGGGTTTATGTTAGAGAGTAATTGATGAGTTAATATACGGTTGCTTTTTTTACCCGAATGCACCAGAAGAAGAGGTAAAACAAAATACATACACGTGTTACATAAAAATAAAACTTTATTTAAAGTTTAGTTTACTGAAAAAAGTCTGTGATTCTTTTTTGTTTTAAATAGTCCGATCATCGAGAACTCCATTTGATTTTCCATGATAAATAGAGAGGTACACTTATGGTTTGTTTTAACAATTTAACTCGTGATACTCGTGCAAGCAATAAATTTCGAGAAACCATTCGTTTTGTATATTCATTCGAAATAACTCATTGGCAGACAGTTTATGTTATAGAGCTTGTCGAAATATTTCTATAGGTAAGTGAAGGCTAATACTGAAATTATTAGTTTAAGTTATAGAGGTTTTTACTCTATCGAAGTTAATCTAATACAGTAGGTATTAGATACATTAAGATGATCAAACTCTGGTATTGTTGTATTACTTCTGGAATTTTTTTTAGTGTAAGTAAAGGTATCGTATCCAGCAATTTAATATGAAAAAGACGACGAATATTATAACAAAAAAGACATTGTTTTATATAATATTATAACGCTGAAGAGTTTGTTTGCTTGAACGCGCTAATCTCAGGAACTACTGGTCCGATTGAAATGAAATTCTTTCAGTGTTATATAGCTCATTTATCAAGGAGTGTTATAGGCTACTAATATTATAAAGAGGTAAAGTTTGTGAGTTTGTGACGTTGTGACTTTGTAGGGGGTAATCTCAGGAACTACTAAACCGATTTTTTTAAATTCTTTTACCAATAGAAAGCCACGTTATTTGTGAGTGTTATAGGTTATATATCATCACGCTAAGACCAATAGGAGCGGAGCAACAATGAAAAATGTTTTAAAATCGGGGTTTTTTTCCTTTTGAGAGCTTCCACTGCGTCTTAGCCCAAAATTCCACGCGTAAGAAGTCACGGGCAGAAGCTATTAACTAATCATATTATCTATACTAATATTATAAAGAGGTAAAGTTTGTGAGGTTGTAGGGGGTAATATCTGGGGAGTCGGAGAAAAAATGATGGAACGAAAACGTTTCTTACGAACGCTGCCTTAACGATGAGAGATATATGATTGAGTTCTAGAGAAAAGTTGTAGCTTGATAATGCCTATTACCGCCCAACGAAGTGGGCACGGGTTAGCTAGTAGGCTATATACACACATCAAAAAAGTCTAAGCAACATGCGTGATATTACAAATTTTACCATTTACATTAATTAATTTCTAAGTCTTTACTCAAACAAAGTGCGTAGGTAAGTAAACTTTTTTGTTATAGATTACATACTGGCTGGTTGTAAAAAAAAATTTTTGATTATGTTTTGTTTTTTCATAAAATTCAAATGACTGCGAATTTGTTTGAATTTAAGTGCGTTTTAATTGCTACGTTTAGTCTTGATTTTATAATTTTACCAACCATTTAAATAAAGTTAGCGACAAAATTGAATTGTTAGATATTCTTTACGTCATGAAGCGACGTCATTTGATGGCAGATGAAATGCAAAGAGCTGTAGGGATGTTGCAAGCGGGAAGTAATCAATCTCAGGTATCTCGACATTTTGGCATTCATAGAAGTATTATTTGTCGTCTTTGGCAGCGCTACAATAATACAGGAGAACCCGCTGAACAGCATCCAGGCCGTAAAAGGAGTACAACCACTCGGCAAGACCGGTAAATACAACTGACTGCAAGACGCCAGCCGATGTTAACCGCTCGAGAGATAAGTTTGAGGCTACAAATTTCAAGTGGTGTTGATGTAAGTCCTCAAACTGTGCGAAATCGACTGCATGAGTACGGCCTACGAGCTCGACTCCCAATCAGGTGCCCACCGATACGTCACGGGAATCGCGCTCGTCGATATGAATGGTGTAGAGAACGCATAACATGGACCCAGGAACAATGGGATAAAATTATGTTTTCCGATGAGTCGCGATTCGGGTTTAAGCCTGATACAAGAAGGGTGCGAGTGTATCGTCGGCCCGGAAATACTGAAAGGCTCAGGTGCGTTCAGGAAGTTCATCCATACAGCGGCTCAACAGTTATGTTATGGGCGGGTATTATGAAGAACAGGCGAACTGAGCTCGTTTTTGTAAACGGAAACATGAATGCTGAAAATTACATTGAGGATATTCTCAGACCTTATGTCTACCCATTTGCACAAACTTTTGGCTCCAATTTTAGGTTAATGCATGACAATGCGCGTTCACATACAGCTCGGCGAACCAGTGAATACTTTGCAACGGAGAACATCCGGGTATTGCCCTGGCCTGCACAATCGCCAGATCTCAACCCCATCGAGCACGCATGGGACATGCTCCAGAGACGTGTTTTGAAGGACTTGGACGGAGCGACAACAACCCAACAGCTGAAGGATTTGCTACAATTCTATTGGGAGCGAATACCGCAAGATGACATAAACAGTCTCATTAATTCAATGAATAATCGTTGCCGACAAGTTCTGAATAGCAGAGGAGCCCATACTTTGTATTAAATTGTTCTATTCTTTCACAATAAATACATTTTCTTTAGAAATTTCATTTTGTAAGAAAAAAGTTTAGTTTCTTATGTATCTTAGTTTCTACAGTATATTCTAATATTGTTCATTTCTGTTATTAAAAGAACTTATAAGACAACAGCTGTTATTTTTACATCATAGAACCCTAAAGATATTATTTTAAAAATAAAATACAACGTTATAATGTGAAGAACCATCCTAAAATTTAAATTAGTACATGTTGCTTAGACTTTTTTGATGAGTGTATTTTCACGCTAAGACCAATAAGAGCGGATCACCAATGAAGAATGTTTCAAAATCTAGGTTAACGTACTTATTATTTAAAAATGTTTTTAGCTTCCACGCGAACGAAGTCGCGGGTAAAAGCCAGTTAAACATAAAATGAATGTACAAATTTTACCCGTCACACTGAATTTAAAGCACATACAGAAAGTTTGTTTAGAACTAACCCAGGTTAGTAAAAATGTACAAGATGAAATAGTTTCTCGTTTCCGAATATTTTATTCCAACTACACGTTGTACAGTTTAAGTGCAGTGCAGCGTACAGAAACTCATGAGAATTTTCAACTCAATCGATGATGTGTACTGTTCATAAATACATTGACATTATTTTGTTATTTGACCTGCTTTATATTTCATAGATTTTAGAGTTTAATCACAAACTTATCTGACGTTAAATGCTGATGTGGTCTAAGATGTCAAACATGCAAAACCCAGAGCGGGACTGCAGGTCTTAAGTGTAGGTGCTGTGACGCACCAATAGATGGTTGACGACAGATTTTCAATTTGAGAATGGTAACTAGCTAGGCGTATTTAGGAAAAGCTCTATCAACGTGCTGTTTTATTTTTTTTTATCATAGGAGACAAACGAACAGGTGACTCATCTGATGTTAAGTGATCACCACCGTCCATAGATACTAGCGACACCAGGGGAGTCGCAAGTGCTTTGCTGGCCTTTAGTGTTCCTCCAGGAGGTGGGTTACGGCTCTCTCAGTGACATTACAAAACGCAACAATGTAAGCACTATTACTTCAGGCCGGTTTTCTGTGGGTCGGGTGGTACTACGGGCGAGCCGATCCATTCATCGATTCGAATCGAATCGATTTAGCGGGGTGGTAGGGTGTCTGTACCCGACTGGATCGCGACCACCGTACATCAGGTGGAACACCCGCCATAGTGGCACGTTTGGGCGTGTCGCGTTCCGGGATCAGCCGGTGTATATCCAGCAATCAGGGGGGGGGGGGGGCTGTCCCTAACTGGGACGCTTTCAGGCCGGCATGACAGCGGCGACCGGCGATGGATAGTATGTCTTTCGGCGGTCGCCATTGTTTTTGGATTGTACTGTGCTTACCATCAGGCACAGTACAGTCACTTTGCCGAGCTACAATAAAAAAAAAAAAAAAAAAAAAATTCATGCTGAAACCAGCAATAGCTTCAGCGTGGCTCTACCACATACAAAAAATTGATACCAATGTGTTCATAATTGTATTTAGTTTAGTAAATATTTAGCTCCAATAAGTGAACAATCTGTTTCCCCGAACTTAAATTTAAACACAAATTTACTTATCTGCGCCTCATTTTCTCAATTTACATTTCTCTTTGGGCAGACATTAGCGTCGTGACGCTTTACCGATAAGCGTTCATCAATAATTAGCCTTCCACCTGGTACAAAACGAATAACGAAAAGATTAATGTGAACTGTTGATCTCGGTAAATCATAAAATTCCTATATTTTCCAGCTATCTTAATCATCTATCCTTACTGGTTTTGGTTTCCGGTGTGTGTTGATACCGATTATTTTAACGAATTTTATGTATAAAATTAATTAAGGTAAAACTAATTACATAGTATAATAATTCAATATATAAAAACTCTGCGGTTTTTAATTACAGTATATTTTCCGTTGGTTAAATTATTTGCCGATGGTTCGAAAATTTGTGTGTAATTTTAATAATAATTCTGTGAAATGTTGGAACGATTGCGATGAATTATTGGAATTTGTGCACTATTTATATTCAGTTATCTGTATAAGATTATAAGTTCTATTATATACCTATATTATAATGTCTGATTAATGTAGCTATAGGTATATCTATTAAACTGTGCGAATAAATAAATAAATATTATTACTCTCAATATTAAAACAAATTATCCAAGAATGGAAATTAAAACTTTTATATTTAATAAATTACATTCTAACGGCTTCGTACCCGTTTTCTATGCAGTAGTAATTATTTTTCACTTTATGTATATAAAAAAAGATTCTCAAAAGGACTAACAGACTAAGCGAATTGACGGATTTTTATATATACTTTCATCCCTTTTTCAACACCTTAGGAGTTGAATTTCCAAAAATCCTTCGTTAGTATTCAATTACAGTTTAAAAGGCATGCAAATTTTCTCTTTTATGTGTATGTATTAGAATTAATAGAAATTGATAGACCATATATTTGATATATGGTTAGTAAAAGTTAAATGCATGTAAAAGAAAACATTCTCATGTCAAAATTATAAACGTTAATTATTAAAGTTGCATGCAACTGTTATTATTTTATGATCGCCTTTCGTGTTCCCTATGAATTCATTATTCACAAATAAAACGTAGTTATTTATAACAAGGAAAATGTGTAATATCTTTAAATTATGAAGACTCGAAAACCCGTTTTACAATGAAATCATAATGGCGTTTTTGTGGAAACACAAAGTTTTATGACTTGTAAAAACAATAAAAGACGCCCAGAAGTTCCGAGTTTCGTAGTTCAGATAAGCCCATTGTGACAAAATATAATTTTTCGTTGCAACGAACAAAGAGGAATTTTAATGCAGTTTAGTGTTTCCATTGTGCCCGGGATTTCTGTGGCATAATATACACCAGCTTACGTAAGGTGTCACGGCGAGAATAGACCTAAAAAAATAATTACTCACTCGTGTGATAGTGTAAGCTCAGGATTTTCTCCAGAACATTTTCCTCGTAAATATTAGTTTTGTTGAAGCAACGGGAAGGGATAATAAGGTATACATCTTCTTTGCCAATATTGAATCAGCTAATCGTAGAACTGTATAAAACTAAACACGCTATCATATATAGTACTTTCTTTAATAAGTATCTTATTAAGTACTAGCTTTTGTTTGCGGCTTCGCCCGCATGGATGTAATTTTGTTTTGCCCCTTGGGAAGAGTACATTTTTTTCTGTATGTTGATAATGATGATCGATTTAGTAGATAAGGCGTGAAAGCGAATCAAACAAACAAACTTCCTTTTTTATTTATAATTATCAGTTACGATAATATAAACTGCCTGGTCCCAGAAACTTCGTTATACAAGCATTACTGCTTAACCTGTATGAAAAAGTATAGCGATGTGTAGGCTAGATACGCTAGATAAATACTGTAATAGTCATCTATTTGCACTAAAAATCTCGTTAAAATCGGTGCAGCCCAGATAAATTATCATTATATTATAATGATGATGATGAATGATTATATGATAAATTATAGGCACTTCGATTTTACTTCTGTGTAAAGATTTTGCATGTATCTAGGAATTCATAATTTTTGTATGAAGAAAGATGTTGGCAAATAAAAAAAAAAATTATAAAATAATTTTACAATTATATATTTTTATTTTATTATTATAAAATTATATACAAATCTGCATCTATATAAAGCCCTTCAAAAAACATATAAAACGATCCAGGAGTAGAAAAGTGGGTTTTGACGGCAGTCTTGCTGGTTTCTGTTATTGCAGTGCGTTTTTATATTCCGCTGCTAATATGAGTTTTCAGACTTTCCAAATATAATCAAAATCAAGTTTTACGTTCTTCCATACGTCAATTAGTAATGATCTAACATAACTGTGAACGCGGGTAGTACAAAAAATGAAACATATGATTAATTAAAAACAATAAAGTCCCTTCAAGTTTTGCTGAATGAAAACAAAAAACAATTACAGAATGACAAAACGAAGGCACTGTACAGGCATAGGTTTTATCAGGATAACAAAGGCTATGCAACTCCAAAACAACGGTGACAATCGAAATCAGTTCATCGTCAGCCATTTACCGTCAAGATGACCAGTAAAAAATCAATTTGCGCTTATAAATTGTCATTATGCATAACATTGTTTAAAAATCTTCTACGTTCCTATTAATTTCTAGCAACAATCACCCTTGACGGTGCCTCTTTTACCGTTGTTAGTCGTTTCGAAGTCCACTTTTCATAGAAAAACTAGTAAGCATAATAGAAATTAAACTTTTTTTACGAGTGGAAATCCTACATACAACACTCACCATCCAGGGTAGTGTTAGAGTGCTACTGACTAAAACCCCCCACGGTTTACCATCAGCCACCTTAACGGAGCGACAATCGTTGGGGATCGCGTGTGCATGCACCGTGTCGCCAATTAGAAATACCCCTTCCTAGTCCTGCCACCCGTCCTAAAAGGGGTGTTTAAAAGATTTTCCTCTCAAGTGCCCTTTCCGCATGAACCGTTAAATCCGTAAACGGAGTCAGTATGATGGTATAATCCACCCTGTGTAATTGTGGTAGTAATTTAGTCAGGTACAGATACCATACCACCCTGCTTGATTATTCGATACATAAATACATCGACTGATCTCGAAACCCAACACGGCTAAGCTTACCGCTATGGCGAGTGTTATACTTGGTTTATGGCGATGCCGTTTAGTTTGGATACTACAACCCTACGTCTACTATTAATCATTTTTGTTATGAGACTTATATGTTGTGTCTGTTGTTCCAGTTGTCTGCTACGTTGCTGGTGCTTCTCCATCTGTCCATGCACGTTGTCGATGAAGGCCACGCTGTTAATCCCAGTGAGTATATATGTGTTAGCTTCATGTTTCTCAAATTGTATACTTATCACATACAACTATTACACGCGTCTTTGTCTGCGTTGCTTATTACCTTAACAATAAACATAAAATATGATGTAATTTTTTTTGTACATTCATGAAAAACATAAACAAAATTTGAAGTAAAAATATACTTTGCTAACAAAATTTATTTGTAAAACAATGTTATCCATTTACTTCATCTCTCTTGCGTATGCGCACCACACCCCTTGTCCCACTTTACGTATTGCTAAACGCGTAGTAATTATAAAAATCGCAGTATCTTAAAACCTAAAAAAGTCTGTATTCAGTTAAGATATTTTTAGACCAAAACCGAGTGTCAAAAAAATAAAAGTAAATTTTTTTAATCAACCTCTATCTTGTAGTTTTTGCATGATGAGCGCACAACAACAGACTTCTCTCATTTTATTTATATAAAAGAAAGAATAGAAAGAAAAAGATATGAGATATACCTACTACAAAATACCCCCAGATTTTTTCATGAGACAGAAATGCATATGCTTACCTGCTTTCCTCTCTTAATTCGTGTCGTCATTCGAATTACAGTATCGTTTGATAGAGGGAACATATTTTAATGTGACAAAGACTAAATGGTTTATGATTTGCTTGGCCGTTGTATCATAACAGACAGAAATTTCTAAAACTGATTAAAATGTATTTAATTACTTATTATTATTAGACACTTAAAAAAATATTTACAAAGTAATCTGAAAACTACAAACATGTAAAATTTAAGCTCTTATTAGGTGTGTAAGGTGCTTAAGGCTTAAGGCGAATGTGGCTATAGCGGCGGCCGTTTTGGCTCCTCTTGTTAAGAAGATCTGGGAAAAAGAGGAGTGGCCAGATGAATGGAGGACAGGTCTTCTGGTAACCGTGCCGAAAAAAGGTGACTTAAGTCAGTGTAACAATTGGAGAGGAATCACCTTACTGTCTATCCCCTCGAAAGTTTTGTGCTGGATTATCTTGGATCGCCTTACAAAAGCTGTAGAACCACTACTTCGTCGCGAGCAGGTAGGCTTCCGCCCTGGAAGGTCATGCATAGACCAAATTAATACGCTGCGGTTTATTATGGAACAGGCATCAGAATTTCAAAGGGAGATTTATTCTCTTTTTGTCAACTTTGAAAAAGCCTACGATACGTGGCGTTAGTCTGTGATATGGGTGCGATTAACAGAAGTTGGTGTTCCGTCCAAAATCATTGACCTTATTAAGTCTGCGTATGATAACTACTCATGCAAGGTACGCCATGATGGATTGATTTCAGAGAGAATTAGCGTGCACTCTGGTGTGAGACAAGGTTGCCTGCTGTCACCCGTACTGTTTCTTGTGGTTCTGGATGGCATCATGTCGCGTGTCAACGTCAACGCTCAGCATGGCATAGAGTGGGGTCTTACGGACCATCTACAAGATCTCGATTACGCTGACGACCTATGTTCGCTTAGTCACAGGCGTGTTGACATACAGAATAAACTCGACAACTTGCAGCGCGAAGCAGCACGTGTGGGCCTCAGGATCAACGTAAAAAAGACCAAAGATATGCGACTAGGTTCGAATAATGACATTCCACTTTTAATTGGGGGAGAGGTGGTGGAACCAATCTCCAATTTCACATACCTTGGCAGTGTCGTGTCGTCAACTGGAAGATCAGAGCTTGACATTGCATCTCGGATTGCCAAAGCAAAGGGCGCTTTCGCGTGTCTTAGGCACATGTAGCAAGTCAAATACCTCTATAGAAGAGTGAAACTGAAAATATTTAAGTCTAACGTCAAGTCAGTCTTACTGTATGGGTGTGAGACATGGAAGGCTACCGTAGATCTCACACACCACCTCGAAGTCTTCGTTAACCACAGTCTATGTCATATCTTGAGAGTCTTCTGGCCAGAGACAATCACCAATGTAGATTTGTAGAAAATGTGCCATGAAGATCCCATAGACCATCAAGTGCAACGTCGAAAATGGACCTGGATCGGCCACACTTTGCGAAAGGACAACAGCCATATCCCTAATCAGGCATTGGATTGGAATTCCCAAGGTAGGCGGAAACGTAGTCGACCTAGACAAACCTGGCGAAGATCTGTGCTTGCAGAGTGTACGAAAATTGGACTTACTTGGAGTGAGGTGAAGCGTCCAGCCATCGACAGATCGAGATGGAGAAGCATTGTGTCTGCCCTCTGCCCCGACAGTTTGGTGATATAGGATCCCAAGAGAAAGAGGTGTGTAGGTTTATTTGAAAGTGGTTTCATTGTAAGTTGTTTAAAATACTACATTTTGACGACTTCTGGTATTAATCATAGTGTATCCGATCAGTTAGCGTAAACTATTGTTTCCGACGTTAATCAAAATGTAAACAGACTGGCAAGGAAGTAACTAGACGAACTGGGTACTTTAGTATTTAATTTGTAACAAAAGTAAGTTCTTCAGATGAGTACTGTACATTAGTTGATTCTGTAGTAAATCACTTTCAATTCCATTGATAGTATTTACTTTATATTTTGATGATAATGGTCCATAAAGCCAGAAATGGCAGTATAAAAATTTTCTGGTGGCGCAAGATATAATTGTGTCCTAAGTATTCAATTATTTGTTTGTAATTGCAGCAAATGAGTTTTCTGCATGCTATTTTATAGTACTGACAGTAGAAATTAGTTAAATTGCAGACAACGGACGACATTTATTTTGTTAATGTAATGAAATTTAGTAGATCAATTTTATTTTTTGCACAAACAATTTATGGTTACATTTTCGAAGTCCTTAAATGACGGCATCTGATGCGTTGGTACAGTTTGCATTAATGTTGTTTTAACTTGTACTTACCTCGCCGAGTCAAATATCCATAGAGAGTCACGGCCTTACTTCTATTTTATTGAATACAACTTTTATCCAGCTGGCTACTTAAAGCTCATAGAGAGGTTTCGCATCACAGCAGTCAACCTGCCGAAATTTGATTAGGTGGGTGATTTAAAGTAGGCGGCTCTTTTTACGCTACAAAGCTTTCCTGTTATCTATGGATAATCTAGCTAAAACAGTGTGTTTTGGTCTTACAGATGACATTAGGCGTAGCCAAAGCCTTCAGTGTTATTGCCAATACTTCATTTACTGTTGGACCTTCATGCTAAATCTACAGTTTAAAGATACTAGAATTTATGCATTTCTAAAAAAAATACTTTTGGAACTAATAGTCGTATTTTAAAAATTCTCTCTGTGGCTGAAAGCTAAGTCCAGAATGATGTTTATAGGTTATGTTTAATAATGCAGAAATGTTATAGTTTATAGTTATAGGTTAGTAATCTTAGAAATTATTCATGAAATAATTCAATTAATTACATATTTAAATCCATGGGTGCTATAGGCTTTTTGTTATTAATAAGATGTAACTAAAGTGTACAAAAAGAAGACGGTTGTTAGTTTATTGTAAACAGTAAATTGAAAATGATCTTATCAGGTTATAATTTATCAAATTTATTCGAATCTCTTTAGGATAAGTATAACTATGGATCGAAAGTATGAAAAGAAGCTGTAGAAAATTGATAAAACGTTTTTTATTCATTTTATTCTGGGTGTATCTTCAGAAAAATAATATTGTGTACAAGGCAAAATATGTCCTGACACGAATACCATAAAATCAGGAAACTTATTAAGGGTCTTAGTATTAGAATATGAATTTAAAAAATGTATATAATCCCATAACATGTTCGTTATATGGTTATAGGGTTATTATTTTAAAGGGTAAAATTCTTATTATGGTAATAATTAATCAGAATTATAATAAAACCGCTGTATTTCAGAGAAATTATGCGATCACATAGAAAGCTCCGGTTTTTGATGGGGGATAAGTGCCTTTTTCGTCGGTCTTGTAACACATGAATAAATATTATTTTCGGTCCCCTCATACCGTTTCCCGGAATTGACTTTGTATTTTTATCGAACGGGTAAATATTACACAAGAGGATGGAATCAGAGCTTTGTTGCGTAAAGTTGGTAAAGTGTGACTAATGGGAACTGGACCTGTGCGTTAACGGGATAATGATGTTTGGAAGTTTCAAATTATTTTTCCTAATACACTAGTCTTAATTTAAGATTTGTTTACGATGTAAAATATTATTGTTATAATTTGTATATGAATCGTTATTACAAATAACAAATACATTATCGATTATGTGAACTTAAAACAGCACGTTTGGAACTTTGTCTACCCGTTAGAATAATGACGTCAGCCTTCCAGAACTTTCCACCCTACTTTATACACTGCATCGCGGTACTTTCGAACAGAGTTATGTTTTGGAAACCGAAGCGAATACTAAAAGAAAGAAATGGAAGGCATCTTCAAGCTGGCTGCGACTACAGCATTATAAGGTATAAGTGTGATAGTAATACAATCGTGTGATAGTAAGACCAATTGATTCTTGTTTGTAGGAATAAAAAAATAATTTCGTCCATCACAAACGGCATATAACTTATCTACGGTGTAACATTATATATATTTTTGCAAAAAAAAAAAGAATTCATAAAACTTTCAATATTTTTTTTCAAAGAAATTTAATTGAAATTGAATTATCGACGGGATAAATAATTAGATTGTCCCTCTTGCGTGTGGAATTCCATGGACTGAGACTGATTTTATTTACGCTGCTTGAATTGCTGTTGAGGAAAAATGGTTGAATCAAGGAATTTTTCTTCAATTGTTTTTTATACTTTGTTACTTTGTGCTTAAGATGGTAAATACGCTAAACCTAGAGACGACTGGCTCTAAATTGCAATTGCCGGAACACACGAACAGGTACTTGTGGGTGGTAGTTACCCAGACGGAATTAGAACCCTACAAAAATCAATCAATTGTGTACAAATCAAAATAAGCCAAAATTGTTACTTTATGTATTCGTTTATTAAAGTAAATAGTTCAATTTACTAACATTAAACCTAAATTGAATTGTTATTTTAAATCTCATGCGTATTTTATTTATGTATGATATTAAACTAGAGACATATCACATAACACTAACATAGTACTTTAAGACAGTAATAGTCATTTAGGCTAGAATATGATAGGCTTATTTATTTATAGGCTACTAGGAACAGTACGCGACTTCGTCCGCGTTAAATTAAAACTTATTAACAACTAGCCGAGCCGTGCCCACTTCGTTGGGCGGTAATAGGCATTATCAAGCTACAACTTTCCTCTAGAACTCAATCATATATATCTCATAATTAAGGCAGCGTTCGTAAGAAACGTTTTCGTTCGACCATTTTCTCCGACTCCCCAGATATTACCCCCTACAACATCACAAACTTTTCCTCTTTATAATATTAGTATAGATTATAGATAATATAATTAGTTAATAGCTTCTGTCCACGACTTCGCACGCGAGGAATAGTTATTTTGGGCTAAGACGCAGCGGAAGCTCTCAAAAGGAAAAAAAGCTCCGATTTTAAAACATTTTTCATTGTTGCTCCGCTCCTATTGCCTTTAGCGTGATGATATATAGCCTATAACCATTCTCGATGAATGAGCTATATAACACTGAATTATTCAAATCGGACCAGTAGTTCCTGAGATTACCCCTTACAACGCCACAACGTCACAAACTCACAAACTTTACCTCTTTATAATACTAGTATAGATAAAATATTGCTTAGCGTCATCTAGTGCCGAGGTATAGTAAACTAGATAAAATAAAGATCTTCTTCATGAAAAACACATTATGCATGCACACATGCATTAATTTCCATATGTCGTACTCAACCGAACTCAGATATACTAATATCCATTTTAGTCACTATCCATATTGTGTCAATGGAAAATTGTTTAGGAATAGTATTTTTGATTGAATCTCGTTTATCTGTACATATGTAGCTATATAAAGTGTGAGTTCAAGGTCAACCGAAGTTATTTTGTTTCAATTAATTTGACCTATCTCTCTGAAACAGTCCTTTTATTCTATGCTAGCGACCCGCCCCGGCTTCGCATGGGTGCAATGTAGATATACATTTAAATGAAATACTATTAAGGACAGTTCTGATCTAACATGATATGTACAACGTGTGCAATGTATTTAATGGGATAAGGAATAATACTGTATTGTAAATAACACATAATTATATTTGCAAATTTTAATTATAATTATTTTTGCAAAAAGATAAAAATGGTTAACGTGGGTTATCCTTTAGAGATAAATATATACCATCGCGGACTTTTCTATCGATGTTTTTAAGATATACAATTCCGTAGTACATTAATTTGATATATCTTGTAAGGTTTGACCAGCGTCTTTGATTTAAGCGCACAAAAATATGTTTGTTACGACATCACATTACAAATCTTTGAATTAGTCGGCTTTTCTGTACTATGATGTGTATGTATTTTACATATAAACCTTCCTCTTGAGTCACTCTATTCATTGCCGTAATTGTAATACCGTTACTGTATTCTGTAAAAAAACTGTATCAGGATCCGTTGAATAGTTTAAAAGATCTAAGGGAACAGACAGCGGAAGCGACTTCATCACTACATAGTATAAAACAAAGTCGCTTTCTCTGTCCCTATATCCCTATGTATGCTTAAATCTTTAAAACTACGCAACGGATTTTGATGCGGTTTTTTTTAATAGATAGAGTGATTGAAGGGGAAGGTTTATATCTATAATAACATCCATTAAATAGTGGATAAATACTGTTATTTTTGAGGTTTCTAATGTGATGTTGTAAATAATTACATTTTTTCCGCTTACATTGCAACAAACGCAGGCGGGCCACGGGCAGTAATGAATAAATCAAAACTACTGGATTGATTTTAATCATTTTTTCAGTGAATGACATAGGCTATATATTTTATACCTGTGCGAAGCCGGAGCGGGCCGCTAGTCATTTTATATTACGTAAAGATGAATGTGCCCTTTTATGGATCTACACTTTATGTTATATACATATTGCATATATACCTATTGTATATATCTATACATGTTGCTTGCAAAATTTCATTGTGATCGGTGTCTAGGTAGTAAGGACGACGTTTAAACTTATTATTCGATTAATTCGATATTCTAAATTATTCGATTCGACCTTATTATCGATATATATATTTATCCTATCTTATCTTTACACGTAACTGGTTTACACATCGGAATCGACAATCCTTTACCGATACACCACAACACTGTGTTTGCTAACTCGATGACGAAGTTGGACACGTAAACATTACGGGAATCGGTCCTTGTTGTTTTGTCTACTCTCAAGTTTTGTGAGAAGCAAAACCAATCCAATCGTAGTGAATTTAAGGATTATTTTCGCTTGTTGTTGGATATAGTATTGGTAAGTCCAATGGTTAATACTAGGCCACAAGATACAGAGTAAAGAAACCCCTTGCTGCATAAATTTCTGTGTGGTGTGTAGAATGATTGTTAAATCTGTCACATATAGGCACTGTAGACAAGCAAAATTAGAGCCAGATAAAGGCGTAACGTATTTTTTTTTCTTTCAACATGCTATATTCAGTTATTCATATCTGTTCGTAAGTTGATCGAATTGTACTCATAATTGATTGAATATATATATTTGTGGATTACTCAGAGCATGGAAAGTATTTATTAAAAGTGTTTCGTAAGATAAGCTAAGAAATCAGATAGAAGAGAATTGTAAAAGACTATCATTTATCTTCTAATTTTAGGGCTGAAAATAAGATTTAACTTATTAAAATGTTGTGGATGTTAAGTAAATCAAGCCATTCAAATTCTTATAAATTTTTTGTAATCGCAGACATTTCACACAGATTCTACACAATCATCTATACTAATATTATAAAGAGGTAAAGGTTGTGAGTTAGTGAGATTGTAGGGGGTAATCTCAGGAACTACTAGTCCGACTTGAAACATTCTTTCAGTGCTAGAAAGCTTATTTGTCGAGGATGGCTATAGGCTATATATCATCACGCACCAATAGGAGTAGAGCATCAATGAAGAACATTTCAAAATCGAGTTTCTTTTCCTTTTGAGGGCTTCCGCTGCGTGTTAGTTAACCCAAAGTAACTATTCCACGCAGACAAAGTCGCGGGCAGAAGCTAGTGGTTAATATATAACTTAAAGTTTATGATATAAACTGTTTTTATATTCTCTCTATTTCTAATTTAATCTCTCAAATATATTTTTCTATAATTACGCAAGTTACGCTACCAATCAAATTCTCTTTAAAAATTCATATGAAAATTTTGTAAATATTAAATACATTAATTACTGAATAATAAATGTATTATTATTAAATGTTTTATTTATATGATGTTTATATACGTAGATAATTATTAAATACTTTTTATTTAACATTCGTAAATAATAACACGAGATATCTCAAACAAAGTTGCAAAGAAGAATAGTGTTCTAAATATCTATCAACATTAAAAAAATACTTTACTTCATCACAGAGATATATATTCATTGAAAACGCTGTGTTTAAACAACTCGGCTGCATTTCAGTGCCAAAAAACAAAAGTTTTATTCGAGTGGTACGCTCAGGACTTGGGAATCGTTTCAGCTTTTGAACAGGTTAATGTTCATCACGGGAAACAAGGGGAGTGCGGTGAGAAAAAATGTACACTGTGCTCTTTGTTGGTAATGTTGGTAACAAGCTGAATTCATACATATTTCCGTGTCGTGTCGAGGTCTTGCTACCTCGGTTAAAATGTTGCAGAATAATTTTAGCATTTTTTTTTGTAACATGATACATTTTTTATCTGAGTTTCTGTTATTTCTCTGCACATATAAAATTATTTTTTAATTTGATATATCTTTTACTTTACTAATATCCATTCTTCATATCGTTATATAAGTATATACAATTCTTATGTACGTTTGTATGTGACTGAACTCCTCTTAAACGGTTACACCAATTTTAATGTGATTTTTTTTGTGTGTTTAGATAAATAAAAGAATGATTTAGATTCACAATTGGACCCATTAGCTGTCACTGCGATCTGTTTCTAGGATCTTTTACTATTTTCAGGTTATGACAACGTCTGCTGGTCCCGCTAGTATAATATAAATTATTAGAACCGATGACAAATGTCAATTTTAATGGAGAGTCATGGTACCAGCCATTTTGGTCCACTCTTACCATTTAACTTTTTGTATACAAGCTGTTTCTACTCTCATGTGTTAACCTATACGAACGTTAACTTCATTATCTTCTTGCTCTTATGATACCCAAATAGGGTCGGCACAACATGTTTTACTCTTTCACACTCCCTACACGAACACCGTTGCCAACAAAATATTAGAATAAAATCTAAAACTGATAATTTGATACTTTAGAAGTGTTCCGAAGCTATTCTTTATTAAAACTGGTAAATGATTGTGATATATCTAACAATAACATATTGCGAAGTTGCGAAATCTTAAGATCTCGATATCAGCTTCTGATGATTTATGAATAACACTGACCTAGTTTTAACGAGAAAACATATGATACGGAGATAAAAATAGGAAACGGAAGAAAATCGTTACATAATAAAGCAGCAAAATCAAGCAATAATACATGTAGGTCTCCCACAAGTAAGTAATCGTACAGAAGGTACATACCGAAAATATTTCCCTTAAATTTATGTTTTTGAAGTTATACTTCTTTAGGCGCGTTATGAAAAAATGATGAGAGTGAACTTCTTCATACTGTGACACAAAATTAACAGTATGAAGCTGTCTGCAAACCGGCACTCTGAAGTTAGCTATAGTCAACATTTTGTTTCTTTGTATTTCTTTGTATTAAAACTTTCAATGTATTAAACACCTTTTGAAGTTATACTTCTTTAGGCGCGTTATGAAAAAATGATGAGAGTGAAATTTTAAGATGCGCGCGCATCTGTGACACAAAATTAACAGTATGAAGCTGTCTGCTTAACCGCTCATTAAGTCTCGAAAAAAAAGCTACCAACAAAATAGAAATTGAACGCGTGTACATAAGTACACACACACTTTTTTTTTATGGGGCGAGTATATGAAAGAAAGAAAGAAAGAAATACTTTATTGTTGGAACAAACATACAATTAAATTAGATTACACACTAATTAGACAGAAAAAAAAATACATTTTAAAAATGAAAAATAGATGTCCAACAATTGGCGAACCCATTCAGCAAAAATCTGCAATACTGTGAGTAGTACTGCAGCGCTGATTTTCAATGGGAGCCTATATATCAATTTTACTACTTGTTTATTATAAAAATTAAATATATATATATATACTGATTGACACTGACACATTGGTAGACACTGGATTTTTATATTTATAGATATGTTGCAATAAAAAAAACGTAATTAGTAATGAAGCTTATGTATCACCATTTATATGTCTTTGTAGTTACATCTTAATTACATATAAGTAAGATAACGTTAAACTCCTGTCAAGTTAACATCCCCATTAGCTATATAACATATACGTGATTGACGTCTCGACTAATAGTCCCTGTAACTTCTGTTTCCACTTATTTTGGAACATAACCTGCTCTCAATGGCCTGTCTGAGCATATGATGGGAGGCCGACACTGAATAATGTATAAAGGGCTGGCATGAACCGGACGCCAGATAGACCGCTGTCTACATATTATATAAATCCCTTCAAAAAGTTGGACAACTTTGACGTTTGGTTTTAGTATAGAAGCGATTATAATTTAATGTGCATGGATTAATTTACACATTTTTACACTCACTTCGTGTTAAAATTGTTTAAACGCAGTTCTTAGTATGCGTCTATAGAAGTTTTATTTTTAACTTAACAAGTAAAAGTCAATTGAACACAATAACGTTTTCTTCGGTGATGCTATTAAGCCTAACGATATGTGATATCACGTTATCCTAACTATGTATAATTAATGTTTGTAAATGCAAATTTTATTATGCTTTCACGCTTTAACTACTCAAAGAATTATTATGAATTTTGCTTACACGCTATTAGATGTACAGAAAATAATAATCTAGAAAAAATAAAAAATACGTGCGTGTATCAGTGTACACACGTAAGAAGTGAAACTTCTTTATGACATCGTTTTTCGAAAAATGATCTACTATATTTACAACTTTACAGAAAAAAAAAATTAAAAAAAAAAACGGAATCTGATCATTGTGAGCGCACCTTTAAAAATAAACATAGCGCGTAACGGAAAAATGTACAGAAATTAAGATGGCGCGTAACCGAAAAACGTTACATACGTTTTTACATGCTCTAAAATTCCTCCCTAAGTCGATAAAGAAGTTTCACTTCAAAAATTCTAAATCTAATGTGAGTGAAGCCATTGACAAAAGCAAATCAGTTTATAGTAATAATATTGATTTTAATAAAGAAACCAATACATCGAAAGTCTATAATGCGTTTTTAAATAAATCGAAGGCAGTTGTTTTGAAAACGTTATTAAACTTTATCGTACGTCATCCGAACGATTATTCAGCAACCTCTCACCACGGTAATTGTTGAACCATCAAAACGCTAATGCCACACATACGTACGGCGTGACCACACGGATACTTTGATACTGCAATCTATATCTATACATATAAGAAAAATGAAGTGTCTGTATGTAATATCAAAATATATTTTTTTTACTGATTGGGTATGAAAGTATACACGACACTGATAACAAATACGCAAATTTTTCAATTTTTTGTCTGTCTGTCTGTTTATTCCGGTTAATCTCCGAAACAGCTGGACCGATTTAAACGAGAATTTTACTGGCGGATAGCTGAAATCACAGCAAATTACTTAGGCTACTCTGAATTAGATTAGCTGTTAACCGCGGCTTCGTCCGCAATGTTATTTCCAAAACGGTTGGACCCATTTTCACGGGACTTTCACTGGCAGATAGCAGACATTATAAAAAATAATTTAGTTTATTTTAATTTAGATTAGCTGATAACTGTGACTTCGTCCGCAGTACTATCTCCAAAACGGTTCTACCGATTTTTACAGGACTTTCACCGACATATAACGGACATTATAAAAAGTAATTTAGTCTATTTTAGTTTACACAAGCTGTTAACCATCGCTTCACCCGCAGTGCTATCCCCGAGATGGTTGGACGAATTTTCACGGGACTTTCACTGGCAGATAACTGACCTTATTGGAGGTAATTTAGGTTATTCTATTTTAGAGTAGTTGTTACCCGTGACTTCGTCCGCAAGAAATTTGGCAAAAATATGTTGTTCATTGTAAACATGTGCGTAAAACGTGCGTTGTACTGGACTCCAAGAATAAGTATAATTGAAATTCATATATCTGTATCACTGTATGTAATTTGAATTATAATGTCTTTTTGATCATTTTAGCGGCCATTTTATTTTATTTACCGCGCTTTCGTCTACAAAACTCAGTAACCATGGTAATATGTAAGAATATTGCATTAAGTTCAATGAGCACTATTTAAATTGTCAAATATTAAAAACTGCTTAAAATTTTATATCTTGATTTATATTTATGCAAGATTTCAAGACGCCAGCTCATTCATTGTTTACAATTCAACATTATAATTATTAATAGTTACTTTGAAGATACAAGGGGTCTTTCTAATAAGATATTAGACCATAAACGTATTACTTATTGACAATATGGGCATATTATACCATTATAACAACATGTTTAAGTCATTGTTTCGTTAGTTCCCTATACCGTATATGTGAGTGCTGAGGTAGTTTTATGGTGGGTTAAGGTTCCAAATATGTTACTGACGATAAACCTCATTCAATACATACTTAGTATTTATATATCTAAGGTATACGTTACATGTTACTGTAAGTGTGGTGCCTGTCATACTTACAATTGTTTTAAAGAGCATTTTTATAATTGTACATGGTCTCACAACTTTATATTTTGTTAATACAATTTAAAAAAACGCGTGCCGAGATGCGGGTACAGCCAGTAATATATACGTTTATTAAATCAAGTGAAGAACTTATTAAACATATTATTGGTTACAAAATTGAAAGTAATGCATTAAACAACTATTATTATATTTAATAGTATATAATAATATGAATATACCTACTGTTAATAGTATTATGTCGTATTTATACTGTGTATATATTTATCAAAGCGGGAACTGCGTAGATGTTACGTTTCCGTCATTCTAACGTCACTCAATGTACTCAGTTCCCTTCAGTCGTGTATAAAAAAGTTTTTCTTCAAAAAATCGTAAATACATTTACCTTTATGTACAGAAAATGAGGGAGTGTTTTTTCTTTAACGTTATATATATTTATGTTGCTAAAAATTGAAATATTATCTCAAGTTTTCCATTGTTTTATTTTTTAAAGATTTTTGAATTTTTTCAGTAAACATTTTGTTCACATATATCGTGACTCTTTAAGACTATAATGACCGACCTTATTTGTTGTATAATTTTTATATGTACTCGTCTTTTAATCCTTAATTATAGATCTAACATTGTCATGTGTCTTGTATAAAGTAAAGTTACAATAATGTAACGCTGCTAATGCTTTCCTTTGCTTCCGAAGATCCCATAAATAAATAAATATATACAGTGACTGACCATAATAGTAGTTACTCTAATAATTTTATTTGGTCAGGCAACGTAACAAATTATAACTGTACTAGCGGGCCCGGCAGACGTTGTCCCGCCCTGATTATGAAAAAATCCTTGACAAATTGTATACTACAATGTTCCTCATCAATCACTCTATACACCGGGAAAACCACATACAAACCGTTGGTTGTTTTTATTTATCGGAAAGAAGAAGACAGAAGGGAGGGGAATTTTTTTATATGATACAATGAACGTCAATGCTAAAATCAATATAAATATTGTTATAGATATCTGCTGTTGTACGCGCTTCACTCAAAAACTAAAAGATCGATTTCAAACGATTTTAGTTTTATTTCTTAATCAATTACTCTTACTGTAATAAAATAACGTAGTAGCTTCATTTAATATAATTTTTTTTATTAAAGTTGTAAGAAACTATAATTTTTGTAAGCACTACGCGTCCAACATTGTCTGTTATATCGTTTTTCCTCGTTACACAAAATATATTGCAGAAATAATAAATAGCGCAGACGCGGATATCAGCGAGTGTTAGAATACAATTTGAAAAAGTAGGTATTATATAAAGAATTGAAACGAAAAAACGTTACCACAGGTATGAGATATATATTTGCGAATGGTCACTTCGTTCTTCGAGTGTTTCACACATCATTTTCTTATACATATTACTCGCGTGGGATTCTTTATGCCATTGAGAAGAAAACAGGCTTTCTAAGAAATAGACTTGCTATATCTACAGAATAAATGGTCGGATATAATCTTATTATATAGCATACTTCGCATAACCACTTACGAAAGTTTTGATAAACAATTTTTTCATCTATCGATATAAATACGAGTGGCTGGCGACAAAACGTAACCGAACTCCATAAAAAATATACTAAAGATTTTCGGCCTCGATCGTTTCTTACAGCTGGATGTCATGAAATGTCCACTACTATTGTCTGGCACGGTACATATGCCAAAGTTTCTCGCTTTATATGGACTCTTGCCAAAGTAATATTATGATATACTGCGTGGGTCAAGAGGGTGGGGTCTCGTAAGTATTCTGCAGCTGTTGGGAAATGTTTAATTACAGCGATAAGAAAAATAGATTATATTATATATGAAGGCTTGAATATATTAATAGTAAATGTTACAACCGGCATTAATTAGAAAAAAGTCTCTAGGTAATATATTTATCCAGCACTAGGCTTTGCTCTAGGCTTCGTGCGCGTCAATACAGATTACGTCTCTCTTTCGTGAACAGCTTCTCTTTTGTAGATGATACACCAACTTAAATAGTGTGGAAGCTACAGACTACTCTGGGTAAAGACAACGCTACGATTTTCGACGTTCAGTACTCAATTTGGGCTGCAACAAGTACAATATACACGCGTACCTTGGATAGCTTCATCTCCTGTTGAGATCCTTCGACACGAAATGAGGTTACCACAAAAATCAAAATGCACAATTTTTTATAAAACATAAACAAAATACAAACTCTATTTTTTTACGAGAAAATAATCTGATACATTTCATCTTAAACTAATTCTTACGAAACTTCAATGTTAACTACTAGTCATAAAGAACATGATTGAAAAAGTGACCATCGGGGATTCTGCAAATATGCTAACTGTTCCGTTTAAACCCTACTTATTCTAGATTGCTTCGGCGACAACGTTCCTCGGGACACGCGATTAATCAGAGCACAAGAAAATAATGCCATTGTTATGCGTTCAATTTATTATCGCTTAAAAAATCCCCCAGCTATTCCACTTTCCTTTGTTGTGTATTACAAAAGGGTTTACCGTTTTTTTTTTTGCCTAGTCCTGTACATTTATTTTCATATCGTAATTATTCTAGGGAAAGTGGCAAGCTAATTACCGTTCAACAAAGAAAACAATTAACTGAGCGACACGATTGAAATCTCATTTAAAATTTAATTGAAAACAAAATTAACAACTGACAATGAGCCCCTGTACGAATATATCTGGAGATAAACGTGTTTATCACAATTAGAGTTAATTAAATAAGCTTTGGTTCAATTTATGTAAAATGC
This sequence comes from Antheraea yamamai, assembly GCA_036509395.1. Lineage (NCBI taxonomy): Eukaryota > Metazoa > Arthropoda > Insecta > Lepidoptera > Saturniidae > Antheraea > Antheraea yamamai. Next base: position 13,866,864 of record AP028429.1, read on the forward strand.
TAACTATGTTTATAGTGAGTGATATTTATTTGTAAAAATGCAGTAATGGCATATTATTACTATTCTCTTCTATATTTATAGTTTCAACTGTCATTTTCTCTTTGAACCTTAAATAAATACTGTGAACAGCTAATTATAATATCCTAATAATTGTATAATGTTGAGTTTATTTGATTCAAATTTATGGGATATTTTTATACACAGGTTTTCTTTCTATAGAAATCCTATTGCTAGTTTAAATAACTATGAAACTATTTACATTGTTAAACGGAGGCTTTAACTATTCCCTATTAATTCAATATAAATTAATTACATAAATTATTTAAAAAAAATGCTTAAGTATTCATAAAATTGAACTATTTAGAGAACTCTTTAAAATAATTTGCAACGGATACATTTATTAAAGTTATACTTCTTCTGACGCGTTAGGGAAAAATTATGAGAGTAAATTTTTACGATGCGCGCGCACACCGTCACGAAAAACCGACACCCTGAAGTTAGCTATAGTCAACATTTTGTTTCTTTGTATTTGTTGTTTGTATTAAAACTTTAAATGTATTAAATACCTTTTTTCTATTGTTAGTGTCGATTTTTATACAAACGTAGAATAAGGCGAAAGATAACATTTTTGAAAAGATTTTTATCTTGTTACGTCAAAGAAGTTATAACTTCTAACGCGTGTACATAAGTACACAGACAATTTATCGATTAATGCTGTTTTTTATATTTATATTGACTAATTTTGGGTGTTCTAACGAGGTGTTGCTGTGAATGTAATGAGATGTGAAAGAAAGAGATAAGGGGAGACGATGATAGGGATAAGAAAGTAAGCTTTAACTGAGTAAAGTTTAACAAGACCACGAGGTGATAAATTTACTATTTACATGTTTTGCTTCTTCTCATTAAATAGTGAAACCTATTCAATAGAATATGGTAGAGCCACGCTGAAGCTATTACTGGTTTCAGCGTGAATGGGTCGGCTCGCCCGGGGTACTACCACCCGACCCACAGAAAACGGACGTGAAGTAACAGTGCTTACATTGTTGCGTTTCGTTCGGTCACTGAGAGCCGGAGACCCACCACCCCTCCCCTCACCTTTTCCTCCTCTCTCCCCTTCCCTTCCTCCCCTTTCCTCCAACCGGTGCTGGCAACACACTTGCAACTCCGCTGGTGTTACAAGTATCTATGGACGGCGGTGATCACTTAACATCAGGTATCCCACATGTTCGTTTGCCTCCTATGATATAAAAAAAATGCCGAAATGGAATTGTCAAAGTCAAGGTAATCATGTGTCTTTTCATGTTGAATTTCTGGAGCCATGGGACCGATGCTAGAGGTGGTTGGATTATTTTATACCAAATGCATACCTAAGATTAGATATTTTATTATTTTCTCGAGATTATACTCCTATACAAAAAAAAATGGAATCTTGTAACTGATATTACGTAGTTACACTGAATATAGGTAGGTAAAAGTCCCTACATTTAGCTGTGCTAATAACGTGCTAACCTCTCCGCACTGCTGTCGCGTGATTCCCATTAACCTAAAAAGCCCGCGGTAGTTCGCCTAATGTGCTTCCAACTTGTACTGAAGTAGAAGAGGAATATGTATATGTCATTCACATAAAAATTTACATTACAGTTATATTTAAAAATTGCACTGATTACAAGATATTTATCTGCTGTTACTTAGAGATGTACATAGTTCGGCTTAAACAAATTACATAAAAATAAAGAATTACATAAAAAAAATAACATTAGTAGAATTATACTTATTTTAGCAGCATCCAGTGAGATAAAAATCTTTTGAGGACTTTGCGTTATCAATAAAGTAACTTCTAGAAAAAAGGATAACATTTTGTAAGGAAATATTTATCCTCTAAATAAGTTCTTCATCTTGGTTTAAATGTGTTCAAGAATTCAATTTAACTCAGGTCTTTTGGTAATTCTTTGAATAGTTTAGCTTCCTCAAATTTTATGTTCTGAATACCATACTTTGTTGTTCTTGGTTTGGCTCCAACTTATTTGTTAGTGTTTGATGCCTTTGTTGTAAGGCTTATCTTTGAATTTCAATTGTTATGTATAATAATCAAGTTAGTCAAAGAAGACTTATCTTTTTAGATATCATAAATAAATCGTGAGCGATTTTTTACTTACAGCAATGTAATTTATAATAATGTGTATTAGAAAAACGTTCTGGTAAACGTTAAAAACTTCTGACATTTCTAAAGGCAGTGAACCCAATTACGAACTTGGGAGCTTCCTTAGAACATCCCTCTGCTAAATCAGTGGTGCGTGAAATTTACGGTGCTCAAACTTGAGGGTGGTTCGCTTCAAGACTTAAGGGTCACTAATGCATGCTTGGGGTATCCAATAGTGGTTTACGTCATCATTATTAATCATCGACTCAATTCAGGTCAGGTCTTCTAAAATGTTTATGACCGCGTTATACACTTATTTTAATGTAAAATCAATCATATGGGTAGGTTTTTAAGGATCATTTGATTAGCGTGCAACTATGGCTTATGCATCTTGGTATAGTTTAATAACTGACTGACAACTGACAGCTTTGACTAAGGCTAACTAAACAAAGAAGAAAAGGTTCAAAAGGTCCCTAACCCAAACTTTGTAAGTACTGTGTGAGTGTCTACGTGTGTGAGATGCAGTTTTATGTGTACACTGTATTAGTGAATGCGTTGTTGTATCGCTCTAGTGTATGCTCGAGGGCTCCACTCCGGTGGATCAAAATAAGGCTTGAGATGCTGCCGAAGGGAGCCACGGCGGGTGTGCAGGAGCATAGTTGATCGCCCGACCACGGCGAGGTGATCGGCGCGATGGTGAACCTTAACCGATCATCATAAAATTTTGCATACATATTGTCAGGAATACAAAAATGATATAGATACATTTCATTAGAAAAAAGGAACTATTTCCGAGAGATAGATCAAATCTATATTAACTCGAGCAAAGCCGCGGGCAAAAGCAAGTGAAAAATAATGTCAAAGAGTTAAATGACACCAATAATTATTTTTTAATGAAACTTTTTAATTGTTTATTGATATTACGCTATTGTTTGAGCAAAAAGATATTTATTTATTTACCCCTATACTTTCATGTGTATCAACTTCAAAGGCTTTTTTCTATAATCTCTTGTTTGTCATGAACGACAGAGTAAAGCGACAGTTGCGAGTGAATCAATGATAAATAAACCCACGCAGGGAACGACACTGTGTGACATGGCACGTCGTATCACATTGCGGTGTATCGTAAACCTCTACGAAGCTCGCTTGACGTGTGGCAATATTCCGTATATTTATGGTAGCGCGGTGGAATTTTATTTTTTAAACACAATTTAATAATTTTTAAATAATTTGTGAACGTTTCCGCGACTAATTTTTTTTAAGCATATTCAGTAAACAGTTAACACAGGTTTGTTAAAAATATAATTTCACATATATGATTCGAGTTGTACCACAAGGTCTGCCCGCACTATTACTTCGTTTTTACTTTATTGTTTTTTAGACCTATATTTTGTGCGATAAATGTTCCCCTCCTTACAGTTGTAGCGAGATGTTACGTCTATAAACTTTCTCAATAAATAGACTATATAACATGCACAAAAAAAAAAGAAATATATCTGATAGAACCACAGGCTATAATGCTTTTAAATAAACAAAAGAAAAACAATATTTTTTAACTTGGCTTACATTCATCATTCATCTTACATTTAAGATAAATCTTTGTTAATATTATAGTGCGAATGTGTCAGCCGTCAGTCCGGTCAGTCCAGCCGTTTGGGAGGTGTTCAGTGACATACACACATGTGCGCGGAATGGCTGCCATGCTATTTAACATTGACAGTCGCCGCTGTTTATAGACTGTACTGTACTTTCCATAGGTAAGGAGTCATTTTGCTGAACAGTTTAAAAAAAAAAAAAAAAAAAAAAATAAGAAAATAGAAAAAAAAAAAGATCAAAAATATAAAAAAAAAAAAAAAAAAAGAAGAGAAAAAAAAAAGAGGTAGGGCGAGAAGGAATTGAAGAGAAAAAAAAAATTGTAACTAAAAAAGAAAAAAAAAAACAAAAGAAAAAAAAAAAAAGGGTGGGGAAAAAAAAAAAAAAAATAATCCGGCAGAAATAACAAAAAAAAAAAAAAAAGAAGATCCTTAAACCGCGTTTATTAACTGTTGCTCCCATATGAACCATTGCAACTAAGTCGTGGAAAGTAGTAATCTATCCGTAGCTAAACATTAATCCTAGTTGGAGATCGTTTAGGAAACCTAGGAAATATAGTTGCTAGTAGATTAATTTGCTCATTAGTTGGACGACACATATGTTCGTTATAAATGACTAGTGAGCCCGAAGGATGTTGTCTCGCCCTGATTGTATATATATATTATATACCTACATACCTTCCTCATGAATCACTTTATCTACTGGTGAAAACGGGATGAAAATCCGTTCATTCGTTTTTGAATTTATCGCGAACAGACAGACAGACGGGCGTGGCAAAGGACTTTGTTTTATAATATGTAGTGAAGTGTAAATATAACAGAATCTATATATACATAAAGGAACGAAAATAATTTAAGTACTTATTCTCCTCGGCTCCTCAACCGGTTTTTTTTTGTTTGGTAACTATTGACGAGGTTCTGTGTTTCGATAAAAATTTGGTAACAGTTTTTTTTCCTTAGCATCAGTCGTTACGTCTACTACTCACAATATTTTTACACTATCTGGTAAAAAGAAACTTTAATAATATTGAAACCTCAAACAAAAATAAGTATTATGGTCGAATTTTGACCGCTGGATCTTAATACTAGTAATAACAAAGATAGTGCGTGGAGTCCCTAACCGCGGAAGAAGTGAAACATCGTAATGTGGAAATGAAAATAGGAAGGGGTAGAAATAGATTTTTAGTGAAATCATATTGTTTCTTTAAGACAAACTTTATTAACATTGCTTACAATAGAAATATCCAAATCTATAACATTTACAATGGGATTATAATAACTAAAGTAAAATACGAAATGTTTGATTATTTTTCTCGCTCTGTCACATTCTATTCCCCCTCCACAGGAGCGTTGAACGATTAACGCAACAGTGCTTTCATACCCCCTCCATATTCGCGTTAAACGTTTAACGCAACCTTGTTGGAAGTCGCATTAGAAGTTTCACTTCAATAAATCTAAAACTTGCTTTTCGTATGTTATATAAGAGCGAGAAATGTCTCACATGTTTGTTTAGTAGCTTTAATTTTAACCAGAAACGCTTCAAAGCGAAAAACCAGAACACTTCGTGGAAACAATGATATAGTAATCCGGTGCGGGTAATAAGCGAAAGTGGCTTGCCTCGACCAAATTAAATATGAATGCCGCTGGTACATTTCTTTTGTAGTTGAAATATAATCCCTTTCATGCCCGTTTCAGTTCGCGTAACTTTTATTGAGGTTTTTACGAGGCCGTAGGACAATGATTCTGACGCTTATACAACTTGAATGATAGTATTCTATTTTCGGTAATGTTTTCAGAGACAAAAGTTGTAAAGCATCGTTTTGGTTGCAACCATCTATACATATAATAAGAATGTAAATCTAACGTGTCTATACTTTTTACATTTTTGTGAACAAAAATGTTGCAGGTATCTTGGAATAAGTAATAAAATACATTTCAATCATTTTTATCACGCTTTTATTAGCTTCACCTGTATGTTTGTATGTATGTTTGTTTGTAACCGACCCCTTTGAGCTCGATTTTGTCCTACTTTGAACGATCAGATTTAATTCAAACTTTGCACACCTGTCAAAGGTCGATGACAATGCAATAATCCGAAAAAAAAGTAAAAAAAAATTTTAACTAAAAAATGAAAAATAAATAATACTGATAAAAATACTGATATCTGGAGGTGCTGATATTAACATGCGGTGCGTCACTGTTAATATCAGCACCTCCAGATATCAGTATTTTATCATTTTTTTGTCACTTTTTACAAAAATATACATTTATTTCTAATTTACACTATTCTTAATCCAAATTTATTAAATTTTATTTTCTGTTTTTAGTTGGATTTTTTTATGAAAGCGTGTTTTTTTAGTTTTTTTAAACTATTATTTATTTTTCATTTTTTAGTTAAAAATTTTTTTTAACTTCTTTTAGTAATGTCTGTCTGTTTGTTTGTTTAAATACGCATTACTGCTAAAGTACTGCATATCCTCGAGTTACATTAATCTTAGTTTAATTAAAATTGCTTCACACTATCAAAAGTTACTGTAATTTTAAAGACGATGTGACTTAAATACGAAAAAAAAGTAGATAAGTAAATGGAGTTAATACGTTCAGATAACGTTATTAGTCATTGTTCTTTTACGTTAGGTTCCACGCGGACGGAGTCGCGAGCACAGCTAGTTTGTAATAATAATACCAGGTCCGTGTCCTTACCATACTGTATACTGTACTGCACTGTGCTGTACTATACTATACTTTATTGTACTGAACTGTAATGTACTACAATATATTGTACTGAACTGTACTGTACTGCAATATATTGTACTGAACTGTACTGTACTGCAATATATTGTACTGAACTGTATTGTACTATACTGTACCGTACTGCACGGTACCTACTATATTGAACTGAACTGTACTCTACTGTACTGTACCATACTATCCTAACTTTCTAGCTAATATTATAAACATGAATTTGTTTGTTTGTTATGCTTTCACTATTTAATGATTCCACCAATCCACATTAAATTTTGCATACACGTTGTTTGAGGCATCGGAATGGATGTAAGATACCTTTCATCCAGAAAGTAGAACTGATTGTGAGGTATAAGTCAATTCTACACTAACGCGACTAAAATTGCAGGCAAAATTTGGTAATAGTATTACTATTTAATATTATATATGTTTGAAATTGATATATATATTTGTCAATAGACAAACAATTATCGATACATATGGGTCACATAAAAGGCAAGGATTACGTATCGGAAAATTACTGCTTTGTTCAATTTCTAAGCAATAGTAAACTTCCCATAAACAACAATGCTTTCAAGTGTACCACTTACTTTCCTTTCCTTTCAATCAATTTTTTAACGTAAAATGTATAGTCAAAATCTGTCTTTCTTTTGTATATTTATTGCAAAGCTAATTTATCTTAAATTTGAAATTTTCGTCTGTATATGCAGGATATTACATTTTTGTGTACAGCATTATGTGTCAACACGAAATTAAATAAGTTATAAAAATATTATGAAAAATACTCTTAAATATGGTAAAAATTAACAAAGAATTCTTTGCTCATTCCCAAGACATTCAAAGTAATATGTTTAAAACTACCTTATTTACAATCTGGTATATTATAAAAATCATCAATAATGTTATTAGAGATTATAGAATGAGAGAAAAAAAAATTCAAGACAATAATGATTATGTATAACAAACGCGTGTTAGGCAAAGCTAGTGTTAAACAAGACAGTATGTTTAATAACTGGATAGATATAAATTAAGAAAAAAATGTTAAAAATACAATACAATATCGTGTACACGGCACTTATTTTCTCGAACGTAACAATTAAATTGTTCTGTTAGTAATGAACGGCGAACGAATTGTTGTTTTTATTACAGCGCACGCACTACACAATTCCAGGCACCCTTTCAAACAAATGAATGCAAAATTTTGTTACGCAGCTCACAAACAAAATAAATTATGCAAGCCGAGTCCATTACGTATTTTATCTCAGAAACATTGCGAATGAGAATGAATGTATTAACTGTTCTAGAAAGACTATGAATGTATAAATTTGAGTTTACACGTTCGTACAACTATTGCTTTGACAACAGAAACCCACTTGAATAATAATGAAATATTTAATTAGTATTTTTAACAAGAATCTTTAGTACAAATGCGTTAAAAAGCTTAATTAGTCTTATTTTTCAATGTGCGATTATTTCGAAATTCACCATTTTCTTTTTATTTCAATTTCGTGTATTGATACGAGGATTGAACAAATATGCATAACAACAAAATTGTAAGTCTAAAGCAATTAATTCTAATTCAGTTTGCAAGATTCGACCTAAACAAACTAACAAACGTTGTAAGTTAAAATACAAGTCTGTAATAATTTTAATAATAAAACGTGACTATTTTGTAAATTTGTGAACTGAACTTTAAATGAGTAAATAATAATTATTGAATTTGAAACATATTTCTATGTTTAATATATATATTTTTCCCTACAAATGTTTACTATTTGACAACAATTAATCTTTAAGTGCTGTGCGAGTCATACTGAAGGAATATAAGTAATAATTAATCGCCTTATGTATGTACGCGTGTCATTTCCGAACGACCCCACTTATTCGGCTAATTCTTTCTTTGTTATGTTTGTAATTTTAGGTCAATTTAGTTTAAAAGTATCTCGATATAAACAGTAAGTGAATTAGTGACATAGAAGACAGTAAGGTAATCTTCAAATATATTGACACAATTGACATTTAATTGCAACTTTATTATGTAATGGATTTTATATTTTATTCATAATCTCGGGTTATTTAGCTCTATAATTTGTAATATTGGTGGTGTTTTAAGTAATACACTTTGGTTATAGTACACAAGTGAAGTGGATGAGAAACAATACCACGGGGTACGGCTTCGGACTTGCCACAAAAACTCTCTCGAAACTTTAAACAAGACGGTGGTCGTCTTGTTAATTCATTGAAATGATCGCGAGAAGCTTGTAACATCATTACTAATTCGACGATGGGAGTAATAATATACTAGAAGATTGGTTGTCAAAAATAAAATAAATATTACAGGGTCATGATGTAAAGGTATTATTTAGTCTCATTGTCTCCGTATGAGGTCGGAACGAGCAGTTGTAGCCCAAAAATAATTTGTATTTTTACAAGTTAATTTATTTGCGATAAATTTTATTAAATAAAAAGCGTAGAATTAAGAGTAAAGCATAATAAAATGCACAATTTAACAATGATAATAAGAATACGTCCTCCTAAAACTTCTAGTAATATTAATGCATTGGGATCAACGTCCAGACTGATGAATGGCCAAATGGTTCCTAATTGAATATTAAATGCGGTTGCGTACAGTTCTCGTAGACAACATGACAGGGGTTCAGGGGCTGTGGAAACGCCGAAATGTCTAGTCTGTCTGTTTAAAAAGATTTATAGATCTTTCAGTTTTTGAGTAAAATGTTGAGTAAAACGTATACGATTGTCACCAGTTTTCCAGTTTGAGTCGTCAGTTTTAGTTATTACCGCAAAACATTCACATTGCGTATTTCTTTACTACATATACAGTAGATAAAATAGATTTTACTTTCATTTAATTATCATAACGTTAGCTGGCATTATTTTCCAACTATAAGAACGGCAATTAGAATAGGAATTGTTAAATGAGTTGTTTAACTTCTTTATAGCGTAGTCTCAAAAATGTTCGTATAACATTTACTCAAAAAGTGACATTTCTTATTCAAAAGTATAAATCAATCATTACATATTATAAACAAAGTCCACTGCCACGCCTGTCTGTCTGTCTGTCTGCTCGTGATAAACAAAAAAATTAGTAAACGGATTTTCATGCGTTTTTCACCAATTAATAAAGTTTTTTCTCGAAATGATTACGCTATTGACCTAGTAAGGGCTTAACAGCTTCACCGAACTACAATAAATAAAGTGCTTTACGAGGAAGGTATATAATTTGTCAAGGATTTTTTTTTTTACCAGCGTGGGACAATTTCCGCCGGGCCCGTTAGTTAATATTATAATAATGCAATAAGTATAAAACAATAATGCAATACATTCAAGTTAATTTCAATATATTTTTTACAAGAACTTATAGTTCATATTCTTAAAATTTATAAATTACATTATTCATAATTTAGTAAACATTTGAGTAAGGGTAATATAACTTTTTGAGTAAATTGTATACATATGTATTATTAGGCTTACATAAAAAAAATTGAATTATTAGAGTATGCGATGTTTGGTATATAATCGGTATTATTAATACTATTTAGATTAACTATCGAACATTAACTACCGAGTGGTTCAACTATTTTTATTAAAAAATAATCTCAGTTTTCTATAAAATTAACTCAAAAATGAGATTTATTATTTTGCATCATTTTGATCAAAACAATAATCTTAGATTGGTTTTTAGGTGTATAATACAAATTACGCATTACACACATATGTATAGAGATACATACAATAAAATAAAATATTTTATAATTTCTACGGTAGTAAACACGAGTGATTTCTCAATTTGCAAACTTGTTGAATATAGTATCTAGTACCATCACCTTTAAATTAGAAAACTGATATTAAAAACTTTAAATGTATTCAGGTAAACGAAATGAAGAGCCAAATAGTTTCTAAGCATAGCGTGCTCATCTTGGAACATATCATCGATGAATTGGGATTGTGGTCGTAACAATCACGAAATCAAAATATCCTTATAATATTCATGTTATATATTTTTACAAAACATAAATAGTTACATTCGTTATTAGTGGACACACAGAGAGGGGCGGCATTTTATATACGTCACAATCGTTCACATATTGATCTAACCTATAAAATAACCTTTAGATATTAAAGCCCGCTTGACGTGGTTCCTGAACTCGCTATCCGGCAAATCGGTAATGTGTTTTGGGACTTTGTTATAAGATCTAACACTATAACCTAAAAAACTGTTTTTGGAGTTAGTGAGCCTTTTTTTTTATTAACGTGGGGAAATCCATTATGGATACCCACCCTCTTTTGTATAGCCAACGGTCCGCCCAGCAGAAGGTGACCACCGGGCTCCTACCTAATAGGGAGACAGACTGGGTACATACCAGACGCCTCCCCTCGTCAGCTGGATCTGTGCAATGTGGAGATGGGCCCCCGGCAAATCGCCGCCTCCTCCCGCCAGTCCTCCGTTGGCGGAGAGGGCTGCTTAGAGAGTCTACCTCGCAGGCCCTCTCTGTCGCCTCCTTCTGCGAGATGACCTCACTCGCCATCACTCGCCACGCTTTTTCGCTGCTGAGCATGGCTGAAACTACACCCGGCAGAGACAAATCCCCATCTCGCCTTACCGTCGCAGCTAGAATGCGCGCTATCCTTCGCACGCAGCACACTCAAACAGACAGGCGGTCGGCGGTACCACCCGAAGCAACCATGTCCAGTGAGTACCTGCACCAGGTGGAACAACAGGGAGCCCCACTTCTTACCCATCCACTCCGCAGGACCGGGCGAACAGCCTCCACGCCTTAATGAGCCTGAAGCTTGGAATTATCAATACACACACAGATAGGTACAAATAAGGTGAATTTGTTTTACTTTTTCTCTTATTTCTGCGAACTTGGTTAGTTCGGTTTATACGAGTTTACAAATCTACAAAATACATATTTGAGTTCGTGAGGTACACTTGCACGTACACATAGATCTCGCTACCTCATACGTGTATGACTAGTTTAGCTTAGTTAGTTCAACAGTCGCGATGTTGCTATCAAGGCAATAGCCTAAACCGAGGTTCGGCCACTTAAATGCCCATGAGATTGTTGTCATACATCTGAGTACCTTAAGCGCTCTCCCAATAATTCCGTTGAAGCTGTAAATGCCCGTTAGGCCAACAGCATTACTCAATTCCAAAAAATATGTCCACAAATACGCAGGCCTTCAAATAGACTAACAATTTAGTATCAACCTTACTAATTAATAAAAATGTCCTTTTATTATCAACGCCCACCAGAACACGAGTATCTAAGGCTATAATTTTATTTGAATTTCCCAAAGAAATTTGTTGTAAGAGGGTGAGAGGAATTATGTTACAGATAAATTGTACTTTATAACTATTTACACAGAGACTTATAACCCTAACATTATCTCTTGAGAATTTGTTCAGCTGTCCCGTGATATAAAGTCCACAATTCACACCACGAACGCCGTTTATGGGCAAACTTTCGTTGTTTGCAAACCGCAGACGGTACGACCCTTAAGAACACGAATTTAACAATAACGTAACCCCTAAAGACCTTAAAACCATATGTTAGATATGCTATGTTAATTATTTACGTGCTCGGCCCATGATGTTAATGTTTGATGTCTAATTAATACATAACAGAAATTCCTTGAACAGAATATTGTTAATCGGTAAGAGTTAAATGATTGTAAACAAAGGAATATTTTACTAATTATTTTTTAATAATGGAATGTATACTTAAAGATCTGAATGTTTGTAAAGGTGGCCTGAATGTTTGTCATTAGAATATATCAGTAAGGCAGCGACAGCATCTTAGGCAATAGTGTTAGGTTCTACAACAAAGTCCCAAAACACATTACCGTTTTGCTAGATAGTAAGTTCCACCAATATATCAAGCGGGTTTTGTTATCGTAAGGCTAGTATAGGATGGATCAATATGTGAACGATGGTGATGTCTGGAAATAAGACTCGTCTCTGTGTTTTATTAGCGCTTAAATTGAATCAAATATTTTTGATTTTAATAAGGAATTTTAATTCTGCTTGCTAAGCCTCGCGGTTACACTTGTATTTTATTTCTCCCGCTCTCAATTCTTGATACTGAAACCTGGAACGCACATTGCGCCGCACTACATCGTTCTAGTTAAGTGTATTTTCTACTCTACACTTCATATGGTTCTTGTTATACTCTTAAGAGCCATAGTAGCATGTTAGAACCTATAATCTTCCCCAATAAATAAGCTATTTTCATCATAGTATAGAAATGTAGTAATGCTAACCTAGCTCTCCCAATACATCATTGAAAATTTTATGTATGTGCAGAAAAACTTACATAAATTCGAGCTTGTAAACGACTCACAATTTTAATACTAGATAAGATTTTATAATAGTTATCCCATTTTTGTTTCTTTATATAGTAGCAAAAATTGTTTAAGTATAGTGTGGCTTTATAATAAGTTTTAAGTATTCTCCGTTTCCAGATAATAATGATGTTTAGAAGTGGCCTTCTGTTATTTTAATAATTAAATCGGTTAATTTCACAAGCTGAGTTTTCCGCAGGGTTTTTTTTAAATATATATAGATGTTTTTTGGCTAAATTGAATAAAGGTTTGCGGGCGTGAACGGTAAATAAATATAAAATAAAAATATGTCTTAATCAAAGATGTTATTTCGAAAAAAAGTGGGGTGGTTGTATTCGCGGGGCCGTTAAAATGTAGTCCGTCGCTGTCCTGCGGCATGTGCCTCGCGGCGGTGTTGCCGCGGTAGTAAATTCGGGAGGCAAAGGGTTTGCGCTTTTTGTTTTTTTTTTGGTTGTTTGTGTCCGGGTGCGTCACTGGTAAATAAAGAAATAAATAGGGGGTCAAAAAAAAAGCCGCGTAGGGGAGTGTGGTTGCGGGCCCGGGCGGCCGCGATAAAAAGGAACAACGCCCGGCCCCCGGTGAAACGGGCGGGGTGGGGCGACAGACGCGGTAGGGAACCTTGTTTTATACTATGTAATGATAAGCAAATGTGTAGCCGCAAACAGAGATAGTCAATATTTAAAAGGGCTGTATTGAATATAACAAAGGCCTATTCGACAACAGCTAAGAAATGAAGTTCTTATTGTTTAGTTTTTATTGTATCTAACTAAAGTTAAAAAAATTAAAGATAATAAAAGTAGTATATCTTATAATCCTAACTAATATTATAAATGTGAAAATGAGTTTGTTTGTTTGTTGCGCTTTCACGCCTAACTACTCAACCGATCATCATGATTTTTATACACCTTGTCCGGGGTATGGAAAGAACATAGGTTACATTTCATTGAGAAGAAGAAATATTCCCGAGAAATTGTTCAAATCTACATTACTGCGAGAGAGTTCGCGAGCAAATCCTACTTAAAATAACTACAACCTATTGTGGTAAAAAATTAAGGACTGCATTTTTGATTCCATCTAACTATAGCCAAATTAAATGTCTATAAAAACGATCAGACAATATTTATAGTATAGTCTATAATCTAATTCCAGAAAACTGTTTGTATTAACTACTTTAGATATAAAAAAGTGCAATAACGGGGTCACAGAATGCCTGACGATAAAATCTTCATAGAACGTTACGCAGCACGATTCTTACGCAAATGAACCGTCATTGAATTCTACTACGACCAGCTGTAGTTTTAGTGCTGGTTAACACTTAAAAGGACGTGCTTAACGCAATCTGGACGCTCAAGAAAAGTATCATGATAAAATTCGCACATCGTCTTTGCTCTTCAAATAGCTCTCAGGATAGACCCTCGAGACAAATGAAATTCAATTCATTTCTAAGGAATAAGTCCGCGGACGAAATTGATCACTTTAGATCGCAATGCTTTGTAAAATGTCTCTAAAATGATAAACGAGTTTGTGGTTACAAAACGTGATTAATGAACCGATTTGCAAGCTTAAATAAGACTAACATTTTTTTTTTAAACAAAGATGTATGTTATAAATGGTCTTTACGCCGTTGCACTTTTTAGGTATATATTAAAGGAATATAAACTATAACTTATATTATCGAGATTAAACTATTTCAATATTATTGTCTTAAGTCTAGCAAAAAATTAATGTATCATTTCAGGAGTTTCGATGTGAAAAATGGCATGAAACTTCGATGTTCTAACATAAAGGATTACATATTGCACTAGTGTCATCAAACTTCATTAAAATATTTTAGTCTTTATCTAATTGCCTGAATTGTCAATTATTAATAAGGTATGTCAGGGCATGCCAGGATGCTGACTTTAGGGGCCGTAGTTCTAAAAGAATGGCGTAAACCACAGATGACGTCCACTCATCATTTGATCGATCAATCAAGTGATAATAATAAAAGCGTCCTTAATCAGCAGAATCTACACTACCGAATATAGTTACGTATTACACTCCGAGATTTGAACAGGCCGACGCTCTGCATATTTCTTCGTCTATATATTTTTTCGTGGCTATCAACTGAGAGGCCTGGCCATCGGTATGCAGCGCTTGCAGGGCTCTCAGGCATCCTTTGATGACTTCCGGGGTGGTTGCGGCTGCCAGGGTTTTCATAAAGGTGATGAGGACATTCTGGGAGGGGAGGGAGGGAG
Source organism: Antheraea yamamai (assembly GCA_036509395.1). Lineage (NCBI taxonomy): Eukaryota > Metazoa > Arthropoda > Insecta > Lepidoptera > Saturniidae > Antheraea > Antheraea yamamai. The sequence goes on from AP028429.1 coordinate 13,881,944, forward strand.
GGGGGAATACAAGGATGCTTTCCCTAACGCTACAAAAAGCTGCTTAACAAAGAAACGTGACTAAAAAAAGAAAAAAAAAACTAGTAATCCATCGTAATATTAGTTGTCATGCAATGTTTCTATTATTGTAACTGATAAGATTATTCAATAAAATTTTTATGACAATTATAAGTGAGTTTTATAATTATATCACAGAAAACTTCGATAAAACTAAAATAATTATGATAAAAATGATGAACATGACATTAACTGCGTATAACTTTTAAAGGAATGATTTTAGCGAAAAAACCAAAGAGACCTTTTTTGTAGAGCGCAAAATTTTGTATTAGAATATTTCTTTATCAAAGCTGTAGGTTCATTTGCTTTGGAGATAAAAAATAAAATGCAAAAAGTACAAAAATCCCATGTTATTTAAATGGGAAAAGTAACATGACACGGGCACTGTTTAACTTGAAAATGAAGAGCTTGTTTACGTTGGATAATTTTTTTTAGGGTAAAAACTAAAACTTCAGGGGGCGGCAGCAAAAAAAAAATCAACTTTGGAAATAACGGACACCCTAATAATGACTGGTAAGAAAATGCAACGGGTTACAACCATCTATTGCTTACTATGGTTGAGATGCTAGTGCCCTTCCAAGATCTTGTCCCCTTTCCAGCCTTTGCGTATAACCATCTCTCATCTCATGGTTATTTTGGCATCGGGTGCTATATTAGGCGAGTACGCTAGTAATGATAAGATTGAACTTATTTACCAATTTTGGCCACGGCGCTTGTTTCAGCTCCCACGTTCATGAGCTCTGATGTAGCTTATGAAGCTAGACTTTGTCTAGCAGATGTAGCAGGAGATATGTAAAGGCTAGGTCACGGTAGATTATGGCAACAGAAAATATGAAATTGACCCAATAAAAAATTTGCGAATTTTGTATATATCCATATTAGTGTTCCTCTTTTTAATAGACTGGAGAATCTTATTTAATATAATATAATATTTTTCTCTTGACGGAACTTCTGTTTTATTACTGGCCTTGAGAATAAATTCCTCGTGAGAACGAAACACGCGTAAAATACTTAGTTTACATCTCGATTTTATTACAGTTCCAAAGTTTTGGTACAGACAAGAAAATTTAATCAGTAGTTATTTTCGCCAAATATAACGTTATACGTATTGCGTAAACTTTGAAGAGATATAATACCCATTATCCTTTCAATTCGTGTAATGCTAAATGTATGTTAGGTCTGAGCTTTGGAAGTAATGTGTGTGGAAATACTTAATGGTAAGTCGCATAAACCGGCATTTGTTTTCGAATAGCTTTGCTACATATTTTAAAATGACTCCTAAAATAGATAGGGAATGGTAGTTCATCGAAAGTTATTGAAGGTATTTCATTTTCTTTATAAGTTAAGCGTGCACAATAATACGTGTAGCTATATCCGCAATATTAGAAGGTTAAGAAGATTAGGTAAGACCTTGACCTAATCCAGGCCGTAGTAAAAAATAAACTTTCATAAAATGTTTATAATAACATATAAATATTTTTTGCTAATGTGGTACGGGTATAGTTGTAATTAAAATTAGAATTTAATAAAGATATTATTGAGATAAATTTTATTGTCTCATAATTAATTCGTAAATCTAGATAAAAACATATGTTGAAGCATCCCATGAAAAAGTATGGCGAGAGTACTTGTCATGGGAGAAGATCGTCATACTTTCGGTTTGGAGATTGATACCAAAAGAAATGAATCGAAAGTCAGCCCACCAGTAGTAATCAACTACACTTCTATTTTGTATTCACATATCTGCTGTGTGAAATCATATACCACACAAATACTGTCTTTACGAGCTATATCAGAGTTCATGAACTTAGGAGCAGAAACGGTCGCTGTGGCCAAAATCGGTCAGATAGTGATCATTATCTTACCTCTCACTTGTGTAAATAGATACGTGAACTAGTACGAAAGCAATAGAGAAAAGTGGAGAATACTGTTCACATACTTTGATTTATAAATCGTATTGTAACTAAACTACAAATAAATGAATGAGTATAACTAATCCAAGTCCATGAAAATGTATAGTAATTCGTAATAGCGTCTTCGAAAACATGTACATATCTATAAGATACACAGTTTCTTTTTTATACCTTTGAAGTTTCTATTACATTTTGATCGTAATATACTTTCAACGACATATTTCACTTGATCGAAACCTGAAGCGTCGAGGCATGTCTTTATGCATCTTGATGACGCTTATAAATTTGACGTTTAGCGTACTCATTTTAAGCATAAAATTAATGGTTCATGAAAATAATGGAGAACGAGATCCACATTTCTCGTCGACACTCGGTACATTAAATGAGTTGAGTGTTTCTCTTTCAGCACAAGATCAGATTCATTGTAGGATTCGAAGCTACGTAGATTGCCACGGGATCAGTTTGAACCACTATTGCTTAAAACTTAAAAGTTCATTACTATATTCGACGTAGTATAGCGTGGTGTTTGATATCTAGCCAAAGTTCGATAGTGACTTAATAATTCGACACATAAGGCATAGGGGTAACCGACAAAGAGATCAAACGGAAGCCACGGAACGTTCGAGAAATAGTTTAAATTATCTATGGTTTGTGCTTGAGAGAATAAGATTATGTGTTGGAATGTTACGTGTGAGGTTGTTATTATATTGCTTTTGAAGACATTCGATATTGTTACGATAATCTTAGTTTACTAATAGTTCAGAAATATAAAGGTGAGGTTTTTCACGTATTTATCATGGCCTAAAAATTTGTAGAAAATAATTAAGGTTAACTATCGCTATAATGTGAAAATAATGCTCTATGAAACTTATAATTAATGGTATTAATAACTCATTATTAAAAATAATACAAGTGCAAATAGTCATTGCACAACTGTATTTTAACAAAGGTATAAACTCCGTTGGTGCTTTCTGGATTGCTAAATAGCACTGCTTCCCAGTTTGCTCTTTCGTGATATTAATTCACCAATCATATCTTTTGCAGCTTTTCTTTTGTTTTAAACTCTAACCCAATCAATAATTTGAACATGTAGATATATTCCGCACCAAACTTTTTAACCGCTCTGAAAATAGCTGTGGAGAACACCAATTTAGATATCAATACGTATTATATTATATGTACGACATCAACATAAGTGATAACTGAAGGATAAATAAATGCCAATTTTGGATTCCTATAATGCTATCTTAACTTTGTTTTTTTGATATTATATCAAATGTATTACAAACTTTTGATGATATTATACCCAGGACCGAACTTACGGCTATATATAGAGCGGCCAAAAAGTCTGGCGAGGACTGTACATCATATATAATTATGGCCAAAGCCTTTTACATATATGAAATAAAGGTTTACAAATGCTGTGAGACAAACGAAAGAGCATAATTTTTTGAAATTGGCCATTTCAAATCAAAATAATTTTTGTTTGGCTAAGAATTCTAATTTCAAATTAATTTTATTTTAAAAACATGGAATTCTTTTTCCCAAAGTAGTCATTTGTTTATTGATTAGTGTTACATTTTCATCGCATTTCAATCGTTTTTGTCATCATAGATACGTTAAAAATTCGAGTAATTATGGAATATGAGTACCGTCGTGGCAGCAACGCGGCACAAGTGGCACGCAACATCAACGACGTTTACGGAGCTAACACTACAAACCAACGCACCACCTGTTATTGGTTTGCTCGCTTCCGTTCTGGGAATTTCGACCTGAAAAATGAAAATCGCGGTCATCCGAAGACTTTGGTCGACAATGACGAATTAAAGGTGATTGTGGAAGCTGATGATACACAATCTACGGCTGAATTAGCAGCAGCTTTCGACGTTAGCGTCAAAACAATATTGGTCCATTTGCGTCAAATTGGCAAGGTAAAAAAGCTTGACAAATGAGTGCCCCACGAACTCAATGATCGCTAGCACGAAGTACGCGTCGAGACGTGCCTTGCACAGCTCAACAGACACACAAATGAAGGAATTTTGAACCGCATTGTTACCTGCGATGAAAAATGGATTCTGTTTGATAACCGCAAGTGCTCAGCAAGTTGGTTGGATCCTGGTTCAGCACCTAAAGAATGCCCTAAACGAAAACTTACCCCTATAAAAGTGATGGTCATTGTTTGGTGGTCTAGCGCCGGTGTGATTCATCACAGCTTCTTACCAGACGGGGTGAGCATTACTGCAGATGTGTACTGTGAAGAACTGAATACAATGATGGAGAAGCTGGCACATCTCCAACCAGCATTGGTCAATCGCTCGTCTCCGCTGCTCCTGGACGACAACGCGCGACCTCATACTGCACAGCAGACGGTCTCCAAGTTGCAAGAACTGGGGTTGGAGTTCTCCGTCATCCGCCCTACTCACCAGACCTTGCGCCGAGAGACTACTACTTTTTCCAGAATTTGGATAACTCCTTGGCGGGAAAAAAATTAAATACCTGAAAGGCAGTACAAAATACCTTTGAAGAATTTGTTGCCTCCCGTCCAGCTGATTTCTTTAAGAAGGGCATCAATAAACTGCCACTGCGTTGGTAAAGATGCATTGACTGCATGGGTGATTACTTCGATTAATACAAATAAAAAATACATGAAAAAAATTAGTTTCAATTTTTTCATACAAAACGGCAATTTCATAGGTAAAGATCTAATATTAAGGAGGCCTTCTCATTACTAAATTAAGTCGCTTTTAGCAATTTCCTCAAGCTAAGTCATTACAAACATGAATTTTATATTCTGTACACACGGAAAATTTAATAGAAAACTCCCAATGCACGGTCATCACACCCAGATTACACAATTCGTATATCATTGGGCAATTTATTGGAACAGAATCCTTAGAGAGCAAGAACTGGCAAAAGCAAATAATATTTTATCTTATTTTCTCTACATTTGTTCGTTTTATTCGTCATTCATTTATCGGGAAACTTTCCAAGATAAAGCTAACGCTTGCCCGAGATCCGATTTGCTGTTTGTTTCTTCGATACTCTTCGTATGTAATTGCTTATCTATAAGATCCTGAGTGAGGCCTTAGCTTTGTTTGTATAGCACTTCACTGGTTTGGAAGATACCCTTCGTTACTACATATAAGTACGTATAAAATTCACAGTAGATATAGCCTGATCGAGAGCTCAATGCGAATTCAATTGGAAGAATTATTTGAAATCCGATTTCGATAGACTTGTACTATTAACTACTTATTTCGCAAAATTCCTGTAGTCTTGAATTTTGTGTTTCTTATAAACTAGACTTTACTTACTCTAAGGATAAGATTTAAGGTATAAATCTAAAAAAATCAAATCAAAAATACTATATTTTTGTTATGTCCTGAAAAGGTGCTTCTTTCGTCATTATTGAGAAGGCGCGTTAAAATACTACCACCAGTTCAGATACCCAGTTCTCCAGAAGTGTTTTTGTACATAATTTCATTACAGCCATATAGTTCATAGTTCATAGTCAGAGAGGGTGTCACTTCTAGACAACACATAATGTTGTGTCTCAATATGTTGTTTAGAAAATTTGAAAGTGCATTTATTATTAGATATCTCTAATTAGCTCTAAGTTCTAAAATCTGTTGATTTTCCTTGAAATAAATAAATAAATATTTGATTATATTTACAAGTCCAAGATGTTTTAATAAAGTCTGCTAGGTGGTAGAGCCACGCTGAAGCTAATACTGGTTTCAGCATGAATGGGTTGGCTCGCCCGGGGTACTACCACCCGACCCACAGAACACCGACGTGAAGTAACAGTGCTTACATTGTTATGTTTCGTTCGGTCAGTGAGAGCGCCGGAGACCCACCTCCCCTCCCCCTCCGCTCCCCTATCCCCTCTCCACTCTCCCACCCACTTTTCCTTCCCCCAAACACAGGCTAGCAATGCACTTGCGACTCCCCTGGTGTTGCAAATGTCTAAGGACGGCGGTGATCACTTACCTTCAGGTAACCCGCCTGTTCGTTTGCCTGCTATGATATATAAAAAAACCTCCATACGCTTAGACTGGAAAACTTTAACCCCATTCTCACTTCGTAAAAGTGATTGTTTACATTTCACTGCAATCACGCGGAACGACTAATTAATGTCATTGATTTACTATAAAGGAATATCAAGACGTATAGAGACGATTAGAGCACGCCCGTTTAATTTATCCGCTACTTGATTATAATTATATGGGACGGAAGATACGGGAGCGGAGTGTTTGGCTGATTCATGTTGACAATTACTGTTAGAAATAATTGTATCAATTACGTATGTGAGTAATCTAAATTTGTAACGAATATGAGTAACATCATTACATAGTACAAAACAAAGTCCCCTACCGCGTCTGTCTGTTCGCGATAAACTCAAAAACTACTGAACGGATCTTTATGCGGTTTTCTCCAGTGGATAAAGTAATTCACGAGGAACGTTTTGGTATATAATTTGCCCAGGATTTTTTTTATAATCAGGGCGGGACAACGTCCGCCGGGCCCGCTAGTACAAATATAAAGTATACTAGAAGATGTTCTTTAATATTTAAAATACGTTAGTAAATCTCAAGCAAACCGGCAAAGCAATTAGGGCTTATAAAGAATTTTTCTCGGTTCGCATTTTAGGAACTGCTTTATTTTGCTACTGCTTTATTATTTTATTCGTGGAGATTTTTTAGTTTGCGAAAAAGAGAATACGATACATCCACACTTATATAATACATGATCATTATTAAGCCTTATTTATAATAGATCGCTATTTAACCAATTTATTAATGACATTGAATTTGGATTCAAATGGATATGAGACTATTGTAACACAGGGCATATCTTCACCGAGGGGTTTTATAATTTATTCATCAATTTATTATATTGTAATAGATATAGTGGTATATGTAGATCTAGAACGATTATGAAAATTGGCATACTTAATTATTATTTTTATGGAGAATTTATTGTGGTTACTAATTTTACTTAACTCGCCATCAACTTTGATTAAGGCTGGTGATATACGCACAACGATAAGGACAGTATACACATGTCTCTCCCTGTCGACGCGACCAGCAGCTGGTGAAGAGAGACGGACGGCTCTTTGTGGGCTGGAGTGTGGTTTGGGTTTACCTTTTGATGGCTAAGCCCATGCACTGATATAAGTGGATGGGCGTGCATTACATTTGCCCACTGTGTCCATCGCCTGTCGATAGGATTGGCTTGTCTTTACTGTGCGGACAGCCCGGTCACAAAGCGCTGCGGTGTGGTACTGTAAAGCTGTACTGCGCTTTATGCGCTGATGCAAGAAAATCGGCAGAGCACCCTATTGGAAGGGACAACTGTAAATCCTCTCCAGGTAAACGCAGGCCACCAACATCAGTATCAGTTGAGACGGGAAAGAAGAAGACTTGGAAGACGGGTAGCGGATTATCTGCGTCCCACGTCCGCCCTTGCCGTAACAAGGGAAGACGGGTCGGGAGAAATTATCTATGATAAATTAACCCACCCAGAAAAAAAGGGCTATGTTTATTGTAATTTAGTTCTATACTGTAATTTAACGCGGTTTGCTAAACAAAATTATGAGACATTTAACTTGAAAATGATAAATAACCGATAAATTATTGTATAATTTTAATTACGTGTCTAATTAATTTCCAGCTGAATCATTTGTATTTAGTGACTTATCTTCCCGAGTTGAGTAACTTAGTCAGACTGGTCCGGTCTGATGTCCGGTGAAGCGGGCTCAATTTCCGGCGACCGGCTCACTCCAACGAACCCCTATCCGGTACCTGATTTGCTGAGATACAATTTAGAAATAATATTTGCTCTCCGATAAGAAGTAATGAGTACATTAAAATTATATCTCTTTATCTAAAATTGTATATATAGTAATATATAAGTATTTTAAGCTGTATTCTTTACTTTAATCAATTAATATACAATTGTGTTAAATTTTTATCACGTAGGTATTGATTAGATTTTGAGAATATACGAGTCGCTACATTTCATAACCCAAGAAGTCCAATATAGCCGTTCATATAAAAATTAATATCTTCAAATTCTATACACCGTTAAGCAAATGTAATTTTAGAGGGTCAAAAATATTTCCAATCTTTTGTTTAATATTTCTAAATTTTATATACGTCAAAATTGAAGATTTTGATAAGAATACCTGTCTGACTGGAATATAAAAAGCACAGCCCAAACTAGTAAGACTAGGGCCATGACAAGTTCCCTTTACACTGTAGCACATTTAGTGTTCAACTAAGGAAATATTTTTGTAGACTCAACCCCAGACAGTGAAAGAGAATGATAGGTTTGAAAATCAGTCATTTTTTAACTTATATCTATGGAAATTGGATATTATAAAGAAAGTTCAAAAAGATATATTTATTATCGGCATGTCGGTTTAAAATTAGTTGCTTATTAAATAATCTAGTTTTAGGAAAATATACATGTATATTAATAACATAAAATAAAGCCGAAAACGCGGGCGAAGCTGTGGCTACTTGTTAGTCAGTCTTGTATATAGGGAATAAGTGTACTCATAATGAAATTTCATCAAATATTACGTTAACTCACTTAACATCAGCAAATTACACTTAAACATGATGAATAAGTTATTCGTTTGTATATTTTTCTAGATAACAATCTCTCAGTGATTACATTAATTACTAACTTTGATCTAACAATATTGCTTCATGAACGTAATTTATTATAGGAAAGTTTTTTGTTCTATCTCTAATGAAATATTAGCTTTCACCTAAATTGCTTTTATTGTTCACTTAATTTGTTCCATTGATTTTCGTGATTGTTTTTCTGTTTTCATTATTATTTTTGTATTTAGCTGTACCACTTAATTTACGTCAGATAATTGGGTTTCATTCTATAACAAAAAAAACATGTTTATTGTCTCCTATAATATGAAAAAGTAGGTACTTAAGATAAATAATCCTTGTACAAAATATTCTAAAGAGACTATTTTATTTCAAGCCATTATGGTTCAGTGATTAACATGTTTAGATACCGCGTCGATCGACGTAGGTTCGATTCTTTGTGCATAAGCTATTGGTCAAGGACAACATCGTACTGATATTATAACATAATGGTAGGAATTTTACTGAACCCGCCTGGATAACTACCACGCTTGCGTTTAAAACCTTTGCCAAGACAAAATAGGGGTGTCCGGGTAACTGGTCAAGCCAGTCGTTTAGCATATTCGCTATTTTGAGCCCTGTCGTCATTCGACGAAAGGTGGGACTGGTCAAACGCTAAACCTATAGGTAAATATAAAAAAAAACGAGGCAGTCATAAGGATTGCCAACTGAAGAGAAAAATCAAAACAATGGAATAACTGTGATCTTTTTTAAACGGAGGCTAACGGACAGGTGGGTCACCTGATGTTAGGTGAACACCACCGTCCACAGACACTTGCAATACCAGGGGAGTCGCAAGTGCGTTGCCATCCTGTGTTTGGGGGGAAAAGAGGGGAGGTAGGCCTCCGGCGCTCTCACTGACCGAACACGAAACGAAACAATGCAAGCACTGTTACCTCACGTCGGTTTTCAGTGAGAGGGTGGTAGTACCCCGGGCGAGCCGACTCATTCATGCTGAAACCAGTAATAGCTTCAGCGTGGCTCTACCACCTACTTAATCAAACGTATGAAGGGCTGCACCGTGTCAATACAACATATCAATGTTAGATGTACACAGGCCGCTATACTACGCGTAGCTAGTCTGACGCAAACGCAATACGTCACAAGCATGTCAAGGTCATCAGTGACGCGAACCCATAAGTTTTTCTCCTACCATAAATTGCTCAACGCGGCTAAAGAACTTTGCACTTCATAAAACCCTATATTTTGATAAATAATTTATTTTCAGCTGTGAATATGAATGAAAGTACTAAGGATAATTTAGAAGAACCGTCAAAAATAGTACATCAAAGTATTATAATGGTAGAGTAAAAATCAACAAAAAGAAAGCAGAAATGTAATACATAATCGAATAAAATTGAAAGCCAAAACTCTATAAAACTGCGGTATAGCGTCTAATATGATGTAATATTATTTTACGAATCTTGGATGTCTCTTTCTGTAAATGTCACTGTACTTTGAGCTAAAAGGAAATCTAAAGCGCGAGAGAAACGAGAAACAATTTTTAACGAACCCAATATCACAGTCTCTAAAGAGAAACTTTAACGATCATGTTAACTTCCAAAGGGAATAAAAATAATGATATTTTTAACCTTAATCATACATCGATATGAACTTTACAAAATTATTTTCAATTATATATACAATATACATGTCGGGGGCATTAAGTACTATTGACCTGCGTCGGTACTATTGACTGGTTACTATTGACCCATTCTAAAATACTGTGGGCTTAAGGTATTACCCAATCATAAGCGTCTTAATTATTATCGACTGATCATTGTCTTCATTCCTATCTTCGTATGTTATCTTTTATATAAATAAAATTATTGAGGTATGTCATAGTATCATAAAACTACCGAATAGATTTCAATCAAATTTATTTCATTTATACGTATGCAGGAGAGAGGAAGTGAGCGGATAATTGAATTCTTGAATTTGTAGTTACAATAGCTATACATACCTATTTAATGTGGTAATCAGTGACGTGTTATGTGTGTCTGTGTTATCTGACTGTTCTTCTAATTTTGTATTATAACATGACCAACTGAGCGTCCGTTTATCACCATATGGGCTCGCATCGAAAATCAGCGTTGCAGTAATACTGTACTGCACAATTTGCATAATAGGTTTGCCAATTGTTGGACATTTCTTATTTTTTTCATATATCATTTTTTTTTTAATCTAATTTGTATGTGTAATTTAATTTAATCGTATAATTGTTCCAACAATAAAGTATTTCTTTCTTTGGTTTCTTTTCTATAACATTGTTTACAAAGAAATTTTGTAAGCAAATTATAGTTTTGCTTTAAATTTTTTTTCCTCTGTACATGATGCAACGCAGACAAAGTCGCGGGTATTAGCTAGTCTAATATATTACTTTGGAACATCACTAAATGTACAGTGATACAAATAAAAATTCCTACAATGGTAATTGTATAGTAGGAAACGGTCGAAATTCACGTTAGTATTTTTATAGAATAAGTAGTTCGAAGGAACAAAATTGGAATGGGAATCCACAGAACCCGAACATAAAAGGTCAGCTAATTATATAACAGTGTGAAGTTACAAATACCTTTATATAATCACCTTTACCGTTGTAAGAACTATCGATGTGTGAGAGAATAATTTATTATCCAGCTCGTTTAAATTACTAACCCAATCTACGTGGAACAATTTGTGGCTGAACGTAGCTACCTACCCGATGTTATTATTCCCTTTGAACCACGGCTGCTGAGTCTCGTTCTAACTGTAGTTAGATCTCTTTCATTGTAGTGAATTTAGTTAAAAGTAAATATTAAGTAGATTTTCCTGTCTGTTTGTGTGTTTCCTTACTTATATAACGTGGAGATATTTTTATGTATTTTAATGAAGTCGTAAAATAAGTTTAAGGTGCTTTAATTGCTCATTGTAGGTTTTAGAGCCACGCTGTATTACTGGTTTCAGCATGAATGGGTCGGCTCACACGGGGTAGTACCACCTTCTCACAGAAAACCAACGTGAACTAACAGTGCTTGCATTGTTGTGTTTCGTTCGGTCAGTGAGAACGCTGGAGGCCCACCTCTCCTCCCCCTCCTCTCCCCAAACACAAGATGACAACGCACTTGCGACGCCCCTGACGTTGTTTGTGTCTATGGACGGTGGTGATCACTTAACAATGGGTGACCCAGCTATAAGGTACATTAAAATGCTTACATATAAGCCATCGATGGCATATGTCTATCTCCAAAAGATAAAACGCTGTAATACTTTTTTTATGTTTTACATACTATTACAAAGTTATTGATCATTCGTGACACTGTTTGACTGATATATTATTATTAATCCTTATATGATTACACGTTTTAGTATTTTTTGAGCATTTATCGTAGATCAAAATTACCCTTTACAGTATATAATTTCAATGAATATCTTAGAGGATTTAACAGATTTAAAATTACGTGCACCAAAAAAAAACTGTTGATCCTTACCTATTCTTTATGATTTCGATGAAGTCTAAATATCGATGCATCAAAGATGGATCTAAATTTTATATATATTTATGACGCCACATTAGTACAGTTTTTAAATATTGAAGGTTTTAGCGTTTGACTAATTATTTATTTAATTAAACTTTATTGTACACCAATTATACACATTCATTTCAAAAACACTTCAAATTTTGTTATTGGTACAATGGGCGGCATTATTGCTATTAGCAATTTCCTCAGGCAAACTTTGGATAGATTTGTTCAATGGAGTAATGTCAGGGGTATTCTGGGTGTACAAGAAAACAACTAGTTAATAGCATCTAAGTTAGTGGCACGTAACTGTAACATGCTTATAAAATCATTACATAGTATAAAACGAAGTCCCCTACCGCGTCTGTCTGTCTGTCTGTTCGCGATAAACTCAAAAACTACTGAACGGATCTTTATGCGGTTTTCACCAGTGGATAAAGTGATTCACGAGGAACGTTTTGGTATATCATTTATCCAGGGTTCTTTTTATAATCAGGGTGGGACAACGTCTGCCGGGCCCGCTAGTACATTATAAAATATAAATAATATATAGACTGTAATCTCGTCTGATGTTAAATAACGCTGTGATCGAAGATGGTAAACACGATACACCTAAACGGTGACCGACTCTCAAGCGTAGCTGCCGAAACATTCTTATTGGTACTTGGCGACTAATTTTCAATTTGAAGGTGGTAGCTTACAAGATTACTCGTGATGTTTTCCTTCAACAAAAGCGCGGGCTTATTTGTAAGGATTCAAAACTATGTCGGTCAACGCGATGACCGAACACGCCAACCACTGAACCATTACCGCTGGATTACTCTCATGCGAAACGTGGTCCGGTCATTAGTACATTACCGTTTCTACTCTGTATGCCTATATCGACTGTTATTACTATAAACCTTTTTTGTCGGTTCTGCTTCATTGGTAAAAGCATCTGATATCGCAGAGAATATAAGTTTACATGTTGTTTAAAAACGATGTGTAACTTAAGAACATTGTGTGACAGAGCCTTTTAATTGCAAGAATGTCACCATTACATCTATTTATACCACAAACCAGCTGTGTTTGTATTGCTATGTTTGATCCAAATAGAGTGACTTGAATCATATACCAATAAACAAGGCGTATCAACGAAGTGCACAGGAGTTACAACTTATAACTGACTATTAAATGGACTACAAACCTGCTTGCTACGGAATAGCATTAAATAAAACTTGTTATCACTAATACGGATATATATACGCTATACACTATTAATATGTTATTACGCCTCTTTATAAATGCCAATACCATGGGATAATCAGTAATAAATGGAATCAACATCAGTCAGTTTTTACTTACATTACTCGCATCGTACTATATAACTAACTGCCACATTGTTTGGCAATTTCTCAATTATGGAAGTGAAAACTTCTTGAGGTATTTTTTGTAGGAGATAAATTTATAAATTCGCATCGTGACATGTTACGTAAGCATGACCGGCCGTATTGCGATTACGCGGCTTGCGTCAAACTCATAACGAGTAATATAGGGGCCTGTTTACATGTAATATTGATTTTTTTTGGCTTTTTTTCAATTCACATATGTACAATGAAGATATATTATTTTCATCTTTAATTGATGAATATTTCAATAATTGGTTTTGTAATAGTCATCAACTCAAGACCCTGGGAGCCTTCCATTCAATAAACTAAGTCATAAGATCTTATCGGGACCAATTTTCATTAACGCGGTTAACTCCTGTTAGTAAATTACCATCCCTTGAACAGTTTGACTCAACTATTCCAATTTAAACTAAATGTTTCTTCCCATGATTACGGAGCATTCAGAATTGATGGGATATTATTGTGACGAGACTTAGTTTAACTTGTAATTTATTAGTAATAGCAATTTCGTTGGTGTAAATTGACAAATAACTTGGTCGCCGCTCGACCTTCGCTAGGTTGAGACGTTTATTGAGTTTTCAAACGAAAAGTAATAAAATTTCAATAGCAAACGGCGGAAACGTGATGGGACTTTCCTTGGCATAATATATTCTTATTGTTGGTGGGAAAAAATGTTTTGGTAAATATTAGTTCAATGGGAACCAATTTGGAAATGTCAATATTTAAGTAGCAAGCAAATTAAAGGGTTAACAAACTAACATGGCACAAGTCCTACTAAAATATTATTTGAGTAAAATGATTTATTCGGAAATACACTGTAAAACGCGATGATATCATTACATAGTATAAAACAAAGTCCCCAACCGCGTCTGTCTGTCTGTCTGTTCGCGATAAACTCAAAAACTACTGAACGGATTTTTATGCGGGTTTCACCAGTGGATAAAGTGATTCGTGGAGGTGGTGAGGAACGTTTTGATATGTAATTTGTTAAGGATTTTTTTTATAATCAAGGTGGGATAACGTCTGCCGGGCCCGCTAGTTATAACTAAAAAGTTATAGATACGTTACCTACATGATATTTTGACAAAACAAATGGCACGATAACGCACACATACATAAAGTAATATTGTAACGTCACACTGTCTTAGACAATATGTGAAAGTAAAATGACATATTCTCAATATCGGTGGTGAAAAAGAAAGAGTTATATGTTGCTTAGATACGGACGGATTGACGAGGCAGCTGTCAAAAATAAGCAGGTTAACCAAAGGTGTTGTCGAAGCGCTTATGACGTATCTACAGCTTTTTGCTTTACAGTTTGCTTAAATAATTTTTATCTTTCAGGTTGTTCGTGCATCCGATTTACGTCGACATATGGCAAGGAGCGCGGGACGTTCAGCAGCCCTGATTATCCACGTCCATACCCACCGCTCCTTGACTGCCTTCTCTACACATTCCTCGCCGCACCTCATGAGATTGTTGAACTTGTTTTCACCGATTTCGATATTTATAAGGAGCATCTCGGGTAAGTACAATATTCATTAATTTCTATTAAAAACATCGTAAAGACAAAATTATGAAACAATAAATTGAAAACATTTATGAAATAACTTCAAAATAAATACGAGGAAACAAATTGACATATAGTTTCAAATTAAGCATAGAATGGTGATTAAACAACTGATATCAGTCTGTACAAATATATTAAAAAAGTTGCAATTAACTTAATCATACAAGATTGAGTCACTTGAGATCAACAAACTCTGGACTCTTTTCTTAATAAATGGGACGAGTGTAAACAATAACAATAAACCTATAGTGGGTTATAACTGAAAAGTAGTGAAGTTGGACTATTACTATCACTAGCTAATTCAAACGCTTTATAAATTATACCATATAGAATAAGTATTAACACTACAACAATAGGAGAACAAAAAGAAAACACAGCAAAAGAAGAGCGCAATGAAAACGTAGGAAAGTAATAATAATTTCTAATGGTAAACAAAAAGGGACTCGAACCATTGCAAAGACCTCTCCAATGTAAAGTTTGTGATTTACTGAGCATTTCATTGTAAGATGTTCGATAATGAATTCGAAAATTTTAAACAGAAATCTACAAAGTTTAATTTGCCATTAGTACTCTCAACTTCTCTATTCGTAAAGTTTATAACAAAACATTCCGTTTCTCTGAGGAATTCATTTTGTTCTAATACTGTAATGAAAATTTCCAATATTGATTAAAAAAAGTTAATATTTATTAGGTTTACTTCAGATTAATTTCAATTTACATTAAAATAAAATAAAAAACATATTTGAATTAATAATTTATTACATTGAATTTCTCTTTATAAAGTTTAATATCAAGTTATTCGCATTTATTTTTGTTCGTTATTTTTATTTGATTTTTTAAGGCCGCAGAGTTTGCTACAAAAACGTACGTAGTCGACCATTGTTTTATCTCCGTCTTGGACAATCGGTGCTTCATCTAAAGCGTAATCTGCTTCTTTCTGTGTAAAACGGTCACCCCATGTCATCAGGTCATGACGAATCCTGTAAAAAAAATCATAAATTCTATTACTATACTTTTATTTCACGCCTGCATAGCTTTGAATAATTTTGTAATGAAATGGTTTTATTAAGTGGAAAAAAAAAGAATTGCATATAATGGTGTTATTATCCAGTAATTGTATTTCTCTCAAACGTATCAAAATTAAACACGTTGGTGACAAAGCTGCTTTCTGTATTCTTAATAATATTCAACGTTTTCATAATTTAGCCAAATTTAAACTAATGAAACTCTGAGATTACCTATAAAATGTAACATATCATGAAAAGTAAGTTATTTTGATTGTGTTCTGGTTACTCGCACATTATTTAGTGCTTTACAAATAAAATAAGTTATAAATTCCGTTACATTTACATATCTGTCTTCATATTTAGGATTCCTTACTGCCCAGCAGTAGGCAGTATACGATTTTTTTACTGATATTCCGTCCTATGTGTTTCTATTCATCAGCTAATATTACCCAATTATCAGCTTGTTAACAAATTTATAAATTTGCTTTTTATCTTTTACTTAAATACATATTCACTTATTTATACAAGATAATGGATATTTCTTTATTTTATAATTGGTAAGTAAAAATTATGAAACAATGGAATACGGAGAACTAATTTACTATCAACGCAAAGTTCTAAAGGAACTCGTGGGAGCTGTATTCAAATGGGTAGTAATCATGCCAAGTTTCTCTTTATCATAACAAGGAAGTGTTGGTTAATACATAAGTTTGTAAATTTTCATACTTGCAAGGTAGCAGTGTAAGGCCTTGAAGGAGATAATAGGGTTATTTAACTACGAGACTAGGCCCCCCTCGGCAGCGGCTCAAGCCTAGGTACGTTCCCTCGGCGTGGAGCCCTTGAATACGCTGCTCGCGCGATACAGTGACACAAAATCTTACATCACTGCGACAACATTACACATATCACCTCCACACACGTGCACGCATACACGCTTACACATGCAAGTCGAAGGGTTTTATTTTTTCCCTTATCAAACTGAAATAGTTTAGAAAATTATCCGATACGAAATATATATAAGAGTTGTTGAGGTATGTATGCTTGGTACACATATATATGTTTCAACAACTCATATATGTATGAATAGTTAGCTTAACTTAGGTTAGCTCAGATAGGTCGCGAATTTTCGTGCTGCCCCAACTATAGCGGAAGACGTACACCGTGGGGTTTTAGTTCGTGCGAGTCGGACATAACCCACTCTCTCCCCCGAGAGGGTGGTGTATCCATAAGGGATTTCCCCACGCTAAAAAAAAAAAAAAGATAGGTCGCGAATTGCATGTATCAGGCAACAGCCCAAGCCGAGGTGTGCCGTGCACCATAGAGCTAGTTGTCAAATAAAATCGGCTGAGTGCCTTAAGCGCTCGCCTTAGTAGTTCGGTGAAGCTCTTAAGACCTTGCTAGGTCAATAGCGTAGTGAGTTCGAAAAAAAAGTTATTTAGCTATCTTAGCCTAGATACAAACAATAAGATCTCAAGGAGGGTTAAAGTCAGGCAAGCGGCCGATTGTGAAACATTATGCAGAATCTCAGCTGAAATTAAGAAGGAAAAACGTTAAGTTGTGCTGATACTGCTCTCCCTACTTAGATGAGACGAGAACATAAATAAGAGTCCGTTCTTAATAGAAGACTATCAATCTTGTCTTTTCATTAACTTATAGTAAAAAGTAATGAAGAGTGGCTAAAAACTTCATAATGTAAAATATGTTTAGTTATGACCATTAATAACCATTCCATCCAATCATTTTTAACGTTTCACTAAAGGTAATGGATGGTTTATTCTCATTAGGTAGTTTCATTTATCATACAATATATGTGACAGTATTTATCAAGTAACTAAACCACTTGCGCCTTATTTATAATGAAATAAATACCTGTGTATACTACTTATATCGGTTAAAACAGCGAAAGCTCTAATTAGAGTTCATAATTAGCGTAAATGTTATGATTAATGACTCTCTCTCGGTAGCAAAAGAGATGACGCAAGACAGACATTTATTAGCTTACTTATAAAAAAATATTAATCTATCTAGAGAGTTTAATTAATAATAATTACTTCTTAAATATTTTAGTAAAAAATAACTACCATTAACCCGATTTAAATAAGCTATAGATTTTTCTATTTAAATACTTTACAATTCGATCCATACCGATCTAGAAACAAGCATTATGCTATTTAAATTCACTATACAAACAAAAGTAGCAACATACCATTATCTCATTTTATCATGGATTTTAACTACCGAAATTTCTCCCATCTCTATTATTCGATTTATTCAGGAATTCCGTTTTTTTACAGTAGTCACGACATAGTGCCTCATATTTGGACAGTACTATCCAAAAACGACAACTACTAATGAGAGATCGGCAATCTAACGTCGGTTGTAGGTCTCATGCTGGCTTGTAAACTTCTCGGGTACTGGATATATACTGGATCATCATGAGATGCAACGAACTAAAAAGGGTATCACTGTGACGGGTATAGTGTATATCCTCTCACAGAAAACCGACTTGAAGTAACAGTGCTTGCATTGTTTTTGGACTTTATTGACCTTTTGCAATTTGTTTTTCGATTTACTCTTTTAGACATTTTTTACTGCCAATAAAAACAAAAGACGCGCATGGCGACGCGGGTGGGTATCAACTATAATTCAAATATATTCCCAACTTTCTGATGCCTATGTGATTCATATAGACATACCACAGCACAAGGTTATATTATAAAATTTAGTTTTTTCTTCTATTCACCTTTAGAGCCACGCTGAAGCTATTACTGGTTTTAGTATGAATGGGTCGACTCGCCCGGGGAAGTATCACCCTCTCACAGAAACACGGGAAGTAACAGTGCTAACAATGTTGCGTTTCGTTCGGTCAGTGAGAGCGCCGGAGACCCACCTCCCCTCCCCTTCTAGTTTCCCCTTCCCCTTTCTCCCCCTCAACACAGGCTGGCAACGCACTTGCGACTCCCCTGATGTTGCAAGTGTCTATGGACGTTGGTGATCACTTAACATCAGGTGACCCAGCTGTTCGTTTGCCTCCTATGACATAAAAAAAACTGAAACATCGTCGCTGTTTCGCATAATACAGAATTTGTATAATATTTTACAGCTTAGCCTATAACCACGTACACACGTTTTCCTATTTATACTATCGTGAAAATTTGCTTGAGAATTATTACGGAAGCCTATCCGGCGGCGTCGTAAAACACAGATTGCACTGAGAATTTTAATAAACCTCCGCAGAGTTCTCCTTGCAAGGATTTTAAATAATGTAACATTTTTAATTAATCTGTCTTTTTTGAATAAAGATTCAGAGATTTGTATCCTTTAGTAAAGAAACGTCCTGAGTGAGTTACCTAAAGGCTGAGTGTTAATCATGTTTCATTTTTGTACCTAACTCAAAAAAAAAGGAGTATGTATGTATATATCTTTGTCACACTATAGCCTAAACGGCTTGATGGGTTTTAGTATATTTTAGAAAAGATACGGTCTAAGCGATTTATTGTGGGCTTAGTATAAATAACGCTTTATAGGTTAACGCCACATTATAAAAAGATTATATACGTCTATTTCTTTAGCGCACTTTATAATCTAAACGGCTTGATGAATTTTAATACATTAGGTGTCGTTTGAGACGCCTTAATTACGGAGTGACTTGGTTATGTAAAGAGTGACTTGGCTATGTAATATTTGATTATCATTATGTGAATTACAAAGAGAAAAAGGAGAACAATAATTTTCTTAGTTGTGGATATTCAATAATAATATAATTAGTTCATAGGTAATTTAAAAAGGTTCAATATTTTGCAATCGAATTTCTTTTGTTTTTACGTATAACTATTTCTACTCGTTTATTTATTTGTTTTTTTTTTATGTATGAATTTTCAAAATTTCTTCCATACTCACATATATAAGGCAAAATATTATTCATATTAAGGTTATATAGCCTTATAGATTTACCACCTTTTACACAACTTATCAATAAATTAAAACAATAATGATAATATGATATGATAATATAAAACCGGAAATTCAACATTTCATTGTGATAAACGAATAAATGTTATTTTGTATGAGACCCAAGGCCACTTTAAATCATAGCGAGATTGGTGATTCGACAAATGCGTCCTACAAATGTCAGGAAATGTAATATTAATCTTGAATCGTATTGTTTATGAATCCCCTGAGTGAGAGCTCAAAGTATAGCTCTATAAAGAGTATGGAACTGTTGTATGTTTTATTTTTTTTGGCCATAATTTTTGATTATAAGTTTAAATACAATGGATTAACATATTTGATACATTTCTTTAATAGCACATAAGTATTTATGACAATAATTTTAAAGGTCAAAAATTCAGAGGCAGATACCAACAAGTTAAAAGGGCGTAGCAAATAAAGAATACGAAGGAGTGCAAAGTTTTAGAATGTTACGTTAACGATAAGCGAATTAGAGAAGAAAACCATGGTAAGTTGACCCTCCCTATTACGTGGGACATATATATAATAAGGAATAGAAAGATATTTTGCTAACAACGGAGAAATATTTAATGATTTATTAGCAATACTATTTTAGAGGTGGTAAAGCCACGCTGAAGGTATTACTGGTTTCAGCATGAATGGGTCGGCTTGCCCGGGGTACTACCACCCGACCCACAGAAAACCGACGTGAAGTAACAGTGCTTGCATTGTTGCGTTTCGTTCGGTCAGTGAGAGCGCCGGATAACCCACCTCCGTTCCCCACTTCTCCTTCCCCAAACTCAGGATGACAACGCAAGTGCGACTCTCCTGGTGTTGCACATGTCTATGGACGGTGGTGATCACTTAACATCAGGTGACCCACCTGTTCGTTTACGTCTTATTATAAAAAAAAAAGTCGTGTCCGCAGGTTCGTACTCCGGCATATACTTACGAATTTTTCGAAATTCACGTACATTTACTAATTTATATTGGTAACATCGTGAGGAAACCTGAACCTGAGAAATGGTCTTGTAGTACTACTCCATGTGAGTAAATACAGAACCGTGGATGTCTCAGTTTGAAATCGCTAATACGTCGTGGGTCAACGTGGTGATTATGCCGATACCTTCTTTTGGAAAGAGACCTATGACACTACAGTGAGTCTTGTGTAGGTTGATCACGAAAGCTATGCACATATTTAGAGTAAAAAGATTATATTTAATTATAGTAAGTGAGTTTATACATTAAAGGAATGGTTACCTTTCCAGAGAATGCAAGCACTTTTACTAAATTATTAATACAATATAGATTGCATGTTAAACTTTAGAAGTGATCCTTGATACATCGAGAAGATTAGGTAAGTGGAACTAGTACCATAGTTTGTATACTCTAAGTATCTCCTCTAACATGCGGTAATTGATAATAACGGAGCATTAATAAATAATTGCCGATAAGATTATGGTAATAAATGCGAGTTATATCACTTATATTTCTAAGAAGAGTTATGTATATTCCTCTCATGCATGTCTTAGAATATAATCTTCGGTATATTATATACCACTTTGTTTGTTGCGAGACTTCAAGAGATGATTATGAAAGTACTATGCTTTTTAAATAAGAAGATAAAATGAAACCGCTATCTTACCTCGTATTTCACACAACGACAACAAGAAATGTACGATTTATTTACGTATTCATTCGTAACTGTGCAAGCAGTTAGGTAAAGATGAAAATAAGAATACTATATACTATAATAAGAGGATACTATATTAAAGTCCAAATACGTTTTCATACATGGATAAAGCTAATACTACTCATAATTTAAAAAAAAAAAAATAATATTTGTAGGTACATCGAACAAAAACATGTTTAAAATTTGTCGTATGTTGCCTGACCGACTATTACTATATGTAATTACAGTTGTGTGAGTGTTCGTCATTATTTTCTTCCTAAATGCCCTGACCGATTTTGACAAAAAATATATTTTTAGACATATAAACTGTGTCACTTGGATGGTTCTTATTTATCTGTCAGTCTTTCTTTTAGCTCTCAATATTTTTGAATTAAGTAAAAGGTTTTTGGTAGACTAACGTATCTCTACAAGGTCCGCTATTAAATTTATAAAATGCAAATCTCAAAAATCTAAAATTAATGACATATTAGTATAATTTAGAAAACAAAGGAGTTTACCTCTCCTCTGATATCAATCCTGTGTTGTCCTGATCCCAACGGGATAACGCAGCTAACAAAGTTTCCTCGGAATCCAACTCCAAGGTCTTATATCCCAGCAAATTGACGAATCCATCAAAGTCAAGAGGATTCGGCGCCTGTAAACAATTAAAACACTATAACAATCTAAAAATAGATTAGTATGTATGCGATATGTTTCTTATTAGAAAGTGCGAATGGATTTAATTATTTTCGAAGGTTTTTTGGGACAAGTTGGGTAGTAAAGCTTCTGAAAAATTAAGTATAAAGTCTTATGTTAACAACATTCATTAATTCACTCTGAAATGTAAGTATCACTACTCTGTGACTTGAATAGGTGAGTAGATGTTGTTTTTGTTTAATAAGGCAACAGAAGAATTATTACTATTAATCAATTTTAAAAAGGAAGAGGTTAGTAATTCGATTGTATTTTTTTTAATTTTTGTGATCGCATAATTTTGTTGTTTCTAAGTCAATTTTGAAAATTACTTTTGTATTGGTAATATGATATTTTCAAGGAGGTCCAGTTTTATTCCCATTAGCGTTGTATCTTGGATTTCGAAGGTACATCGGGGAACTTCTCAAAATCGATTAGGATATGTATAGTGACTGAGACACTGGTAGATTAATCATAATCCAAGACTAGGTAGTTCTCTTATTATGGTCAAGGAAGTTGTCGTGCATTTTTAAAGTAGACTTGTTGAAGCCGGTTTTCTATTTTTTATTAAAATGTTTATTTATTTAAAGAAGTTTGTACAATGCATTAAATACTGAAGAGTTTATAATAATCTGTAATTAACCACATTAACAAATACACTAATGAATACTTTAATGAATATTGAAATTCATTTTGGGCAAAATTTAAATTTTCTCGTCGACATGTGCGCGGCTACAAACACAACATGAACAAAAGCTCGCTCCATCATTTCCCAATGAAATGAACTACATAACATTTTACTATATTAATACGTTATTAATTGAATATGCTGTATTGTTATATCAGAATAGTTTTTGTTCAAAATTAGTTATACATATTTTTTTTATATCATAGGAGGCAAACGAACACGCGGGTCACTTGATGTTAAGTGATCACCACCGTCCATAGACACCTGCAACATCAGGAGAGTCGCAAATGCGTTGCCAGCTTGTGTTTGGGGGGAGGGAGGAGAGGGGTCGGGGAGGAGGGAGAGGGAAGAGGGCCTAGTACCCCGAGTGAGCCGACCCATTCATGCTGAAACCAGTAATAGCTTCAGCGTGGCTCTACCACCTACGATCTTAGTTATTGATGTAATGATGGTTCAACCAAAATTACAACGAAATTTAATAATGAAACCATGACATGGCAGGAGGGCTTATTCTAATGCATGTCTGGCTGACTACTCCCACGAGTTGAAACATATCTCCAAAAACATATAGATATATTCCAGCAACTAACTACCCTTGAGAGTCCGTCAAGGCTTAGCGTGTAAAAAATTAGTTACATTATCAGCTGACTGCGAAGGAAAATACCGTGAGGAAGCTGAAACTGAGAAATGTTCTTGTAGTAACACTGTACGTGGTAAACAGAACTGTGAATTTCTCAGAGTTTGAATTCGTCAATACGTCGTAGGCCAGCGTGGTGATTGTGCCCATACCTGTCTCCGTGAAAAGGCATAAGGCCTCGCAGTGGGTCTTTTATAGGTTGATGATATATGATTATCTCGGGCGATATTATCATTTAACATAAGTGAGACTTTGGTCAAGCATTATTTTTCACAAAAAGTACAAGAATACTAAACATGAAATATTTCTTACATGGTAATTATTATTTTATATTAAAAAGATTATTATTCTAAAAAAAGCATGTAGAATGATTTTTAATAAATTTGAGTAATCATAAATACTGACTTACTGATAAAAATGTTTTTAATTTTAACCCTTTAGATCTATACTTTTTTTACTTCAGTTTGGGCTACCAATCTTTTTTTTATATCATAGGAGGCAAACTAACAAGTGAACCACCTAATGTTAAGTGATCACCGCCGCCCATAGACACTAGCAAAACCAGGGGGGTCGCAAGTGCGTTGCCCGCCTAATCTTCTAAATGATTACTGCTATTATTGCGTACATAATAATTTTACACTAGGCCCCCCTCGGCAGCTGCTCAAGCCTAGGTCCGTTCCCTCAGCGTGAAGCCCTTGAGTACGCTGCTTGCACGATACAGTGACACAAAATCTTACATCACTGCGACAACATTACACATATCACCTCCACACACGTGCACGCATACACGCTTACACATGCAAGTGGAAAGGTCTTATCTTTTTTCCCTTATCAAACTGAAATAGTTTAGAATATTATCCGTTACGAAATATATATAAGAGTTATTGAGTTATGTATGCTTGGTACACATATATGTTTCAACAACTCATATATGTATGAATAGTTAGCTTAGCTTAGGTTAGCTCAGATAGGTCGCGAATTGCATGTATCAGGCAACAGCCCAAGCCGAGGTGTGCCGCGCACCCTTGAGCTAGTTGTCAAAATAAAATCGGCTGAGTGCCTTAAGCGCTCGCCTTAGTATTCCGGTGAAGCTGTTAAGACCTTGCTTGGTCAATAGCGTAGTCAGTTCGAAGAAAAAAAAATTTTACAAGTGTCTTGTGATCATTTCAATGGTCTAACAAGATGGTGGCTCCTTGTTAAAACTTTTCTTGCAGACTTTATAGTTTATATTGTAATGCTACCATATATTTACTTTCATTGCAAAATATACTTATATATTTAAAACTATTCACATTTTGACAAGTATTTCAATTAAATTCGGGATTAAAAATTTATAAAAAGAAAAAAAAATACGAACTTTTAAAAACTATGTAAATTGTAGAAACTTTTGATTTCATAAAACCGCTGTGGAAAGTTCTTAACTAAATAAATGTTAATCGCTTCGTATTCCCCCACAGGACCCTCGTTAAAATAAATTGGAAGGTCTTATCTGATGTGTAACCACTGTAACAGCTAATTTTAATGCGATTTAAAAATCTGTTAAAAAATAACAAAAATTGCAAAAACATTGTTGTTTGATCAATTAATTTTATTTTTGTTTCTTTTGTTTTATTCAATTACTCTTTAAGCATTTTATTTTTTCTTTATTTAATTCCATGTTATAGGCAGTTTATAGGAAATATATCATTAAAATATAGATTCTGTGAAAGAACTTTGATGGTAGTAATTTAATGTATATTGTTATTAAAAGAATTTTATATTCATATACGTAAGGCAAAAAATGTATAGAAATAAAATTATAGAGGACAGCTGTTGTGTGCGTATCACGCAATAATTACTGGATAGGTTTCAATAAAAAAAATGTTTTACTTCTTAGACAGCTGGTCCTTATCGAAAATATCACGTTATTAAAATTATAAAAAAATTACTACAACTTTTGTAAACATTACGCGACAATATCTATATATTAATACGTGAAGCCAAATCTTTGTATCCCTTTTTGAAAGAAATGCGCGAACGGATGAACGTGAAATTTGGCATAGTTAAAGTTTATATGGAGGAGAAGTGCAGAAAGCTATTTATTTTACATAAAATGCATTATAAGTACATTAAATTAATTAAAATATGCATTACTCACACTACTGCTCCAATTTTACACAACATATACACACATGTAAATAAAAATGACATTGACATCCGTCAATAACGGACTTCAAAAAAGTAGTAATAATATTCGTCCAATAGGACAGGCGAAGGAATTAATCCATACTGCCAATTCTGAAGTTGTCAATATAGGTATTTCTTATGTATCCTTTAACCAATTTTCTGCACTTCTGAACGTGAAATTTGGCATAGTTAAAGTTTATATGAAGGAGAAGTGCAGAAAGCTATTTATTTTATATAAAATGCATTAGAAGTACATTAAATTAATTAAAATATGCATTACTCACACTACTGCTTCAATTTTACACAACATATACACACATGTAAAAAAAAAGGCATTTTGACATCCGTCAATAACGGACTTCACAAAAGGTTGCGAAGGAGGTTGCTATGCTCGACTGTATGTATTTTTTAACCGACTTCGAAAAAGGAGGAGGTTACTACGTTCGGTTGTATGTATTTTTTTTATGTATGTTAATTTATTACATTACATTATTATGTAAACCATTACAAACCATTACAAACCATTACAAACCATTACAAACCCATTACAAACCAGATATATTTATGAACACTAAAAATGGGGAAATCATTTTCTTTACAAAAATATAAACCGCCTTCGATGTGAAAACTAATAAGGCACTAAAAAGCGAAAAATAACTTAATTATTAAGTTAACCGTATTAAATAAAAAATATTGATATTTCAACTACCTAATTATATATTTGAAGTCAATGCCATTGATAAAAGAACCCTAATAAAGTTCAAACTTTAAAAATTCAATGAACTATGGTCGAATGTCGACCACTGGGCGCCCACTAGTCTATTTTATTGCATTGGAAAAGTGAGGTAAGCGGTATGGGGTGCATACACAGGACAACGAGATTGATTTCGATAATTCTATATTCTTTTATAGTATGTATATTATAATGACCATAATTTCACTATATGTTCTAAGACACAGGCAAGGTATAAACTAATCTCAAAAATATACGTAATTATTTGATCTATTCCAGGTTTTAAGTACTAATTAGATACCAATATTATAGACAGGAAAGTTCATCAACCCCAGAAGGTGTAATGTTATTATAACCTTTATTCATAATCTTTAGAGATATAAAGAAAAATAAGAAAATCTATAAATATATATAAAACTGATGTGTCTGTTATTTGTCTGGACAAATATCCGAAATGGCTAAACAAATCGATGTGACTTGTACTGATGGATAGAGGACTCTTCAGATCTCTATCTAAGCAACATATAATTACCATTTTCTATAATAATCTATTCTTTTTCTATTTATCTACATAGTAATAATAAAAATTAACAAACAAGACATGAAATTGATAAAAGTTATTATAAGGGTTAAGTAATTATGACAAACAGCTCATGGTTGATTCTTTTAGAGAAGCCGCTGGTGCAGTTAGTGCGATTTTATTTTGTAGCACGCGAGTATCAAGTGACTTTTCAACGCCTAATGATAAAAACGGTACAAGCAAAAAACAACGGCGATCAACGAGTGACAAACTATCCAACGCTGGTCGCCGAAGTCATACCGGTCTTCGTAAATATCTCTTCACGTTACTCAAAGAACCCCATGTCATAAGCAGGAGCAAACACACTGGTCGAGAGATTGTTCCACAATTTCACGGTATGAAAAAACGTTTTGAATTCTCCAATTCATGTCCAGTTGGAATTTACCGCAAAATTGTGGCTCCGATGCCCAACGTGCGTGGTTCGGTTATGCAAGGAACCATAAGGAATTAAATTGAATAACTCATAAGAACACTCGTCATGGCACAGACAGTAGAATACGTTCCGCTAAGCAATGTTCCTGTGCAACTGAAGCGGATCGACAAACTTAGTAAAATATGTAAAAATTTCTCAAAAGTCTTTTATATATCAGTATATAAAGTTTTTTTTTATATCATAGGGGGCAAACGAATAGGAGGGTCATCTGATGTTAAGTGATCACCACCGTCCATAGACACTTACAACATCAGAAGAGCCGCAAGTGTGTTACCAACCTGTTTGGGCGGAGGGGAGAGAGGGGACAGGGAGAAAGGAAAGGGAAATGGGCCTCCGGCGCTCTCACTGACCGAACGAAACGCTACAATACAAACACTGTTACTTTACGTTGGTTTTCTATGAGAGGGTGGTACAACTTTGGACGAGCCGACCCATTCATGCTGAAACCAGTAATAACTTCAGCGTGGCTTTACCACCTACAAAATAGCAGTTAGCAATACAATTGAAAAAAACCATATAAGATGGTTCACGGTACGACAAATATAAGACGTTGCAAGATTAAGAGATTAAAAGAAGAGATTTAATTTAGTTTTAAACTGTGGCTTTGATGCCAACGCGCGTGGTATGATTATTCAAGGGACTATAAGAAATTAAAATACATGGTCTGTAAAAAAAATACACGGACTGTTTGAATTGCGCGACGCGAGCTGGTTTCAGGAGAATCGCCAGATTCGTACAGATCAGCTGATTAAAACGCCGCTTTCCGGTCGCGGATATTTTCATTTGTTGATAAGCTACACGGTTTTTAGTAAATAGTGTTTTTTTGGTTTGGCGGATTGTAAAATAGACAGCCTAAAGGAGCAACGAAGTGCTGTGAAATTCTGTGTGAAACACGAGAAATCTGCAACTGAAACATTTTCCATGCTCAACACGTCTTACGGCGATGTTGCTATGAAGCGTACTGCATGTTTCAATTGGCATAAACGTTTCAAGGATGGCCGACAGTCGAATGACGATGATGATGATCGTCCTGGGTGTCCTTCGACATTGACATCGATGAAGTTAGTAATATCTGTAAAAGTCTCTCAAGTCTTTTAAATCTCAGTGTATAAAAAGTAACAGTACAATTAGAAACGGCGATATATATAAGAATATAGTATTTGTGTTTCGACCTTTTTATGAGAACAACTTCAAACCCCATAGCCATCGATGGATTGACACAGACTTAGAACCTTCCGCGAACAATTTCCAACAATACTTCAGAGGAATTAAAAGAAAAGCAAAGTTTTGTGTCTGTTGAGACTCCGTAATAGAGCGGAGCTTGGTTAATGCGATCGTATTGTTTTGATGCGCGAAACTTTCGAGTCAGATTTATTAAAGCTTTCTGTTTAGAAACAATTATGTTTTATCAACGTTGTTATTTCATTTTGTATTAAATTTTCTTGTTATAATTAATTCTAGGACATTTATTGTTTTGTAAGCGAAGTAGTTGTTTGAAATCTGGGTCAAGCGAAGAATGTATAGTCCTCTTCAATCTTTTTGGCCGCTCTGTGAATATAGCTGTAAGTTTGGGCTTGCGTGTAATGAAGCTAAGAGATTAATACAAAACAAAGTTAAAATCTTAATATATAAAAATCCAGTGTCATGATGTTTGTCCGCGATGAACTCCGAAACTACTCAACCGATTTTCATGAAAGTTGGCATTTAGGAGTTGAGAGATAGGATAATTAATATTTCGATTAATGACCTCAATATTTTTTAATTACAAATTAAACGATTGTCAATGTTGATTATTTTTATTAATTTTACGTTTCATCAGTCTCAAGCAGATGGCGTTTTAATTTAGTTTGTTGACAGACAACTGTAGGACCGACTGTTATAGATATCCCATAGATGGAGCCATGTTTCAATTTTGAAAATAGTATCATAATTTTAATTCAGCATGTGATAACTGAGCCACAGCAACGCGTAGCCGGGTCAGTTAGTATTATTATAAAAATCTAAAAGTGGGCATTTATTTATCCTTAAATTGTCTAGATGTAAATATAATATGTATTTTTTTCTAAATTTGTGTTTTTCGCTACTGTATTCAGAACGTTTAAAAAGTATGGCGAGGACCATAATAATGTTGATTCACTATTGCATAAAACAGCAATACTCAACCTGCGGCCCGCGGCGTTTTGTAGTTGGCCCACCAGATTATACTTTATTTTTAATTATTTTAAATTTCGTGCCCAGAAAAACTATGAGCACGCTGAGTAAATTGAATAGATCCCAGATAACCCGACCTCAAGGCTTTCCTAATGATATATGGGTTATACCAAGCTCGTTTTATTGAACAACAGTTTTTCATTACATTAATACGTTGTTAATTTCAAATTACTGTTTTTTATTCAATACCTAAATATTTGTAGTTTGCGGCCCGCGACAACATGAGTGAAACGAGTTAGTGGCCCGTTTAAAAAAATGTTGAGTACCACTGATATAAAATGTTAAACGTAAAATGTTAGACATAAATTAGCTATTTTTTGTAATCAAACTGCATAATCAATGATCAATATTATTCATTATAAAGATATTGTAAAGTTGTAATAGAACGTAAAGGATTTAGATACGGTTTTCATTCCAATTTAAAAAAATCCTCAAGTTTCCAAGAAGTTTTTAGTTGCTTCTTAACTAATATAATAACAGTGAGTTTATTTGTTTATTCGTTACGTTCTTGTGCCTTAACTACTCAGCTATTCACTATTAAATTCAGCAGAGACGTTAGTGGTACAGAAATGGAAGTAGAGTAGTTTTCAAGTAGGATATTCTACTGTTCCCGAGGATCAGGTCATATTTATAATAAAGATAGCGCAGCCGAGAACAAAAGTTAGTATTATATAAAGTAGATGCATTTTAATAATGAATTTTTTACAATTAAAAACATGTATTTTTTATACTTTAAAATAAATCAAAATCAAAAAATACTTTATTGAATTTAGGACCTTAGAAGGCGCTTATGTACATCGAATCTACCACCGGGTCGGAAAACAATCCAATCATCGAGAAAAATTGGCCAGAAACTCGATCTGGTTTATCTCTTCATGTTATATATTTTTACAAAACATAAATAGCTACATTCGTTTTTAGTGGATGCACAGAGGGGGGCATCATTTCCAGACGTCACAATCATTCACATATAAGATTTAATATATAAGATATTCAACCTACAATCGTAACAAGCTCTACCCTGAGGAATACTGGCTCTCAAGTTCAGCTACTGGAATACACCTACAGGCACTCAGCGAAAGATACTCAACTCGTTAGCTAGCCAGGTGGACATATGAAAAAGGTATACCCTACCACGTTATGGTTTCATCAACATATTTTTCTTCAATGTAAGCTCCGGGTCGTTGTAGGGATTCGAACCTAACTTTATCGACGCAGTGTCCATTCGCGCTACCATTAAGCGATCATCGATTACGTTTTCGGGCGTTTACGTTACTGACGCTGTCTAGGCCATATAGGTTACATTGATATAATGTATTACCGTATATTTTAAAAGGTCTATAGAAAGGTTTACGATGGCATTTCTCCTACGGATAACCCACAGTAACAATTTTTATCTTGTATATGTTTTTTAAAAATAATGAGTTATTTACGAAACGATTTTGATCAATATTGTGGTCACTTCATACAATCAATTATGTTATTTGCATTAGGTATTTAACATAGATCAAATTTATAATTTACGGTAGCTCATATTAACTATCTTAGAAGAATTATCTTACAATATATCACAGAATTAATTATTGTTTTTATATATTTTTTGAAGATATGTAGACTTTACACGGAGTATTATTTAGACTAAAGACTGACTTTGCATTGTGTTGTAAACACGTAAGCATTGCGCGCTCTCTACCCTTTGCCTCAACAATGATTTTATGTATTTAAAAGACTCAAGATAAACGTTGTAGAGAATCGCTTTCTACAATATTCGTGATAAATGCAACTAGGGTTAAATCTATAGGAAGCAAAATATTTACAAAAAAAAAGCGATTTCTATGACCATCTTTACCTTGAACATCTTAAGTCGTGGAGACGAGACTTGATGAGACTTTTAAGACAACTTTTAACTTGGCAATATAAAGGCTAATAAGTTTACAGTTTATTATCTCTCATTCCGAGGTGAAACTGACGTAGGTTACTAATGAGTAATGATGTTTTATGGTGTATATTAAAAAAATTAAATACAAATGCGTTAATGAACTGCAAGAACTAGACGTATGTTTAGTAATAAATTGCTTTTACTTCTTAATCCATTAGTATCAGATTGAACTAATAAATATTTATTTGAAATTAATGCTCTTAGTCAAGAATCATTACTTCAATTCAAGTCTTAAGAATAGATTGCTGAATAGAAAATCTTATTTTTCTTCTGAGAGAACATATTTTATTAATATCTTATTAAATCGTTTATATTATTTTAGAATAAAGCTACACATAAATGGATGAAAATAAAACAGTCAACCGATTTTCTTTAACTTTTTTTGTTTAGTAGCTATTGACGAGCCTTAGTGTTCTTTAGAAATAATTATTTCTCATAACATCAAAAAACGAAGCCGTTAGTTATGTCTCTATTCGTCTTAATTAACAATCTTTATATCTACAATCTACTAATCATTCATTGTTAAAATAATCCATACAGTTTTATCTCTTTTGAAAAAAAAAAGCAAAAGAAATATAACATTTGCGTATTTTAACCAGTGAAGAAAAATTTTGTATCCTTTATTAGTGTCGAATTCCGACAACTGAACGAACACTAGTATATATGAATACTAGCTTCTGCCCGCAGCTACGCTCGGTTTAATGTAGATTTTATATACGGCTCGGGGATAGTAACGTTTTTTGATGAAATGTGCTCTTTCTGTACCTCTGAAAACCTGTGTGCAAAATTTTATGAACCCAACAGTACTTTAAAGACGTGAAAGCGTAACAAACGTACACACATTTACATTTATGATATAAGTAAGAATAAGATATTTCAAACATTTGTAAGTTCTGTGTTTGAGATATAAGCCAAGATGGGCCTTAGTATTTCATTGAAGGAGTTCCTTATATTGTTTTATTTCCTAAAAACACGTAAAGAAGTCTGAAAACTTTAACGCTATGGTTAAAGATGTAGTCCGTGAAATAAGTCCAGTTTATATATTTATTTACTCAGCTCTAACGTGACTGAACTATTAAAATGGAAAATGGTTTGCTCTCTTGGGAATACCGAAAGCTTCTACGTTATATTTATACGGACTAGCGCTTAATTCGATACGTACGTACTTGAGTATGTGATATAATTTATAATCCATACAAATTTAATGTTTAACAGTAATATAGTTGACAGATTTGCGATCCCTAATCATAGAATCATATAATTCATGGACAGTTAACGCTGTCATATCGACTTGCGAGCCTTTCGACTGCTAGAAATATACCGCCTAATTCCAAATCACGACAAATTAAAAGAGAGTCATTGTATTGAGTTTATCACTACGTATGTGGTGTTCACGAATTAGTCGGGGAACAGATTACTACTTCATTTGATTTTTTGATATGCACACGTCTAAATATATCACTACGGTATTCCTGGTATGTAATAATCGCGATTTAAAGCGACACTATTGCCATTAACTATCTCTACTGATACTGTAACTATGATATTGTGTGCAAGGAAGGATTTCAGAGTTGCTATAAAATTTCATTTCGAGTCAATTCAATTTTCATTTAAAGTACGATCCCTACATCCGTTATAGTCTTCCTTTCTTATCGTACTCGTCTACTTGGTACTTACTATTTCAATACTTTTATTCGCAAAAGATTTATGTAGAAACAAAACAAAACGAGGATTATAAAAGAGAGACAACTCAGAACGCCAATGTTTATATTATTATGAGAAAAAGTATGATTCAAAGATACATTATTCATTGAATCTGTCTTCGCCGGTTAAATATTGAAAATCTCAAAAATTAGTGCATTTATTCATATTTAATCTATTTAATCAATTATTATCAATATTTAACCGGCGAAGACAGATAAGATTCAATAAATAATGTATCTTTGAATCATACTTTTGCTCATAATAATATAAACATTAGTCTTCTGAGTTGTCTCTCTTTTATAATCCTTGGTTTTGTTGTCTCTACATTTCTTTTACTCGGGGTAGTATTGAAATAGTAAGTCCCAAGTAGACGAGTACGACAACAAAGGAAGACAATTGAATTGACTCCAGACGAAATTTCATAGAAACTATAAAATCCTTCCTTGCACACCCAAGTATATAATATATTGAACTATCCTGAATGCAATTAAATATTTGGGAATATTCCTCTCTATTTTTGAGTTACAATAACAGGTGATAGTAAATGGTAATTGTGCTCCTTTCAATCGTGATTATCACAAACCAGGAAAACTATAGTGATATATTTAGATGTGTGCATATACAGTAATCAAATGAAGTGGTAGGAATTTGTGTAGTCTCTCTTACTCTCTCTTAGTCTCTCTAACTCTCTTTTAGTTTGTCATGATCTGTAATTAAGCATATATCTAGCAACAAACCAACCGACATGATAGCGTTGGCTGTCAATGAATTATAAAGTTAAATAAAAACCTCAGATCTAGACTTCTTCATAAACAGTCTCAGCAAATTAAAGAGATATTCTTAAGTAGGTTAAGATTTCAAAAAAATTATACGTATGTAGTAGTTTCTGCTTTTAACCGTTTAATTAAGTCATTTGCTCTTCCATGCAGTAAGTAGTAAATGCCCATAATTAAGGTTGCACTTGTATAATAGAGTCGTTTTTCCTAAATGTATCTACTTATTGGACTTTTGTAGTGTAAATCTTGTTTGTTTCGAATAAATACATTACAAATCTCTTGGTTATTGACGTTTTTTTAACTGAGCCATGCTTATCGTCAGGTATAGTGACGTTACATTGTCAAGTTCACTTCTAAACACGTCAATTCATATTGATTATTGATTTAACAAAATATCTAGGAAAAAACTTACCTCAGCCAGCATATCGCGAACAGCCTGTTCGTTCACCTTGTCGCCTAGGCTGACGAGTGTGCCACGCAAGTCGTTGTAATCGATACATCCGTCTCCGTCCAAGTCGAATAATAAGAATGCCTGAAATATTACCCACAGAGGAATTCTCTTTATAGGTTATCCGGAATAGACGGGATTTTTGCCCGAAATCCTCTTTAATGTCAAACGCGATTTTCCTTTAGCGTAAAAAATAAATATATATCCACACCGCGAAACGAAATAGCCCTGAGGATTTTATTCATATTTAGGATAATATTTACTAATGCTTAATGTTATTAAGAGAAATATATTATTCCCTTACTGAAAATCAAAATTAAAAACACTTTATTCAATTTAGGCCCTCAGAAGGCGCTCATGAACGTCTAAGCTACCACCGGTTCGGAAAACAACCCAGTCATCGATAATAACTGGCAAGAACCTCGATCGGGTTTATCTCTTCGTGTAATATATTTTTACAAAACATAAATAGTTATATTCGTTTTCAGTGGATGCACAGAGAGGGGCGTCAATTCCAGACGTCACCATCGTTTACATATTGATCGACCCCATAATAGTTTTTAGACATTAAAACCCGCTTGACATGGTTCTTGACCTCACTATCCAGCACATCGGTAATGTGCTTTGGGACTTAGTTATAAATGTATAGTTAATTATTTATACCACGGGACTTCGAATAGTATATAGTTCATGAGCATTCTCATATATTTATAATTTAATACATATAAACCAAACAAGTTTCATTTCCTCTGCATGTACACACGTACTGTTTTTTTCTACAAACAAAGCTTTACTATCACACAGTGGAATTAAGTGAAAACATACCCTAGTCTAATAAATAGCAGTCGCTTTTATTCTGCGATATGTCAGAAGCTTTATATATATAATTCTTCTGTCCGTACGTATGTGACTGTTTTTTGTGAGTGTTCAGGCGAAAAATAGTGTAGATTCATAATTGAACTCGGAATGTGGCGTTACAGTCGATTTTTAGGATTTATTTATTATTAAGGCAAGGCAACGTCCGCCGGGCCCACTAGTATGTTTAGAATACAAAAGTCAATCAAGTATTAAGATCAAACTCGTAACTTCTTGGTTCAATGAAGCCCGTTATTTTTTTAGCCACAGCGTGCCACCGTCATGTATTACATCAGAATCAAAGTGAAATACTTTTACATAGCATAGTAGAAGATGTGAAGGTGCATATTAACAACACGCAGCGGTTGATGTTAAGGCACTCAAATTATAATCTACATAAAATAGAATTAGAATTCAAAGCCTTACTACATATATTTTGCTGAAATTCACGTAACAAGCTCCCACGAGATATTCCGCAGTGAAATGAATAAATTTACCTCTTTTAGCTCGAACACCTTGTTTTCATCGAGCTCGGCTAAAACGTTAGCCGGAATGCATAGAGCTTCCCGCGCCCTTGATGCCGATCGAGATCTTGGTTGTTCCGGTATAGCTAACATCTCTGGTCCGCTATCAGATAATATAGAACCTCTGTGAATATTAAATGTACTTTTTTTATACCTGATTTTTTTTTTATTTTGTTGGTTTCGCACAAAGATATTTAGAATTAGCAATATAAAGGGAGAGAGCGGTGATCGTAATTTGATACGAGTCACTCTCTTTCCCATGAGGCATGAGCATTATATAAAAAGTCACATAGATTTATCAGTCATGATTTAGATGCAAGTCAGAGAGTCGTGGTAATTACAAAGTCGGTTAAATGCCTTGAGATTAATTATCACATGCTTGACAAAATTACCAAACGATTTGATAACAGCCCCTTTCTCCATAAGCCTACAAGATTGAATGTACATATACGAAGATTGCGCCAATCAACTGAATATTTCAATTGGAATATAGTGATGTACCTGAAATATTCACGGAAAATCAGGATAATATTTATAAAAAACTTAGACCTCTTCACGGAACAGGTCTACAAATAAGTCAGGGACCGGTCGTACAATTTTCATATTTTTTATAACACAAATTTTCACCGCAACACCTTTTCAATAGAGACGTTTTACAAACGCAGAGACAGCTTTTTCCATAGCCTTGGTAACGATGGTACGGAAATTAAAAATTACAGATAAAGGAGTCGGATTACTTTCCGGTCGGGGACAAAGGCGAAATTTAATATAACCTTGGCGATTATTTTATATTTATCTATTGTTTGTAAATCTTGTAAATATTTTATTTATTGGTATTTATCAGTATGCAATACAGTATATTATATACGAGTAAGGTAAAATAACCTAGCGTTGTCCGACTTTTTATTATCTTCCTGACTTTTTATATAAACGCTCTATATGCTATGAGAAGTCAGTGAGTTTTTACGAGTATACACAGCATGACTAATTTGAAGAAAGCATTGTGTGAGAAAAACAAACATTGAGTTTGGGGTGTAAGGGATGTCGAATAACATCATAAGACTTGAGACACCCAAGCCAACCTCACCTGCTCGTGGTGCACCCTGCTGAATAACGAACGAGGCAATGGGGAAATGGGTGGTAGGGTTTTACAGCTTGACTGGGTCGCAACCACCATGTATATGGCGAAAAAGCCCGTCATAGCGATTCGCTTTTGCGGGTCGCGTTTCGGAATCAGCCTGTGCATATCCAGCATTTCGCAGTCCGGTATGACAGCGACGACCGGTGATGGATAGTGTGCTACTCGTTGGTCGCCATTGTTTATGGATTGTACTGTGCTTACCATCGGTCATAGTGTGACTATGCCGTGCTACAATAAAAAAAAATTGATAAAACGGTTATAAAAAACCAGCAATTAGTAAATGCAATGTGTGAAATAATAAAAAGTATAGTAATTAGATAATCGTTATGTTTATTTAAATCTTATACATACATCGTGTTAAATTTTATTTATCTTATTTCTTTTTATTAGAATTTTAAAAAAGAAAACACATGTAACAATTAGGCTCATATATAAAAATTAGATATTGATTAGAAATTAGTTATTTAGATACTAGCTGACCCGTGCCCACTTCGCTGGGCGGTAATAGGCATTATCAAGTTACAACTTTTCTCTAGAACTCAATCATATATCTCTCATAGTTAAGGCAGCGTTCGTAAGAAACGTTTTCGTTCGACCATTTTTCTCCGACTCTCCAGATATTACCCCCTACAACCTCACAAACTTTACCTCTTTATAATATTATTATAGATAATATAATTAGTTAATAGCTTCTGCCCGCGTGGAATAGTTACTTTGGGCTAAGACGCAGCGAAATCTCTCAAAAGGAAAAAAAGCCCCGATTTTAAAATATTTTTCATTGTTGCTCCGCTCCTATTAGTTTTAGCGTAATGATATATAGCCTATAACACTCACAAATATCGTGGCTTTATATTGGTAAAAGAATTTTTAAAATCGGTTCAGTAGTTCCTGAGTTTACCCCCTACAACGTCACGACGTCACAAACTCCCAAACTTTACCTCTTTATAATATTAGTATAGATGTACTTGACGTATTGGCAATTGTTTAAATTAATTTTCAGCGTTTACAGATCATATCATGTAGATAGTCTCATTAAGGAAAAGATATCGAACCGAAATATATGAAATCGAAAGATAAAAGATGTAATTTTCAATTTCCAATTGATATATATCGTCTGATTGCTCCTACCGTACCGTACTGCGCTTAATTACTCTGCACCCTAAAACAACAACGAACATCGAAAGAACGAGATTGCATTGCTAGCGATATATTGTCATATATCTCGTACATATTATATACTCATTGATATCATCATAGTCGGTGGTATGCTAATTCGATGTTCGCAGGTACGTACCCTAGCGAGTATTAAAGAATTTTTCAGAATTTGCGCGTACATTTACTAATATAAATTGGTAACACTATCGGCTGACGGTGAAGCAAAACATCGTGTGGAAGCCTGAACCTGATAAATGTCAGTACGTTGAAGGTTCTGGCATGATGGTTATGTCCAAACAATCCTTCGGGAGGAGGTCTAAGTCACTGCAGTGGGTACTTGACGGGCTGTGATGATCATGTTAGTAGAGTTTATCGTAAAAGTCTGTAAATATAAATAAAGTTGAAGTGTGACAAATGGCAAGTCCACGATAATGTTACTATATCATATATTACTAGCGGGCCCGGCAGACGTTGTCCCGCCCTGATTATAAAAAAAATGCTGACAAATTATATACCAAAACGTTCCTCGTGAATCACTTTATCCACTGCTGAAAACCGCATAAAGATCCGTTCAGTAGTTTTGAGTTTATCGCGAAAAGACAGACAGACAGACGCGGTAGGGGACTTTGTTTTATACTATGTAATGTGGTGACGCCGTTGCGATGTCGACGTCACCGAAGGGGTGCGGGGTTTCTATGCTAATTTAAGTGGACTGTATATGATATTCAATATTCAACTATTGCGATCAGCTACGACTAGGGAGACAAGGGTAGGAAAGAAACTTGGCACATACCTCGCGGCGCTGCAGCTTCCACGTGGCTAGCCGGCTAGGTGATTCTCGTTTCTCTCCACTGGGTCTTCTCCCACACAACACTTATTGTTTATAATGTATGTCAGCACGTATGTAGCGATGCGTTTATTTCTCACTCGACCATGCAAAAACTCAAAATATTAGCATGCGGCGCGGCGCGGCGCGGACACAACAACACTAT
Organism: Antheraea yamamai; assembly: GCA_036509395.1. NCBI lineage: Eukaryota > Metazoa > Arthropoda > Insecta > Lepidoptera > Saturniidae > Antheraea > Antheraea yamamai. The sequence goes on from AP028429.1 coordinate 13,921,348, forward strand.
GATGCGGCGCGGACAACACAACAGTAATGGCGGCGCGTTCGTCGCGCTACTGTATATAAGCATGTGCCATAGGAAAGGGTAATTGGTCGGGCTTCAAAGTGGCGTGATCTGATCACAATAATGCGGGAATTTCAAATATATATAAAGCGGCGCAACCATAATGATTATAGATAATAAACGGTTGAGCCGATTTTGATGTGATTTTTACAGGCAATAAAAAGATTCACAATATCTTAAACGACCCAGGTGAAGTCACGGGTATCAGTAATCAATAAGTAATTAATATATACAAAACTAGTTCATAGTTCATGAAATAACAGTTTATTTATATAAGAACCACGCGGCCACCAGCTGTCAATAAATAAAGACAATCGCAAATAGTACTCTGTGATTAAACTATTATGCAATTATGGTTAATTGTAAATAGGTTTGCAATATTCCAATAAAACCCTATACAGTTTCACTTAACTGTACATTAAATATTTGGGTATTAATTAATTATCTAACTATTTGCTTAATAAAAAATTATATTCCAATTAAGTTTTTATTCCACACAAGTTGATTTGTTAATTATTAATAATAATTACAAAGCTGTTACAAATTTACACCCAAACATTACAACTTTTGTGCAGTACTAAATATTTTCTACGCAACTATAAATTTATAATGAATGTATGTGGCAAGCACACTAAAATATGATAAAACGCCATTTGAAAACAGCTAGCGAAACATGTCAACATTAATTTTATGAGTTAGCATAATATTTACGACTTACTCTCCAGTGGATACTGATTGGAGCAAATTCTCTTTGAATTTTTTCATTTCATCGCGTATCTGAACCGCGTCGGGTCGGCTTCGGCGTCGTTCATTCTTCCCCTTCTAAAGCAAAAGTTATATTTGAGAATCAAATTTAAAAAAAAAAACGAGGCAGTCATAAGGATTACCGACAGAAGTGAAAACTTAATACAATAGAATAACTGTGTTCTATTTTGAATTATTTAATTAATTATACTGCCTATTATTGAAATGTAATAATTTGTAAATTGAAATATTAGGCATATACTAACGGACCCGGCGGACGTTGTCCCGCTCTGATAATAAAAAATCTTGACATATTATATACTTAAACTTTCCTCATGAACTCACTCTATCTACTGGTGAAAGCCGCATGACAATCCGTTCAGTAGTTTTTGAGTTTATCGCGAACAGACAGACTACTAATGCATGGAGGCATATCTATGTATATATAAACACAGTATATATTAGGGTGGTTTTTTTTTTGCGACTATTTTTTTTTCTTTACTCCATTGACGGAATATCGTTCGAACTATTAAATAAAAAATTCCCACCAAAGGACGGCTCTTAATTCCAATTTTAAGTACTCGCTAAATGAATTTAAAGTTTTCTCATTTAATTAACACGTAAAAATAATGTTTTTTGCTTAAAATATTTATAGCTTGGAGACATTTCATAAAAATTCTTTGACCATAGAAAGAAATTGTAGAGGGATCCTTCTTCTTCAAAAGCCCTAGTAGCAAATATTTAATCTTTGATGTATCTGGTCAGTAAAAAATTTTATAGTCGATTTTCACTCAAAAATTGTGGTTTTTCGACTTTTTCTCCAAATCTATTGACTTGACGCCAAAATTGCAAAGGACCTCTTTTGAAGAGAATTTAATTTCCTACAAGATAAGATGACAGGCAAGCTCGAAAAATAAATTGTCTTTGAAAAAGATTTGATTAAAGTTAAGAAAACACCGAATTAATCTATTTTATTGCAATTTTTATTTTTGTATTGGATTTTACAACAGAAAAAAAATTATTTATGGATCAGTAGTATGAAATTAATCTTAATAGTCCGAATAACGATACTTAATATATTTAAACAAAACTTAATATATTATAATTTTTTTCTGCTGTAATGTCAAAAACAAAAATAAAAATTGCAATAAAATAGATTAATTCGGTGTTTTCTTAACTTTAATCAAATCTTTTTCAAAGACAATTTATTTTTCGAGCTTGGCTGTCATCTTATCTTGTAGGAAATTAAATTCTCTTAAAAGAGGTCCTTTGCAATTTTGGCGTCAAGTCAATAGATTTGGAGAAAAAGTCGAAAAACCACAATTTTTGAGTGAAAATCGACTATAAATTTTTTTACTGACCAGATACATCAAAGATTAAATATTTGCTACTAGGGCTTTTGAAGAAGAAGGATCCCTTTACAATTTCTTTCTATGGTCAAAGAATTTTGATGAAATGTCTCCAAGCTATAAATATTTTAAGCAAAAAACATTATTTTTACGTGTTAATTAAATGAGAAAACTTTAAATTCATTTAGCGAGTACTTAAAATTGGAATTAAGAGCCGTCCTTTGGTGGGAATTTTTTATTTAATAGTTCGAACGATATTCCGTCAATGCAGTAAAGAAAAAAAATAGTCGCAAAAAAAAACCACCCTAGTATATATATGGCTCATGGGAAGCGTGCGGTGATGATGATGCGAGTTCCATAATTCTTGTACACCCAAAAAAAGTGCTCGACGCGCTTAAACATGCTTTCACTTCAAAAACATCGAATAGCACACAGTACATACGAACGGATATTACAAAACTTTTTATTACAATATTTTATATTCCGTTTATATAAAGCTAGCTTTTGCTAACGGTTTTGCTTGCCTTATAGTTAGTGCCTTTTCCTAGACGAAAGGTCTCTTCTGTACCCCTGACAATGTATATGCTAAATAGCATTATAATCGGTTGACTAGTTAAGTCATGGAAGCGTAACAAACTTACAGTCGAAATTATATGATTAGTTAGTATAACGTGTTGTACTGTATGTGTATGATATCATAATATATAAATTTCATTGTTCATTGAAGTGATAAATATATATCTTTGTGTATAAAATGCCGTAAAATAAATATTTTCTTAATTCTACGAGTGTTGGTTTTCCATATTATTCAACCTTCGTTTGTATAGGTTCGTACCTTCAAGTACTGCCTAAAATAACATTGTGAAGATGTATCAGCATTATTTTTCTTTAAAAAAGATGAGATGCGACTTTCATTTTTTGTTAAACTTGAATTAATTTTAATTTTTTTTAACACTATATAACTTATAGAATTTCCGCTTGACGAGAAATTATCTTTCATTAAATAACACAATTTAACATAATTATTATAACTTACTGTTTTATTAATATCGCTATTCTGTTCCTCCATACTTTACTGTAATATTTTATTTAATAAAAAATTCCGCAGCTACGGTTCACAAATGCGACGTATCCCACGGCTGAACACTGTGATTCTGATATAATAACCGCACATTACCTAGATTAAAACTAAATTGCGTTTTCCGTCATAGTTAATTATTTATTTCGGACGGATGCACGGAGATTACGAGATTTGTCGAGACATTTGGCCCAACTAATTAATCTTTGCGCCGAAACTGTTCTAAGATTTCCAGGTCAGCGGATTGTTGTTGCTCCGTCTACATGTTTCCACTTGCTTGAAACTGAAAAGGGAGGGTTCTTGACTGTTGCAGAATATGTTTATTTTGGAGTGGCTTAATTTAATATTGCGTATTTTTCACCCGATTATTTTGTTGTTTTCGTTATTATTAATTAATATTAATTTAATTCAATTCGTAGCAGGTTGTATATTTTAAACACATTTTTAGAGGTTAAAATTTGTCAATCTCAAGTATATTTTAAAGTAAAAATATTGGGCAAATTATCCTTGTTGTCCAAAGTGTTGAGCATACCTATTAAAGCTTGGTAATACATTTTCAAATGAGGGATTTCATTAAACAGGTAAAATAAAAAAATGCCATTCCGTTATGATATGTCCTTAAAACAATATTTTACTTTAGTACAGTACAATACAATAGTTACAGTACAATTTTTTAGTACAGAACATGTTATGAGGAAGAATGAAAATCATATTACTAGAAGAGTATTGTTTTAAGGTAGGTAGAATATAGGTACATAAGAGAATAAGAAACCGAAGACTTTGTAGATAAATGACGTAAAGAATATGTTTAAAAGAACTAAATAATGAGACGATAATCACAGTGGTGTATGGAAGCGGAAAATTTGTGTCAACCCTACCTAAAGGACAAACTAAAGAAGATTTATTTTATCTGAGGTTACCGTTAAAACTGTATACATCTACGTGTTTGGATTTTTTATATGTAATTTGACGTAACCATCTTGTTAACAATTGTCCACAGGTCTACAATTTCGTTTGCTAGTACCATTTTTACTGTCCGATTAAGTTAGACCCGCTATATCGTTACAGCAATGTCTTATGAGAACTAATTTTATGCATTATGGAAGACGTTATGAGGTCTTACTACACTGGCGGCGTTACATTCCGTTTCGGGACAAAGCCATCTACTCATTATCGTTCACAAAAGGTTTGTACTCGATTTTCATCGTAGTGCTCCTCCATTGTACCGGTTTACAAGGACTCTGTGTGAAAATTAATCAGAACATTCATTTTCATGGTATTTGATATCTTCTTTACCTCAAAAGGGCAAATTCATTCAACGTATTCCGTTTTAATAGTTAGGTTTTTGTTAATTGGCAAATGAATTGTAAATTTAATTTATATGGAAAAATATAAATTGCCTTATTAAGATAATTATTTAAAATGAAGGAATCATTTAAAATTTGTTTCAATAATTTCAAAATAATGTTAATAATAAATATATATCGTACAACTTCGAACGCATAATTGAACTGATAATGTAAAATTTGGTATTACTAATTTACCTTTTTATTTAAGTGGGCATCTCTGCATATCTCTATACATAGAATAAGAATGTAAATGTGTCTGTACCTTTTAGATTTCTGTATAAAAAAAAATTGTGACGTGTCTAGGTATCAGTAATAAAATACATTTCAATCATTTTTTTAAATGTCTATCTGCCTATCTCTCTGTTTGTTTGAACAGACGTCACTGCTAAAGTTATGAGTTCATGTTAAAACCTTTCCAAGAAAATCATAAAGCATATCTTCGAGTAGTTTTATCTTTAGTTTTTGTTTCATTAAAATCGGTTCGGCCTATCAAAAGTTATAGCAATTTTAATGACGACACGACTTAAGTACGAGAGAAAAGTAGATAGTAATTATTTAATGACTTTATTAGTCAATATTTTGAACATTATCATATACAATATTAGAATATTATATAAAAATTGCAATTTACATTATGAAAAAAAAATATATCCAAAAACCGATAAGTTATTTGACTTATTCGTGATTTTAATGTATCCTTTGAAAACAATACACTGGTGCAAATAGTTAACAAATATATTTTACACTAGCTGACCCGTGCAACTTCGTCTGCACCAAATCGGTTATTACCGGTTTCAATTGTATTTTTAAACGCAAATAATCTTAAAAAATCTAAAACCCTATTGCAGCGTTATCCAGCACTTCCAATCGTGAATCCAAACTATCCAGGGACTCACTCAAACATATACTTATTTATTTATTTATTTATTGAACACCAACACAATGTACACTGATCATTATTAAAATAAGACACGCACAATTTGTAACGGTAAGTGTCATCGCAATTAGAGGTGTAGACTGCATGCTTAGTCTGACAATGAGCAAACAGTTAGGGTTACAAAATGAAATTATGTAATTCACTAAGTTTACTTAATATTTTACATTAAGAAAATTAATTCCCTAAACAAACTCAAACAAAATATGAAAAAAAAAAACAAAAACATTACATCTGAGAGTAATTTGAGATTTAAAGCAGAATTGTATATGATCAATTGGAAAAAATAATATTAAAAGAAATAAAAAAAAAAAATCTAATATAATGAGAGTACGGGCAATAACGATTAGACAATTTCTCCTTTTAGTTCCTTTCTAAACATGGCAATGTTTGCTGCGAATAAGTCAACATTTGTATTTTGTTTCGATGTACTGTAACCCAGTACCCAACTGTACCCAGTTGGTATGTGAGAAATCTTTTAAAATAAGTCTAGAATCTGTTCGCAGCATTACCTAAAGTAATGTCATCAAAGTGAAGATCAAAACTAACTTACATATATTGCCGATAAATGTCTTCCCAGTACCCCTTGTAACTTCATCACGTAACATACTGTAAAAGTTGAACTTTATCTACATTAAATTTCCATTTTGTTTTATAAGAATTTGTAAAGTATACGTGAAATCTGCATTCAATTTTAATTTGGTCACATTTATTTTACTTTTGACATACAAACCACCTTTTTTACTGAGATACTGAACTTGGGATAATATACCTTTCTAACAGTGAAAGAATTTTTGAAATCGGACCAGTAGTAGGTACCAAGCATTCCTCGAAAACAAAACTTTACCACTCATTATAATATTAGTATAAATACAACATAGTAACTGCAAACAGTAGTCCGGTGAAGCTGTTAAGACCTTGCTAGGTCAATAGCGTGGTCAGTTCGAGAAAAAAAAAACTGCATACACCTCAACTGATTTATTTTAATCTTAGATTCACAAACCTGAACCCAACTACTTCAAGACTGAACAACATTTAGAAAACTAATTTTATCAAATATCGAAACAACACACGTACTGATAGAACTCTAGTTGAGATTCATCTTCTACAATGCAATGTAACTATTATCTAGGTTTATGTTTTAGGAAAAAATCTTGTCACCTTTGTTTAGCAAACATTTTTTATACAATAAAATAAATGTAACAACATATAAGTGACAGTTTTGTTTACACATATTTTTTTCATATAGGTTGATAATTACGCAGAGAAATGTCATATAGCCGTGGCTCAGTTGTAACGTACTGGACATTATATGGTCCGTCGGAACCGACGGTTCGAATCTCGGCGGTCTTTTTTTTGGTATTTTTTTTAAAGTAGCTTAGGGAAATATAGCTTATCTTTTTAGCTAATCTGTCTGCTATATATAGCACAATGAAAATTTACCAAAATCCGTCAAACATTTCATTAACTACAAATTTTTGACTTTCGTCCGTTATCCTGGAGAATCCCTTGCGTTTTATGAGATAAAAAGTATTCTAGATGTAACCTTGTAATATTAGTTATCACTGTGCCAAATTTCGTCAAAATCGGTTCAGTACTTTCAGAGTGATGCGTGTTCACAGGGACAGACAGACAGACAGACAGACAGACAGACAGACAGACAGACAGACAGACAGACAGACAGACAGACAGACAGACAAAAATTGTAAAAAGATTATTTTTGGCTTCTATATCGATAACAAAGTCTACCCCGATAAAAATTTTCAAAAAATATTTAATGTACAGATTTGACCTTGCTACAGTTTTATTATAGTATAGATTATCTACTACTTAGCTATACTTAGTAATTGCTTTAATAACTTTACAGAATATATCTAACTCATCTCTCATAGAGTGAATGTACCCATAACTCAAAAAACTAATTTAACAAAATGCTTGGATAGGGGTGAAAAAATCTCTTTAGAATTTTTAACACGGGATATTTTCTCACCTGAAATTCGGTTATCCTATCTACTGCAGCACCAGGAGATATATCATGACATTTAACGCCAGAGTTCTCTCGTGTCTTTTGTATACATTCTGTATATAACTAGATATGGATGCATAAAGTTTACTAGGAGAGCATTCTAAATTATTTTATAGTTTTCTAACATGGATTTTGATTTGTATTTATGTTACGCTGTCACGTTATTACTTTCTTGATTAATTATTTCTAAATTAATTTCTTATACTGGGGGCACGGTGGTGCCCCCGCCAAGTCGAGCGAAGAAGCGGCATACTATCTTCTTGAAGTAATTCAGGCCATTTTCGACCCCCTATAACTTCGCTGTAGATAAAACTAGAAGCCTGAATTTTTACCAAGCAGGCATTGTATAAACACGCTATATTTCAAATTTCATTAAATTTCAACCAGTAGTTTAAGAATTATAACTAGTCAAAATTTCTTAATTTTGGCACTCATTCACTGACTGACCGATCATCAAAACTCTGAGGCACTTCTAGTAGATATAGAAGCTTCAGATTTAGAATACAATTAGTGTTTAGTGTATAAATCAATGAAAAACTAAAATATTTTGTAATTTCGGTCCAGTTTTCTTGATACAACAACTTCATAAGAAACTTTGTATGTATACGAGTACAAAATTACATTTGCAGTTAATGAATCAGTGTACCTGTATGTATATGTATAAAATAATGGAATAATAGGTGTAGATACATTGTTTGTATTCAAGAAGTAGAAGATAACGGAAAGTCAATCTATTTTATTTAAAATATAAAAGGTTTTTAATATTGATATGATCACTATCAGGTGGTGTTGGGTTAGTTAATTATGTAATAACTTAAGACATAAGGTTCCTAAGGTTTATTTTTTTTACGCTCCCGGTTTGCTGATGCTTTGCCGCGTCGTTCTCTTCAGGTTTGGTCATCGATCGGGTGCTTACCCCCGCTCCATTCTTACACAGTATTAGTTTTTCTGTTATAAAGAGAGAAATGTTTGGCTCCATTGTGTTCCCACGAGTATGGGGGGAAAAACGGCCCACCCAGGCATTGCCCCCTGTACCTGGGTTTTTTTTTTTTTTTTTTTTTTACGTGGAGAGAAAAATCCATCTTGGACTGTCAGGCCCCCGGGGGAGAGCCCGACCTGAACCGACCACCAGCCTTTGTGCTGCCACGCAGGGGTGGTGCCATACGGCGACTTTAACCGGCTAAAAACTCCACGACAACCTACGCCGCACTATGGGAGTGCCTCGGGGTAGCGTGAGCAAGCTCCGAGACGCCCCCGGCGGCAGGCGTTTCCCACGCCGCGCCCGCTGAGGCAGCCCGGTTGTAGGACTGCCTCCCAGCCCGCCGAGCCCGTGCAATGGGGAGTCGGGGCCAAGCCTAGGGGGTAAGCCTAGAGTAACCCGTCAGGAGAGTCGGCCGGTTCTCTGACGGGGGTCGCACTAGCGACGGATCAACCCATCCGCCATGCATCCCCTCACGGTGCGCAGTCGCTTGGGATTAGGGTGATTTTTTAGAGAAGTTGTTTTCCTCGCGGTCCGGGCGGCTAAGCCAAGACCCTCGGTTCCATTGGAGCCGCGAGACATAACCACGACACTCCAGATGGGATTAGGAGTTCGAAGGTGGCAGATACCGCAGAACGACGCACCCACCCGCCCAACAGCAGTGTGAGTGCACGCCAGGCCCGCTAACGCTCCGTCGTCCGCCTCCTCTGCTTTTCAGAGGAGTGCTAGACAAGGCGTTCCCTCCCCACCAGAGATCAGCCGCCGACCGATAAGCGGTCGACGTTGCCCGAGGTGTGCCACGTGGAGGCTCTCTGGTAATGCACCAAAAATAAAGCTGAAACGCCGTAGCGTTTTCGAAAAGATCTTCGACTCCGACACGGACGTGGAGCAGCGGGGTGCACCCAAGGTCAGCACCTCTCGCAGGGGGAGTAGAGGTCTTCCAGAATGCGTGGCAGTGGCCGTGGGGTTACGGGGAAGGCTGAAGGGTCGACTGCTGGCCCCACGGCCAACTTCAATGCCGGGTCAGCGGCCAGCTCGGAGGCAGAGAAGCAGATTCCTGCTGACGTCGATGTGTTGGATGCCCAAAGGCTAAAAGCTCTCACTGAGGCAAAGGTTACCAGCATATTCGAGACGGTGAAGAAGTCCAAAAATCTGCAGGGCCCGTGTGCTAAGGCCTTGAAAGACGCTGCTAGAACCCTGCAAGAGGTTGTGGAGGCCCTTGCCGAGCGCACAGAGGTGGAGGTGACAAGGAAGCTCCAGAGAGAAACTAAGAACCACCGCCCTCAGGTGGCGGACTTGAAGGACGAGATCAAGGCTTGGAATCAGGAGGCAAATGCCAAGAAGCAGATGCTTCCACCTCCTGCACCTCCACCGATGGCTTCCACTAACTAGTGGGAAGAGGTTCTCGCCGAGGCCGTATGGCGCATTAAGCGATCTCTCCAGGTGTCATTCGTCCTTCCTTGGCGGCGGACAAGAAGAGTAGGGATGGTGGTACGGCTAACGCTGTGCTAGCGAAGGCTGCAGGGAGACCCCAGGCAGCGTCTTCGGCTACCCTGGATAGCTCTGCCCCACTGAGGCTGACTTGAGCTAAACTGTCAGCTCTTGCGGTGGTGGCACCCGGCTCCGACTGGGCCACGGTAGTGAAGTGGAAAAAGAAAAGAGCGGTCCTGGCCCCTGCTTTGGTGTCCAAAGCGGTAAACCCAACCGCAACGCCCCAGAAGGCACCGCCGAAGGTGACTGGCCAGAGGCTGCCATCCGCCCCTCAATCTTCTGTGGTCATCTTGACTTTGAAGGAGGCCGCAGCCAGCATGGGGGTCGGCTACAGAGGTTCTCGTAAAGCCGCGAGAATCTGTAGGTCTGGCAGACATGGGCATACAGGAGGTGAGAGTGAGACAGACGGCCACTGGGTCGAGAAAGATTGAGCTTCCGGCCGCCCAGAGCAAGGAGAAAGCCGTTCAGCTGGTTCGGGAGCTCGCGGTGGTCTTGGCCGACATTGCCACGGTCGTCATCCCAACCAAAAAAGTGGACATCCGGATTGTCGGTGTAGACGATTCGGTGTCCCGGGAAGAGGTCGTGACGGTCGTGGCGGCGAAGGTTAAGTGCCAGGTGAGTGAGATCAAGACTGGAGAGATCTCTAGAAATTGGGGTGGTTTAGGTGCCGTGCATTTGACGCTCCCTGCGGCAGCGGCCAGGGAGCTTGTGCAGGCCGGCAAGTTCCTGGTCGAGTGGAGCGTCGTACATGTGCAGGTGCTGGACGAGAAGCCCATGCGCTGCTATAAATGCATGGGCTTGGGGAATACCTGCCCACTGTTCCCCTCTTCGTCCAGCAGAGGTGACGGCTGTTACCGGTGCGGCGCTGCGAGCCATAAAGCGGCCGAATGTAAGGCGGAGGTGGCCTACTGCGCCGTATGCGCGGACGCTGTGAGGCCCTCAGGGCATGTAATGGGGAGCCGAAATTATAGGCCCCCCATGACTAAGGCTAGGGCCTCCCCAGTAGCTGGGACGGGCCCGAGGGTTACAGCCACCAGGCAGGAGGAACTTGTAATGGACCAGTGATGTGTCACACCAATTACAACTTTGTCCAAGTGAACCTGAACCACTCCGCCGCTGCACAGGATCTGTTTGTGCAGTTAGAGACGGAGTGGGGCATTGCGCTCGCGGTCGCCGCGGAGCCCTACTACATTCCCTCCCAGTCGCGGTGGGCTGGATCGGACTGGCTCCGTGGCGATCGTGGCCCTCACTCTGTCCGAGCGTGCTGCGTGGGAGAGGCAGTGCCGCACTCTGGTTGCGGCGGTAGGAACGGAGAATTTATCGCTGTAGATTGTGGTTTCGGCCATGCTTGGCAGCGAACAGGCTTGGCGAGCTATGGCCTTTTTCTGCGAGGAGGTCATGTCGCAGAAGGAGGCGGCAGATAGGGCCCGCGAGATAGATCCTTTGAGTTGCCCTCTCCGTCAACGGAGGACCGGCGGAAGGAGGCGGCGCTTTGTCCAACTACTTCCGCCACCGTAGCCGGACCTGAGGGGATGGGCTAGGGATCTCCTCATTGCACAGGTCCGGCGGACGAGGGGGGGTAGTTGGTGTGTACCCAGTGTGCCCCTCTATATATAAGTAGGAGCCCGGCGGTCCCCTTCCGCCGGGCGGACCGTTGGGGCGGCTATATAAGGGGACTAGCTCAGTTCGATCCCTTGCCGCTCCAGCAATACGGTCGGACGCAGACCGTGGGGTCTAAAGTCCGTGAGACTCGGATATAATCCACCATCTCCCCCCGTTAGGTATCCATAAGGGATTTTAAAAAAAAGAAGGTTCCTAAGTAGAGACTTAATAAAGTAACCGACTTGGTATTACATGATCTCACAACTTTTTACGATAGAAGAACTGAGTCGCGAGACTTGGATGTTTTACAAGTTTTATTTTTATGGCATTTCTTTTACACATTGACATTTGTTGTCAGCAGTACATAAAAGGACATTGGGTACCTTTCATCCCGAAAAAGAATATCGGTTCCGATGGATACGTCATATCTACATGAGCGGGAGCGAAGCCGTGAGCAAAATGTAGTTAACTTTTGTACATTTTTAATATTCCAATTCTCTATGGTTTTAATCTTCTGTGAATATTACAAAACAAAGTCATTTTATGCGTCTGTCTGCGTGTTACCTTATTTCGTAAAACACGCAACATATTAAAATACGGCTTTCATTATTATTTCTTTCGGATGGTTTCGATGTATAATAAGTGTATATTAATTTGACTTGACCTTATTCGAAGCACCTTAAAAATGTCTAAAACAGTGTACGATGGTATTATAAGTATGATTTATAAACATACCTCAAATTAATCATTTTCATCCATTATATATTATTGAAAATAATTACTTATTACCGACGTTATACTGACTATTATAGTATTAATCCTTATTACATAAAATTAAAACGTTGGGCATTTAATGTAGGTTAAAATTGCCGTTTGTAATAATCATCGCGTCTCATCTCATCTTACAGATTTAAAATAATGCGCAAAAGAACGTGTATGAAAATTGTTATCTAGTTTGGCTTCTATGACTTCTATGACTTCTATGACCTTGTAAGAAACAAAACGTACAAATTGAGGCGGCTTTATTGTACACATTATTATGTTGCACCCACACGAAGCGGTGTAAAATTTCTAGTAATACGTATTCGCTGATAACGTAAGTCGTACATGATTATAACTATATATAACAATGTTGATGAGTTATCGACGTAAATATAATAATAGATTTTATATCTGGTTTCATAAAAAGTTTTACCAAAGCCCTATATTGTAGGGATTTGACTCTGCTACAATTCTCGAAATGAGCTCGTCTATCTAACTTCTCGCGTTACCAGCAAGTTACTCTTGTTGACATGGACGCAAACTAAAAGCCTTATCGTGGATCGGCTGGAAATATAATAGCTTTTACTTTTGTTTTTTTTTTACTGCTCCTCGTTGTGTTTGATTATTGTTCTTTTTATTAATAGAATGTTTTATCTATACGAATAAATAACATTGAAGTGTGTGTTTCTAATGCCAGAATAACAGCTTTTTATTAAATGGACATGAAAGTATGTACGTTACTTAAATAACAAAGAAACAATGTTTGAAATTGTTGTCCGTGTTTCTGTCTGTTGCGGCTAATCGGCGAATCGGTTGGATCGAATTTTACGGGACTTTTATTGGAAGACATCTGATGCTATAAGGAGTAAATTATACTACTTCTATTTAAAAAATAATAAAATCAGAATTCCAGGCCAAACTTACTAACATACTAACTAAAGAAGCAGTGTCCAGTAAAGCGAGCCCGATGCGTACGTTTTAATTAAACAAATTTTTTTCTTACTAATTATCACTCACGAACTCACGAATAACAGATAGTAAACGATATATTTTCAGCATAAGGTATACAATGTAATGTATATTATTAACCAATGCGTGCACGTGACTACATTCCTTGACGATGGTTCTCTTTATTCAAGTTCCCTTGTTTTATCTGGATTAATTGCGTACATACTGCCTATTTTATTTAAGTTATCCCTGTTAAATGTTATCAATACTACTTAACACCTACGAAAAGTATAATTAATAATATGTAGCGTACATAATATTCTGAAATTCCTTTATCTGCCAGTAAATGTGTTATTAAAAAGGGTTAGTTACTTTCATGATTCACCCGAAAAAGCAAACGCTTCAATCTTATTTGTATATCGAGAGTAATCAAATCTTTATTAGACGCGTGATTTTAATATCGCTCGTGATTTAGCAGAATATTAATTTTATTTATATGAATAAATTACTTGAATATTTATTTGGAGTTTTCTTTATTTCTTTTAATTAGAGTAGTTCTTGTTTGGTGGAGACTTAAAAACCTTACGTGGACTATATCATGCCTGTTTGACAAGAAATTCTAAACACTAAGAAATCTCCAAAGAGTAAAATTAAATTGTGTGCCATTAAACTATGTTTTACCTTATAGTCAAATCATTAGTTGTTTAGATTCTTTTTCAACGTTACTTTACAATTTTTCTTGAATTATTTAGATAATTATTAATAAAGGAAAGCTGAACAACACATTAAAAAACAATGGAAATATAAGCTGAATGTTTTCAAATGAACTAATACAAAATTTCTGTAAAGAAGTAATATACGTTTAGTTTGAATCTAAAAAAACAAACTACTACCATTATCATTAAAACTCCCAAGGTTTTATTTACTACATTCAGTTTTAAATATTCCATTGTGATGTATTTAAAAATATTCTGTTCTATTTTATTCTATAAATATTTACGAATAAATTTTTACCTCAAGACAGAAAAATTCCTTTTTAACAGACTCAGTCGAACGTAACGCTTGCACTTGCACACAACAAATGGAAGAAAGTGCTTTTAAGGAACAATATACTGCCCTAACTTTTATCTCGAAATCGTAGATGCGGTCTACGTAGCAAATATTACAGAAAATTTGTCGATCTTTTCTATCTTACTACCCAAGTAATATTCAAGTGTTGTATAAAAATCTATTACTTAGTATCTCAGGGGAGCTATAAAAATATAATATTGATAAATTATTTAATTTTTGTCTTACATTTTGCGTGTCTAGTCACATTGTAATACTTTATTTAGCATAAAGTAGATCCATGAAGTGACGTTTGCTTAAATTGACAAAAATACTACAAAAGGTTGCATAATTTAATTTAGCATGGGTTGTGGATGATATGAGATTTGGAAAATTTATGTTTCAACGGTTAAAACAGATTCTGTTTGTGTAATATTGTGCTATTCGAAATTTTAAGGTAAATATAATTTAGAACACAAAAAGTAAAGATAAAATACAAGACTCTATCTTCTTTATCTCAATAAAATTATAAAGTACAAAACATCGTGTCGTAAAATTCTGAAATGGAATCTTCATTTTATTATAATACTGTTTGGCAGGAAGAATGATATCAAATATAAAGTACCCGATTAAAAATTAATGAACTGTGAATAGTAGTAAAGTAGAGAGAAGTAAGATTAAATTCGTGCACGGGGATTACTAAAGGCGAGTTAACGTAGTCTCATGTTAGCGGACCAGGAAGAATTGCGCCCACGAGAGCGGATGCTAGGAACAATTTCATGTTGAACTTTTGTTGTTTTAAATTTGCTCTAGAAACGTAAAAAAGGACATTATTTTAGATGCGCTCCCTATAGTTGGAAGAGATAGGAATTAACATATTTTTAATGGGAGTACGAGTAATTTGTTTGATATATATATTTGCATTATCTTCTGTTGCTCGTATAAATTACATACATTAATTAATTAGGTGAATTTAAAAGGTAAGACCTTATTCACATGCCTTCATGTTTAGTGCATAAAACGGACAGTCTTTAAATCATACATCGTGCGATAGGATATAGTAATTTATTAACGACCTAACGATATATAGTAATAAGGTACTCTTTATCTTGATTTTCATTAGTTTTCAGAATAATCTGATTATATTTTATTCTTAACTAGCTGATAGCAACGACTTCGCCCTCGTAAAAATAGTTTCGCTGTTTCATTGTTACTACGCGTTTTACCAGGATTAATTATAGGCTTACCTACTTTTTAATAGTAATTCTGTAGTACTTTACCCCTATAAGGTTAACCTATTAACCCGTATGGATAAGCATAATGATATCTAGTTCAGATAACAGTCTGGAAATTTTGTATTTGCCGGTGAAATTGAAGTCAAGATCGATTCAGTATTTTCAATGATTAGCTAGAACAAAAAACAGACACTTCAATTTTATTTGTCTATATATTATTTATATATATATATATATATATATATATATATATATAAATTGTTCGTTAAAGATTTTTACATTCAAATTCATACCAGCCCTTAAACTTTTTACAATCTGAACTTATTTTTAAGTGTATGAAACGTTAAAATGGACAACACATAGGACCTTTATTCGATAAAGGGTCTCGCGAAGTTGAGGGAACTTAATAAAATTACCCTTGACCAAGATACCTACAGGATAATAAAATGCTTTATGTGTCGGACAAAAGGATTTTAGGTGCAGTGGATATGAGTATAAGTTGATTTATAATGTCTTGTTGAAAATATATGAATAAATATATTTGTGTTTGTCTTTGATTTACTTTATCTTTACCGTTATTTTTTTTAGAATAGTAGATTATATTTAGTACAACTTTCGATGAACATAAATAACACATTAAAAGCGTAGTATGTAAGTATTCATGCCCTAATACTTTTCTAGCGCTCATCCTGTTACCTATTACTATTAAGTTAGCATTTTATTGCCAAACATATATCGTTTTGTTAATTCACATTTAAGAACTAGTAATCTTTATTGGTTTATCTTGATATTATCTTTGGTTAACTAATTACTATATATTATGTGACATTTTTCTAAAATTCTTGGCAAAATGTCTGCACAGTCTCTGAAAATCTAAGTACACAGTCCAGGAACAACGGCGAGTGTTGGTGATAAATTCCATCGTTAGTAGTCGCCGTCATAACAGCCTGAAAAATTACCTCTTCACGCCTCATTTGAAGGACCTGATATCATAAGAGGAAGCGAACACGCTAGTTAGGCGACGATTCTAGATAAAGTACGGCAACCATAAGAATTTTCGAACTTCTTTTGTTTTTGCTGGGATGATTACAACCTGGAATTTGTTGTAACGCGTAATGCCCGTTGAATTTTGTAGTGGTAAAGAGAATGGGTAAGGTTATTATAAGCAAATATTCGTTTTTTAATAGATTCTTAGAGTATTATTATGAAATCAAGAATTGTAAAATTGGTAAATTTCTGTTACGTTTTTTCATTCATATGTGGTTCTTGAACATACAACGTGTATATTATATACAAGATTTTACATAAATCCATTTACTTAAAGAAATAAGTGTGCGTAAAATCTCAAACCCTTTTAGCTAAATTTTTACGTTAAAGTGTGATAAAGTTCACGTTGACTGGCCATGATATACTAAAACTCATGACGATGTAACGATGGATATGGTCTAAGCACAAGGATATAGAGAATATATAAAATGTAATGACTTATAGTGTGAATTTGTGCCACTAATCATTTTAAAAGAAAATAAATACAACCACGGTTCCAATGTATTAACTTTCTCTGTGACACGTATGGGTATAAATGGACAAGATTTTTAAATTTAACTGTACAAGAAACACTACAGAATATAAGCAATACATTTAAATTTTAGGACCACTAGACATTTTTGAAGTTATACTACGCGGAAAAATGATGAGAGTAACTTTTTACGATGCACGCGCACACCGTCACGAAAAACCGACACCCTGAAGTTAACTATACTCAACATTTTGTTTCTTTGTATTTGTTGTTTGTATTTCTTTGTATTAAAACCTTCAATGTATTAAATACCTTTCTTCTATTGTTAGTGTCGTTTTTTCTACATACGTAGAATAAGGCGAAAGATAAAACTTTTGAAAAGATTTTTATCTTGTTACGCCAAAGAAGTATAACTTCTAACGCGTGTACATACAAGTACACACACACTTTTTTTATCACAAGACAAATAATACTTATGGTTGAACGATTAATCTCTCGAACCCAATAACATAACATTTAAGACATGTGAAGATAGTACGATAGTCGATAGAGACTTAAAAGATATAATGAATAATAAAAGTAACGATGCTATCACAATAAAATCTGTTTATTTAATTTTTAATATCAACAATAATAAAATTACCATTTACAAATTTTAAATTGGTATTTCAGAATAGTTCGCAAAAGGCGGGAACGCTTGTGTACAAATATAGATTAAAATTTAACAAATATTCCCTTTGCTCGGTGCGTTCCAGTCGTTACTTAGACGTTGGCATGAAATAGCATCAAGCGAAAACTGTCTTCATTTTTGGCGTTGGTATTTACAGCGCCCCAGGGGGCACTGGAGTCGCGAAGCGTTACTCATTGTAACACATACTTGAACATTTACCTTCATAGCTGAGTACCTGAGATAGAATATTCTTTGGAATAAGGATTCACTCTTACATCAGGTTGTTTAATGATATATCTTTAATCTGTTTTTGTAATAGATTAATGTTAATCATATTTTTATTTATATTGTTTAAATTTTTTAACACTTTAATGATGTAAAAAAAATCATTTCGGATCACATCATTATCTCTTTCAACGTTGGCTTATTAACTTAAAGCTACAAAATATGGTATTTTGGGTGAAACGTCCTATATATGGAACCTTCCAGTCTCAGTTCAATTTAAGTACTACATTAAAACTATTGCAAGTGTCTACCTTAAACATTTTTGTAATTTATATAATAAGTATTGAAGAATAATTTTAGTTACGCTGACAGTAAAAGTATCATGCGCAGCTACGTTATATACCATAAGGAATTCTTGTTCAAAATCCCATGTTTCTAGACCCACTAGTTTTAGTTATGTGTTATCTATCAGTTAGATATTATTTTAGTTATACTGAGTAAGAAAATAATAAATGACGTTTAACGTTTCAGGTTGATCTTAGTTAGAATTAATTTTATGGTAAAAAGGATTGGGTGAGTGCAATAAAAGATGAGTTCCTACATGTACTATAAAAAGTAACTGTTAATCTTCGCGAACCCTTACTAATAATATAAATACGAATATGAGGTTTTTTTTTGTTTGCTAACGTTTTCACCTGTAACTATTCAACCGATCATCATGGAATGTCACATATATTGTACATTATAAAGGGAACAGAAAAAGGCATACGGTACCTTTCATCCCAAAAAAAAACGTACTGTTCTGTTCTGTACTAATTATAGGCCAGATTTAGATTAACGCTAGTGAAACCGAAAGCGAGAGCTAGTAATTAATAATGAAACTATAACGTTCAAGTTTGTCTATCTTATGTAATAGAAGAATAATGTACAAAAGAAGTTGCCAATAAAGTGTGCTTTGTATTGACTATTAAGTGTCTCATAGGAAAAAAGTATATTGTCAGGAGTATAACAGTTTAGTTTAATTTATTATTCACAATGTATTACTTTAAATCCGCAACTCAGTAAATGTTCATAGATTTGTAAAAGTTAACAATAAGAACGAGGATTCATATCAGAAAAACAAATTAAAATTCAAATAAGTAGCCCTATTGATGACCTTTTAGTAACAAACAAATACTACTTCTTTAAAATAGTAGTACAGAGTAAACGATACATTGCACTCAGTAGTAGGAGGCGTAACGCAAAAATAGCTAAGAAAAACATTGTACTCAATTTTAAAAGGATTTTGAAAATGATAAACTCTATAGTTTAAAACTCACTTCAATGTTTTTGGTTGTGTAACGGTATTTTTTATATTTCCACTTTAATATTAAATATAATTATAACACTCATATGTTTAAAAGTTCTACGTACTGGAAATCTATTGTAGATTTGAATGTATCATGAGACCAAGCATTTTTCTATGGTATCTCATTACAAGTGAAAGAGCCAACACATGTGCGCTGGGGATTTATGGGCTTGTTAAAAATTTCTCGTGTCGCGTCGACGCGAAAGGTCCGTGAGTAATATCTCCTCACATGGGGAACATTTTGGAAGGTTGACTGATTTTTGTTGAAAACTTATTGTCCTCGCCGCTACTGGTGACAAATATGTAACGTTATACGCTCATCTTGGACGTTAGGTAGGTACTTTTAGTCGCGATTATTTAATTAACACTTTTATTTGGCACACCATTTTGGCAGAATCTTGTTCGGATAATGGCAGCATGTTATATGATGTATTCGCACTATCCTACCAACGATTTTACTTATGTAATCTTAAAAAGAATTAGCTGGCCCGGCGGACGTTGTTCCGCCCTGATAATAAAAAAAAAACCTTTATAAATTATATATTTAAACCTTCCTCATGAATCACTTTATCTACTAAACCGTGTGGAAATCCGTTCAGTAGTTTTTGAGTTTATAGAACAGACAGACAGACAGACGTAGCAAAGGATTTTCTTTTATAATGTGTAGTAATATGGTATAATGGGGTAGATAAATTCGTTTAAATGGACAAGAAGAAGTAGGTCAAATTATTTTGATAATACGTTGTAGGTAGTTATCCTTTAAAACCAAACCTTCATTGCTTAAACAATCGAACCCTAAGCTATTTTTCTATATATTATAGCCCTTTTTCGTTTCATACAATTCTATTCGAAAATAAAGTCTCCAATATACAGAATATATTCTTATCTATAAATATTTCCACGATTTATTTTTAACCGTCTCACATGACTCCGTATTGTACGCAAAAAAATAACATCTTTCCCATTTATCAAAGCAACGAAATAGGCTAGCATTTTCAAAGCATAATAATAACATTCAGTTTATGTAAATCATTCCGCGAGTGACTGCTAATATCCGGGAGTATAAATAATGTTCTGGGGCGGTAACCACAAATCCTTTTCTCTTGGAGCAATGGTTGAAGATTGTCGACCGCAGCTCTATACTCTTTACAGTATTGATTTACCATTTACCTCGTTGTCTTTAATGTTCTCATTTTTATTTCGCGTTAATTTATTTCAGGATGTTTATGAATTGAAAATTCTTTAGGCGCGTTGAGCACTTTTTGGGTGAACAAAAATCATGGAACTCGCGTCATCGTAACCGAACGCTTTCCATGAGCTATATGTATACTGTGTATATATGTGTACTTTTTGGGTAAACAAAAAGCGTGAAACTCGCGTCATCATCACCGCAGTTATATGTAAGCTGTTTTATTATAAGGGCGCGGCAAACTACGCCGGGCCTGCTAGTTTTAAATAATTCAAACTATAATTAATTTCAAAATTCAAAAGAGAATACAGTTATTCCATTACTTACAGTTTTCACTCCTGTCGGCAGTACTTATGACTGCTTTTTTTAACAGTACATATGTCAAACGAAAATTGAACTCAATGTTTCACTAGAATCATAGTTCTGTGCTATAGCAGTATATAAGAGACATGTTACCCTCTTAACTGCAAATAGCTCATAATATATACATTGTTTTTACATTATATGTAAACACAAACTCATTTGGTGGTAAATGACGATGAGATCTAAGCCCAAGTGTAGCTATCAAAACACACTAACAGCTGCTTTGCGACAGATTTTCAATTTGATAGTGGTAGCTAGCCAAGCCAACTTAGATTTTTCTACAGATTTTGTATGCAAAGTCATTTCGTGTTTTTGTCTGTTTAACTTATTGATTACTTTTTAAAATACTAGCATAGTATGAAATACCAGCAAGAAATATAAAAGAATCACTAATAACATGGCTATTAGTAAACGAAATTCCATAATTTAAGAAACATCATTACATAGTATAAAACAAAGTCCCCTACCGCGTCTGTCTGTCTGTCTGTTCGCGATAAACTCAAAAACTACTGAACGAATCTTTATGCGGTTTTCACCAGTGGATAAAGTGATTCACGAGGAACGTTTTGGTATATAATTTGTCCAAGATTTTTTTGTAATCAGGGCGGGACAACGTCTGCCGGGACCGCTAGTTTAGAATATATACTTAAAATAACTCAACTTGAACATTAAATGGCACTTGAAGATTTTGTCTACATATCTTAATAATCATAATAACACTCTTAAACGTAAGAACCCTCACTGCTAGTATTAAATCTTTAAAAAGAAAGATTTTCGAATAAAAGAAAATTATACTAATTACATCAATGACCTGTAGTTTCAACTTATTTATTAAGACCACTTGAACGGACTTCTATAGGACTCTCAGACTAATAAGCTTATCTGAATTATAAAATATAAATAGTATCAAATAGTAATGACGTTAATATTTTATTTTAAAAGTTATCAATATCTTTTACAAATGAAGATTTTTAAATTTCTTATCTGGAATCGAAAGTAATCTGTCAATTAATAAAAGACTTGCAATTATTTGGATATATCAAATGATTTATGGTTACAACGAAATACACTTTAAAGGAAATAAAAAGATATTAAATTATCACACCGATATATAAATCATCTAGATATATAATTTGTAAAGAACAGCACTATCGGTAATACAAGTGAAGGCACTTATAATGGTTTACTTTTTTCGTAATATAGCGAAAACTTGCCCACACTCGACGAGAGTGATAAAATAGGTAGGGA
This sequence comes from Antheraea yamamai, assembly GCA_036509395.1. NCBI lineage: Eukaryota > Metazoa > Arthropoda > Insecta > Lepidoptera > Saturniidae > Antheraea > Antheraea yamamai. Next base: position 13,943,511 of record AP028429.1, read on the forward strand.
AGAAATTCAATTTGTTTTAAAAATGTGTTACAATTTTTTTTTTGCTTAATAATCAGTTTTATTTTTAATTAAAAATTTATATCATCTGATCAAAGACACAAAGTGAACATCAAGTTATTGATGAGGATATATATTTTTTGTCAACTTAAATCAATTATTACCGTTCTTGTCTTCTACTTAAAAAAAGTTTGTTGTCGGCAATTATATATATATATATATATAATTAACTATACTATAATATTATACTATAATTATAATATTATAATTATAATAATATACTATAATAAAACTGTAGCAAGGTCAAATCTGTCATTAAATATTTTTTGAAAATTTTTTGGGGTGCTATAATAAAACTGTGAAGGTAAATTGTCATTAAATATTTTTTGAAAATTTTTATGGGGTGCTTTGTTATCGATATAGAAGCAAAAATAATCTTTTTACAATTTTTGTTGTCTGTCTGTCTGTCTGTCTGTCCTGTGAACACGCATCACTCTGAAAGTACTGAACCGATTTTGACGAAACTTGGCAAGTGATACTAATTTACCAGATTACATTAGGTACTTTTTATCTATAAAACGCAAGGGATTCTCCAGGATCGGCCTGTTTGTCTGTCCCTTTGAACACGTAACACTCTGAAAGTACTGAACCAATTTTGACGAAATTTGGCACAGTGATAACTAATATTACAAGGTTACATCTAGAATACTTTTTATCTCATAAAACGCAAGGGATTCTCCAGGATAACGGACGAAAGTCAAAAATTTGTAGTTAATAAAATTTTTGACGGATTTTGGTAAATTTTCATTGTGCTATATATAGCAGACAGATTAGCTAAAAAGATAAGCTATATTTCCCTAAGCTACTTTTAAAAAAAAACCAAAAACAAAAACGCCGGGATTCGAACCGTCGGCTCCGGCGGACCATATAATGTCCAGTACGTTATAACTGAGCTCGGCTATTGACCCTGCGTATTTCAGCCTTATATGAAAAAAATATGTGTAAAAGAAACTGCACTTTTGTTGTTCATTTATTTTATTGTATAAAAAATGTTTGCTAAACAAAGGTGACAAGTTCCTAAAACATAAACCTAGATAATAGTTACATTGCATTGTAGAAGATGAATCTCAACAGAGTTCTATCAGTACGTGGTGCGATATTTGATAAAATTAGTTTTCTAGATGTTGTTGAGTCTTGAAGTAGTTGGGTTAGGGTTGTGAATTAAGATTAAAATAAATAGTTGGTGTTGAGTTATTTTTTTTTTGGCTGCACGCTATTGCTAGCAAGGTCTTAAGCTTCCCGGACTACTGTTTGCAGTTCTATGTTGTATTTATACTAATATTATAATGAGTGGTAAAGTTTTGTTTTGAGGATGCTTGGCCTCTGGCCCGATTTAAAAATTATTTATGTTAGAAAGGTGTTTTCCAAGTTGTTCTAGTAAAAAAGGTGGTTTGTTGTCAAAAGTAAAATAAATGTGAAAATTAAAATTGAATGAGATCTGTATATCAAACTTATAAAACATACAACTAACACAAAATGGAAATATAAGTAGATAGTTTGTTGTTGTGATGAAGTTAAGGGGTATGGGAAGAATTTTCGGAATTATGTAAGTTGTTTTGTTTCCTTTGTGTCTCTTTGGTTGTGGAAGTTTGGTTTTTTAAAGATTTCTCACATCCATGGGTTATGTTTGAGTGAGTCTGGTAGTTTGGATTCACGATTGGAAGTGCTGGATACGCTGAATAGGGTTTTGGTTTTTTAGATTATTTGCGTTTAAAAATACAATTGAAACCGGTAATAACCGATTTGGTGCAGACGAAGTTGCACGGGTCAGCTAGTAATATAATATAATTATATTTACGTAGTTACTTAAGTACTAATAAGTTACTTTAACTTTACTTTGATTAAAGCTTTATATTAAATAAATCAAATAAATTTATATTAAATATTTCTTCATTTTTATTTATTACTAGCTGACCCGTGCAACTTCGTCTGCATCAAATCGGTTATCACCGGTTTCAATTGTATTTTTAAACGCGAAACATTTTAATAAACCTAACCTGGCAGTGATAAATTCATGTTCAAAATTACTGACAAAAAAAGTTTCCTAAAATTATTTATAAAACAAAATTTTGACCTATAAAGGTGTGATGCGCATTAGAAAACACAGCGTTACCTGGCTACCAGGTATCCTGAATCCTGTTTGGAAGGCCATAATATATCTTCATATTAAAGAACTAGCTTTTCTAAAATTCTCGCCCTTCCAACGTTGCTGACTCTTGTACTAAGGTGTCGCAAAAAAGTCTACTTACATTAACCACAAATTTTTGTTTTTCGTTATCTTGGAGAACTCCCTGCATTTTATGGGACAAAAAGTATCCTAAATGTAACCTTGTAATATTAGTTATCACGGTGTCAAGTTTCGTCAAAATTGGTTAAGTACTTTCAGAGTGGTACGTGTTTACAGGGACAGACAGATAGACAGACAAAAATTGTAAAAGGATTATTTTTGGCTTTTATATCGATAATAAAGTCTACCCCGATCAAGATTTTCAAAAATAATTTAATGTACAGATTTGTCTTTGCTACAGTTTTATTATAGTTTAGATAGATTGTGCTATCGCAAGCTTAGCATTAAGTTGAAATTTCACTAACCCAATAATAGAAATAAATGTGTCTAAGTGACTAATGTGGCTGCAAATACTCGTAAATGACACGACGTCTCAGAAAGTTTGAAATATTTATGAGTTTAATTCCACTTGCCACTCCGACATAGTTGCATCATTCATGTAATGAATTTGTAATTCGTGTCTGCTTTGATAACATCGTTACGTGGTTGATTGCATAATTCGGAAGAATTATGCTTTAATGTCTCAGACAACTAATATGAAACGATTTTAATCATGTTATAAGTTTAGCAGAACTAATGTAACTCGCGAAGAAAAATGCTAGATTTTTTATACTACAAACATATGAACAATGTGAATAAAAAGCAACCAGCTATGAATTCCATAAAATTAAGCGATAATAGCTCAATGTTTGGTGTTTTCAGTAAAGGAAATCTTCATAATGAGTACATAGTAACAACCACTCTTATGATTGATTAGCTGTGTCAGCAACTCCGTCCGCGTGGAACCTAATGTTAAAAAAACAGTGACTGATAAGATCATCTGAATGTATTAAGTCCATTTACTTATCCACTTTTCTCTCGTACTTAAGTCGCGTCGTCATTAAAATTACAATAATTTTTGATAGAGTGGACCGAATTTAATGAAACCAAAACTAAATCTTAATATATATATTTGTGGCGTGGTTGTGCTGAACTCCTCCTCGCTGGCGATTTGATGAAATTTTTGGCGTGTTCGAGTGGATCGAAAATGGTTTAGATTCACAATTGGACCCGGTAGGTGGCGCTGCGGTTGACTTTTGGGATTTCCATTTTTTATTATCAAGGCAGGACAACGTCCGCCAGGTCCGCTAGTGTTACTCTAATTTTCTTAGTGAGGTTTTATCGTGAATGCAATACTTTAGCAGCGATGCGTGTGCAAATAAACAGACAGGCAGGTAGATAGACAGACAGACATTTCTAAAAATGATTAAAATGTATTTTATTACTTATTCCAAGACACCTGCAACAATTTTTTTCACAAAAATCGAAATAAGTACAGACACGTTACATTTACATTCTTATTATATGTCTAGATGTATAGAATAAGAAAAGCAAGCATGTATGCTCTTACTGCATTTGCACTTGGTAGGGGTTTTTTTACAGGTTTAACGTTCTACCATCTTGGCAGTATCTGATGAGGTTTTCTTCAACCGTTAAAGCCTTAACTAATATTATAAATGAGAATGTGAGTTTGTTTGTTTGTTACGATTTCACGCCTTAACTTCATAACCGATTATCGTGAAATTTTGCGTGCACATTGTCAGAGGTAAAGGAAAGAACATAGGGTACTTCAACTGCAAAAAAACTCATAAAAACGCGAGCAAAGCCGTGGGGAAAAGCTTGTGATTTAAGCTATGTGATAGAGAAACTGAACGAGAAAAAGACGAATTTTTTCAAGACAGTCCCAAGCTTTATTAACAAACGGTGTAGGAAGGAATGAATGAGAGACATCGCGTCCGTGTATTGGATTTCTTATAGACGTAACATCTGTCAACCGTTAGTAAATTTCATACTTACAAGAGAACTTTACTTTTGGCTAAATCTGGTCTAATCATAACGCTTTATTGAACACAACAGATGGCTGCTTCTAAAAAAATGTATATTGGTTGAAACTTTTCACATCTTTTAGAATAAATAAGTTAGACGATATTTTCAGATGATATATATCATCCTAAAAAGTTCGTGAAATAAAAAAAAAATATTTATTAACTCGTTTTCTTCTATATCTGCTTGAGTGTTTTCTTATAATTCTGGTTTAATTAAATAACGCATACGGTCTACGTACGCATAAGGTATAATAACGCATTATTGAATACAACAGGCAGCTGCCTCTAAAAGTGTATATCGGTTGAAACTTCTCACTTCTTTTAGAGTAAACAAGTTGGAAGATATTTCGAGATGATATTAGAATATCCTAGATCCTAGAAATTTGCTTTAATAAAAATATTACCACGTACTTATTAGCGTATGTATATTTTAGTATTATGTCATAGATTTTTTACAACTTCCTAATGAGCTAGCCATTTCAAATTTTGAATATAGCCCACGATTAGATATGTACTAAAACAAAAAAAACTTAAAAGTTGCGAAAATTTACAAACTAAAAACAAAAAATGACGCTTTACTATATTTTTTCTTGTGATATTTGAAGCATGCTTATGCTTACTGTCGATTCTTTAGAAATCTGCTCACTCCTCTCCTAAAGAACTCAATACTATAGCTCCCTAGAATAATCTCAGTAGGGAGAGAGAAATGGACTCTCCATTTCCTAATCAGATAGGTTTGCAAGAAGAAGTTCCACTGAAATCGGGTTGTTTGTGACTGCTTAGTCTCCAAGGTCTAAAATATTTCCTTTTCATCTTTTATATATGCTAAGACTTATAACTGTAAGGATTTCCTTAGAATTTCCCTTTGTACGTTCTCATTAGCTATCGAGTAACGCTTTTATGATATAGTATTTACGTATAATTTTGAGAATACCATGCGGTTGGAGAAGAAATCCAGGGTAATACATTTCCGTATAATGAAAACACGTAATCCTTATGAATTAATAATTCAAATTAATAGAAGACTGTATATCTGCAGAAGTGTAAGTTTGAAGCAATTAGTAATAGATTTTTTGGATTATTAACATATTATAAAGTTTATATACTAATGAATGCATTTGATGAAAGATGCAGATAAAACTGAAGTATCTGTTGTTTGCCTATAATAATCTTTGATACGAACTAAATTTGAGAAACTTTAAGTTATTTTTTTTACTTTATAAGTATCCTTTGAGCACAATTTTTAAATAAAGATGTGTTCTAAGAAGTTCATACTAAACTTAGAGGAGGACTGGCTCTCAAGTGCAGCTGCCGGAACACAATAACAGTTGCTTGGAGATTGATTTTGAACTTGAAAGTAGTAGCAAGCCGGCAGACTTAGAGAAAGCCCTAATATCATGCTATGGTTTCATCACAGTAATTTCCTTCCCGAAAACTATGACTTAGTTGCCATCGATCGAATGATCTTACGTCGATCGACGTGTTGTCCGAACAAGCTGTCAAATAATCCATCATCGCTAGCATATACAAGGCTTTATAATACTGTGGAATACTTCTGAGCTACTTACTTTTCTATAGAGATAGTAAAAATTAACAGAAGTAACCTAAACTGGTAATTATAGAGTTTTTTTTTATATCATAGGAAGGAAACGAACAAGTGGGTCACCTGATGCTAATGATCACCACCGTCCATAGACACTTGCAACACCAGGGGAGTCGCAAGTGCATTGTCAACCAGTGTTTGGAGGAGGGGGGAAAGGAAGAGGGGAGGTAGGTCTCCGGCGCTCTCACTGACCGAACGAAACGCAACAATGCAAACACTGTCACTTGACGTCGGTGTTTCTGTAAGAGGCTGTTACTACATCGAACGAGCTGAACCAAGCGTGGCACTACCACCTACAAATTAAATTTAACACTAATGAAAAAATCGCAATAACACAGACCACAATGAATTCAGACAAAACACCTGGTTCGTAGATACTTTAGGACATTTTCTCAGTTATAAATTCGCAAATATCATATAGTTAATGATTTTAAAAATGACGCGACGTTGTTTTTATTTTTTACATTAGAAGTACGAATAACTGAATTCAGAATGTGTAATTCTAATGTAGTGAAAAACTTATATACTGTGTATAAAATATTGCTAGAGTAATGGAACAAGTAATTATGGAACGATTCGGAACAACTGTGGGCAAATTCAAAACAGAAGTGCAAAAGATTGCTTCATGCATATATTCGTATAGTGGGACGCGATGTTGCTAAACGATTAAATGAAGACCCACAAATATCACAGCGACGTTTGAATTTCTCACAATATATTATTTTACAGCATCCAGTAATTTGTAAACTATTCTCAACTTTGTATATATTTATAAAATTAGTGATTTTTGTAATTTTCAAATAAATCATTTTTCATGTTGAAGAAAATATATTTTTTTTAAATCTCCATTGTCATGATTAATGATGGCTCAATTATAACGTGCTCAATCACCACCTAGATAGATGTAGCTTCGAATATTTACAATGACTCGGAACTTTCGATGAAGAAAAATATAGTGTTGAAACATAGCGTAATGATAGGGTTCCTTCTAACACTTACCTAGTTAACTACAACACTCAGTTTGAAAAGCTAAGCTTAAGCCCCTACTCGTGTATGCTTAACGTGTTTACTGTCTTAGAACATCTTCAGTTAGCATCACGTGAGATTGTGGCCCGCCGCTAATACGTTTAAAAATATCATAGTTCTCATGAGTTATAATAGTATAAATACTAAAGTAACTCTTTTCATCTTTACATTTACAGGTGGTAGAGCCACGCTGAAGGTATTACTAGTTTTAGCACGAATGGGTCGGCTCGCCCGAGGTAATACCACCCTCTCATAGAAAACTGACGTAAAGTAACAGCGCTTGCGTTGTTCGTTTCGTTCAGTTAGTGAGAACGCCAGAGGCCTATCTCCCCTCTCCACTCCCCCTCCCTCACCTTCCCTCCAAACACAGGCTGGCAACGCACTTGCGACTTCCCTGGTGTTGTTAGTGTCTATGGACGGTGGTGATCACTTAACATCAGGTCACCTGTTCGTTTGGCATCCGTGACATACAAAAAAAAATTATACGACGAAATCTGTATATCAGTTGCAATGAAATATCGCATATAGTTAGCCTGAGACGCGGAGAACGGCGTGTGATATTTTTATAATGAAATAGAAAAAAATACGCTCAGCAAAGCGGACGGGAACCAGTTATATTTTAATAGCATCAACGATTTACATTATACTGGGAACCACCGACTACAACTACCGCGTCTACTTACACTATAAAACTCAATAATAATAAAATACACCCAAGCGCTATATTGTGGTATCTTTACGATAAAATAAATAGTATAAAAATTTTCTCAATGTAAAGAAAACGTATGTGTGTACTTATGTACGCACGTAAGAATTTATACTTCTTTAGCTTAAAAAGTCCTGCGTTAGCGTTTAAACTAAAACTATAATTAACTTTAAAAGGCTTTAATATCATTTTTCTACATATCTGTATACACGATTAAATAACAAACCAAAAAGAAGTAGAAGAAGCTATTTGGGAAATGATAATGATGATAATAATAATATAAACAGACATATAGATTACATGCCAATAGTTAACCTTCTAGTTAAATCTATAAGCCCCGTTTAAAAGTTTATAATATACTAGCGGGCCCAGCGGACGTTGTCCTGCCTTGATAATAAAAAAATCCTAAAAGTCAACCGCAGCGCCACCTATCGGGTCCAATTATGAATCTAAACCATTCTCGGATCCATTGGAACACGCACAAAATTTCATCAAAATCGCTCCAGCCATTTAGGAGGAGTTCAGTGACATACACACGTACAAAAGAAATTTATATATAAAGAAGATAAAAACCACGAATACTCACAATAAATTGTCATTTACCACCATAATATTTTTTTTTATATTATATGAGGCAAACGGACAGTTGAGTCACCCGGTATTAAGTGATCACCACTGTCCATAGGCACTTGCAACACCAGGAGAGTCGCAAGTGCGTTGCCAGCCTATATTTGGGGAGGGGAGGAGGCCTTACGACGCTTTCATTGACCGAACAAAACGCAACAATGGCAGGCACTGTTACTTAGATAGCTTAGAGCTGCTAGATTGGCGCTTCGGAAGGCCATAGAGCTGAGTAAGACTCTGGCGAGAGAGGAGCTGCTTGAGGCACTAAGTCGGGATCCGTCCGTATCGATTAGTTCGTGACAAATTGTGTCACAGGGCTCCCCCGGTACCTCAGAGGCTCGAGCCTCAGCTCCTCCGAGATATTGGCAGCTCTATTTCCCTCAACGTCAGAGCATACGCCTCCTACGATGGCTCCGCCTCAGCCCACAAGTGCGCCCAATGCGGCTAAGGACTACGACGACGATGACGAAGATGCGATCCCCGAGGTGACCTGGGAAGAGACGAGGGCGGCGGTGCAACGCCTACGGACTAAACACACCGCCCCAGGACCCGACGGCGTACCTGGCCGTGCATGGGTCCTGGCTTACGAGGTGCTCGAACCCCGACTAGCGAGGATTTTCACTGCGTCGCTACAGCAGGGCCAGTTTCCACGCTTGTGGAAAACCGGACGCTTGGTCCTGCTAAAGAAGCGGGGGCACCCAGCGGACAGTCCATCCGGGTACCGGCCCATTGTGCTGCTGGACGAGGTGGAAAATGCGATGATCGCTACAACGCGGGCCGCCTCGTCCAGGATCTACACGAGTCGGGCCGGATCGGTGGATAACCAGTTCGGTTTCCGCCAGGGGGCTCATATAGATGAGTGATGAGAGTGAAGATTAGGCGGAGGAAGCAGTTGTCCTTGACACGCCAAGTTTTACACAGCTGGGAGATAAAGAGGCACTCGGTCAGGAGTGCCTCACTACCTCTGCCGCATAGTTGGGGCGTACCTCTTGGAGAGGTACGTAACCTTCCCAGATCAGGGTGGGGGGAAAGTCGACGAGACGTCGTGTCCGGTGTTCCGCAGGGGTTTGTCCTGGGCCCTCTCTTGTGGAACATCGGATACGACTGGGTGTTGCGTGGTGCGCTCCCCCGCGGCGCCAGCGTGGTCTGTTAGGCGGATGACACGCTGGTGGTAGCCCGTGGGAGGACGCACAGCTAGGCCGCGACGATCGCTACAGCGGGGGTCGCTCAGATCGTCGACAGGATCCGGCGTCTGGGATTGGAGGTGGCCTTGTGCAAATCCGAGGCCGTGTGGTTTCACGGCCCTCGGAAAGCGCCACCTCAAAGAACTCAGATTCTTGTAGGAGGCGAGCCCATCGCCGTCGGGTCGAGCATGAGGTATCTCGGCCTCCTCCTCGATAGTCGATGGACGTTCAAGGAACACTTCCGGCAGCTGGCCTCCCGCTTAATGGGCACAGCGGGCGCCCTCGCCCGTTTGTTACCCAACCTTGGGCTGCTGAACTCTGCCTGCCGGAAGCTCTACCTAGGGGTCGTGCGGTCGATGGCCCTTTACGGGGCCCCCACGTGGTCGCCTAAACTGACGGCCTATAACATCGCTCGCTTGCGGAGACCATAGCGGACGATGGCCGTCAGAGCCATACGCGGGTACCGTACGATCTCCTTAGAGGCGGCCTCTCTACTTGCCGGATCCCCACCCTGGGACCTGGAAGCGAGAGCCCACGCGTTTTTGTATCATCGACGCGTGGAGGCGGTGGAGAGGGGTCAACGTCTAGCGCCTCGAGAAATCGGGATGCTAAGGTCCCAACTCCACCAGGTCCTAGTGGTGGAAGAGTGGTCTCGACGACTTGAGCGACCTAGCTAGGGCGTGGTAACAATCGAGGCTGTTCAACCAGTCATGGTCGAATGGCTCACCAGGCGGCATGGCACCTTGAGCTTCCGGCTGACACAGGTGCTTTCGGAGCATGGCTGCTTCCGGCGCTACCTGTATCGCATTGGCCAGGAGCCAACTCCAGGATGCCATCACTGTGGCTGCGTGGATGATTCCGCGCAGCACACGATGAGTGAATGTACCACCTGGGATGTGCCACGCTACGAGCTGGTCGCGGCCATCGGCCTGGATCTCTCGCTTCCGATCGTCGTTAATAAGATGGTCGAGAACGAGGCCGAGTGGCTCTCCGTCGCCTGCTATTGCGAGACAGTCATGCTTGAAAGGAGGCGGCGGAGAGGGAGAGGGAGTGGACCACTAGACTCCCCTCCCGCGGTCGACGAACCACATGGCGGCGATGGGTAGGTGATGACCTCCGGCCGCCGTAGATGGGGCCTGGGGGCGATGGACACGGGCATGTCCGTCGCCCTGGCAGTTTAAACTGCACAGGCCCATGTGGTGGAGGCGCATTGTGCCGATGCGACTCCCACAGTTCGTCAGGGGCGGTCTAACACTCACTCCCCCTTTTAGGGGTCTACTATCTTTGACCCCTCAGACCGCAGTCAGGGCCTCTTGAAGGGCTTACACCTATCAGGGGAGCAGACGCAGTGCCAACGGGCAGTACCTGCTCCCCCACCCACAAAGGTATATGAAGACACCATGGGGTTTTAGTCCGTGCAGATCGGATATAACCCATCCTCAGCTGCCCGACGGGATGGGTATCTGTTAGGGATCTCCCCATGTATAAAAAAAAGGCACTGTTACTTCACATCGCTTTTCTGTGGGTCGGGTGGTAGTACCTCGGGTGAGCCGACCCATCCATGCTGAAACCAGTAATAGCTTCAGCGTAGCTCTACCACCTATTATTTTTGAAAATCACACACAGATACACATGAATTTTTATGCAAGAATATATATTTTTATCGCCACTGACGTTAAACACGTGCTGTACTAATAATATATAATATATGGGTATTAAAAATACATATAAGTTCGAAAAAAAGAAAATCGATTGAGAAACCGAGCAGCAAGAATTATCAGATATATTATCAACATTATTATAATTCGTAAGCTTAATTTCACCTATATTTTGAACATTTTTATTTAAATCGAAATTAGAAAACCTTTTGATGTATGAAATTGAAAGCCTATTAACACTGACTACATGTCTAAAACTGAGAATTGCTTTCAAAAAAATAATTTTATTTATACAACATCTGCGATGGATACCGGACACTTTTTTGTCCGCCGAACAAATTTAGACCAAAAAAATAAATCCCGGATTTTCTAAATTTTATATACATTGGCACTCCGCTCAGAGCGCCTTCCGTACCGCAATATTTTTTGGCCTCACCGAAAAATTCTACCGACATCCCTCGGCGAATTGCACTGGATATTAGTTTTCTTGTCTCACGTGTAATTTATTTCTTGTAATATTTCTTCTATTCGTCTTATTTCTAGGGAGTAAATTCTGTAATAAATAAAAACTGTGGCCTCTGAGGATAGGCTAGCTAGTCTTGGTAATGTGTATTTATTTTACTTGGAAAATAACTCTTAGATAAATATGAATAGTTTTTTATTTATTTAATGATATTTTCTTCTAGATTTATAGTACATTAAATTACGTATAATATATTGAATCGTATTGTCTCTATATATTATAAAACGAAGTCCTCTGCCACGTCTGTCCGTTCGCGATAAACTCTAAAACTACTAAATTGATTTTCATGCGGATTTCACCAGTAGTTAAAGTGATTCATGAAGAAGGTTTAGGTAGGAAGGTTTTTTTTATTATCAGGGCGGGACAACGTCCGCCAGATCCGCTAGTAAACGATGAAATTGTATACGTTACTACTGATTTTATAAAAACCTAGTTATTTCTCGCATTTTCGTCTGCATATTTTTAGTATATCTTGGCTAATATTATAAATGCGAATAACAGTTTGTTTGTTACGCTTACACGCCGTAACTACGCAACCGATCATCATGACGTTTTATATAAACTTTAGCAGAAGTAAAGAAATGGACTTAAGGTATGTTTATCTTAAAAAACCATGCCAGAAGCACTCTAAGTCACGAGCAAAAGGTAGCTCAAGATAAGAAGTATCTACTGTTCTTTTCCAAGTTCATCAGAGTATTTCGATTCTATATTTCACTGTAATCGCTCAAGGAGTTTAATTGAGAAAAGCTAACAAACAGACAGAGTTACTATTGTTTTCAAAATGTTAGTAACTACACACAGTATTTCAGTTTAGAACAATACAATAGTGTATTTGCATTTGTGTTTTATCGCTATTTGGTAATAAATATTATTTAATGGCAATGACGTATAATATATGAAACGGCAGATATTAATTATATCTAAGAATTATGGTTTTATATCTTTAAATTATTATTTCGCGGTGCCTTTATAGTTTACTAGTTTTTGCTCGCGACTTCAATTGCATTCGTGTAGATTTGACCTATCACTGCAAAACAATGTTTTTTCAAATGAAAAGTACGTTGCGTCCTTTTCTGTACCTCTTACAACGTGTATGCAAAATCTCGTAATGATTTGTTGAATAGTTAAAGCGTAGCATACAACATTAACAAACATTCGCTCTTATAATATTAGTTAGGATATCAGGTACAACTATTCCAGTTTAAGAATTGTTATAATGTTGTTAGGTTAAGTCATTTTAATTGTTAATACTCATTACGGTTTCTATACATACAATAAAAATGTAAATCTAACGTGTCTGTACTTATATTTGAAAAAAAAAATTGCAGCAGGTCTCTAGGAATAAGTAAAATAACACATTTCATTAATTGTACAAATATAATCTGTCTGTCTGTTTGTATGAATACGCATTACTGCTAAAATACTGCATTCATGATAAAAACTCTTCAAGAAAATCATAAATCATATCTTCGAGTATCATTTAGTCTTTGTTTCATTAAAATCGGTTCGGTCTATCAAAAGTTATTGTACTTTTATCACGATACGACTTAAATACGAGAGAAAAGTGGATAAGTAAATGGACTTAATACATTTAGACGACTTTAATAATCGCTGTTTTTTACATAAGGTATTACGCGAACGAAGTCGCGGGCACGGCTAATCTTAAATATACTTTACACCAAGTCTGGATATTGCAAAAGTGGCAGTCAATCTTATCTGGCGTTTTGATCAACAATGTGAAGTAACTATTTTGAACCCGAAAAGGGAGTTCAATTTAGTGAACTAACAATAAAGATCTCATTGATTTCAATGGTCAATAATACCCATCCATAATATCCATGGCTTTATCGGAATCCTCTCTCATATTTCCCTCAATTTATACGGGTTCGTCTTTTGCGGTTCCCTCACAGTTCTTTCGCATATTCCGATTGGATTGAATTTATTCGCTTCAACCTATGCCAATATTGGATTGTCCAAGCTTTAATATCTCATAACGTATGAATTTTATGCTCAATATGTAACTCAAATTGTATTTGGTCGTTGTTTTTGACCATTTCTGCTTTAATTAAATATGTTATTAGACACATATGTTCAATATGAGTTTGTATATTTGTTGTATTTTTTCTTCTTTTTGTATTATTTTTATTTACCTCTCTGATATAGGATAGGTGTGTTTTGTAGTCATAACCGTTGCTGTGTTTTGTTGTGCATTCAATGTCAGACGACTTAAGAGGTTTTTTTATTTAGCGTGTTATATGTTTGTTATTGATTTATCTGCTTTTTAATACTTTGCGTTTGATAATAAGATCATCTGTTGTTAAAAGTTGGTGTGGTATAAGATGGTAAACACGGTAAACTTAAAGGAGGACTGGCTCTCAAGTGCAGCTGCCGGAACATAGCTTCGGAAGGTGGTAGAGCCACATTGTAGCTATTACTAGTTTCAGCATGAATGGGTCGGCTAGTAGGGTACTAGGGTAGTACCACCCTCTCACAGAACACCGACGTGAAGTAACAGTGCTTACATTGTCACGTTTCGTTCGGTCAGTGAGAGCGCCGGAGGCCCACCTTCTTTCCCCCTTTCTCTTCCCAACGCACTTGCGACTCCCCTGGTGTTGCTAATGTCTATGGACGGTGGTGATCACTTAACATCAGATGACCCACCTGTTCGTTTGCCTCCTTTTGACATAAAAAACATACCAACTGGTGCTTGGCGTCAACTTTTCAACTTGATGATGGTAGGTAATTAGGCGGATCAAGAAAAAGCTATACCACCATGTTATGGCGTCATCACGATGCTTTCCTTCAGTGAAAGGTCCGATTCAGTTGATAGGATTCGATTTTTTTTTTCGAACTGGCTACCATATTGACCTAGCAAGGTCTTAACAGCTTCACCGGATTACTAGGATTCGAATTTACGCCTATCGACGTGATATCAGAACACACCATCAAGTAAGCTACCATCGCTTCAAATATACACTATATATTATTATCAATTTTATTTTCTATTAGTTACTTTTTATATTTTTTTCACTTTCCTTTTGTTTTTCAGTTTTGAAATATAAAATTGTCCTAATTATTATTTGTTTGATAGATATTTTTATTTATTAAAACGAATGTAAATTGTTCGTTATCAAACCTGAACCGTGTTAAAGTTTAAGATACACAAAGGGAAATATTGAAATACGAAGCGATAATGGTTTAGTTCTAGCGTCCTCTGATAATATACAAATGAATACTTAGTTACAAGTGGTGGCTCAGCTATCTGCCACACACGAGAGGAAAATCTGTAGCTAAGCATCAAATACGTTCTGGTAACTGTATTTAAGAGATACCCTTTCTAGGCTTGGAGCAATACTTTTATGTATTATGATCGTATTTTGTCTTTATTTTTATTCAACAACCAATTTCAAGACTTAATATTAATATAAAAGCCTGTATCGCGAAGTATTCTACAGATATGCAATTAGGAAACACTAAGACTCAAAATAATCTTTTGCGTTTCTTACAAATATTTGTTCTATTATAATTAGAACCGACAACCCTTAGCGCGGCAGCAACTGCGAAGATACCGCTTAAAAACTATAAAATTAAGTCAAAATGAGTAGTAAAACATAGTTGTCAAAATTAAATTTATTTTGAACAAGTTAAAGGTATAAAAATATATGGAGTTTTTAAAGATATACTTCTTTTGGCGCATTTGGAAAAAAGATTATAGTTAATTTTAGTTGCAAATGAGATATACATGTGTATGTGTATTTGTGTGTGATTTTAAATTTTATATAACGAATGATAATATATAAGCTAAATAAATATAACGTCTAACGTGCGTAAATAAATACACACATGTTTTTTTTATAATTTAGCAAGTTGTTTTCATGATTTAAATTACACTATTCGTTTCCATCATACCATACCACATCATAGAAACGAAACATAGTGTAATAATATTCCTTTTTTCTTCTTTATTTATCTTTTAAAATATTCCTAATTTTAGCAAAGCTAAAATTCTTTCTTACGGTCGGAGTGCGGTAATACGTCTGCATTGTAAAACGGAGAAGCGATGATTCCGGAATGCGGCAGTCGGGGGAATGCTCGCATCAATGGGCCCCGACAATTGGAATGTTGTACGGGATAAATCTCCATGCAAAATGTTTTCCTTTGTTTCAAGATGCTTAAAACTACATGGGAAATATTTCGAAGACAATTACACATAATAGTCTATTGTAAATATATTGTCTTACTTTCAACCTTTTTTTAGACTATCATTATTTGAAGTAGAATTATTAATAAAAAAAACTGCTGACTGCAAAACTCTTTTAGCTCTGTACGCTTAGTACGAGATATTCATATGAATACGTTCAAAAATTTATTTTAAATCTTTCCTCCTTTTTTAATGCTCAAACATTACATATATTTAAATATTGTATAGCCTATATGACTTCCACGGTTAAGACGAATCTAACGTGCATGACAAAGAAATAATCATATATAGCACATATCAACATATAAAGATGTACTGCAATTAAGCTTACGTAGCCTTATTCCTATGAGAGAACACCCAAACGGTAAGTCAGTATTTCTCTCTCTCTCTTAGGATCCTATATTCCTAAACTGTTGGAGCAGAGGGCAAATACAATGCTTCTCCATCTCGATCTCTCGATAGCTTCACGCCTCACCTCACTCCAAGTAAGCACAATCTTCGTAGACTCTGGGAGTACAGATCTTCGCCAGGTCTGTCTAGGTCGACCACGTTTCCGCCTGCCTTGAGGTTTCCCGTCCATTGCCTGATTAGGGGTATGGCTGTTGACTTTGTTGTTGCCGCAAATTGTGATTGATCGAGGTCCATTTTCGACGTCGCACTTGATGGTCTATGGGATCTTCATGACACATTTTCCATAACTCTGCATTGCTGATTATCTCTGGTCAGAAGATTCTCAAGATATGACCTAGACTGCGGTTAACGAAGATTTGGAGCTCGTGTGTGAGATCTACGGTAGTCTTCCATCTCTCACACCCATACAGCAATACTGACTTGACGTTAGACTTAAATATTTTCAGTATCACTCTTCTAGAGAGGTATTTGG
Organism: Antheraea yamamai; assembly: GCA_036509395.1. Classification (NCBI taxonomy): domain Eukaryota; kingdom Metazoa; phylum Arthropoda; class Insecta; order Lepidoptera; family Saturniidae; genus Antheraea; species Antheraea yamamai. The sequence continues at coordinate 13,960,128 of AP028429.1, forward strand.
CTTGCCATATGGGCCTAAGACACCCGAAAGCGCCCTTTGCTTTGGTAGTCTAGGTTGCTATGTCAAGCTCTGATCATTCAGTTGATGACACGACACTGCCAAGGAATGTAAAATTAGAGACTGGTTCCACAACCTCTCCCCCAATTAAAAGTGGGATGTCATTATTCGAATCCAGTCGCATATCCTTGGTATTTTCTACTTTGATCTTGAGGCCACCCACACGCGCTGCTTCACGCTGCAAGTTGTCGAATGAATTTGATCTGCATGTCAACACGCCTGTGACTAAGCAAGCATAGGTCGTCAGCGTAATTTAGATCTTGTAGACGGGCCGTAAGACCCCACTCACGTTATGCGTTTACGTTGGGACGTGATATGATGCCATCCAGAACCACAAGAAACAGGTGGCAGCAGGCATCCTTGTCTCACATCAGAGTGCACCAGAGTCAGTATATTTTGGATAAGTATAATAAACTATGAATTTAAGTTAGTCTACAATCAATAAGCTTACGAAATATACGTATAATAAAGGAGTCTCAAATCCACTAGATTAGTTTTTTTTTCAAAGTGAACTACGATGCTACTGTAGTTCTCTACCTTCTTATTTATTTGTTTTCGTTAGTTTGTCTACAGTTTTCTATACTATTTTTTATTTTTATATAGACATAGTAATAATTACAGCTTTAATTGTATTCATTAGTAAAACAGAAAAAAAAAATTTTTAGTTTCAGTAATTCTTTTTTTGATAATTATAGACGATATTATTTCTAATTAGCGATAAATGTTACATATTATGATAATGCTAATTATATTAATTCAAGTTACACTTGACATGTCTTTTTGGATTTGAATGAGGTTCTGCGAATGGACATAACTGCTAAAGGAACGAGTTGCGAATGGGGAAAATTGGGAATGACGAATGAGAAATAACCACGCAGGGGATAAGACCAGACTCGATTAATAACAAAATTTGGTTCTATTGGGCAATTGCAACCTCAGTTATTTTAGTCAGACATTTGGAGCACTAGTCAATATGAGTTAATGTATAATTAGACAAAAGAATGTTATAAAAAGTAGCTTCTGTGATTTTACATAAGTTACGTATTCGGTAATTACAAACGTGTAACTTGGAACGTAATCCAATATACCATTCACGATGAATGTGAAGCAGCCGCACATAGCTGAGCTCTCGATAGAGATTCGATTGTACGCGATAGATTCCTAACTCCGAAATAGCTGTAGACGGTTTACACTCGACAAATCCAAATTAATCTGTAGACTACTCTGGTTTAGAAGAGATTACGTATTCAGATATTTCATATCTAATATATTCATATGAATTTAGAGGTAATTTAGTCTTAAGATTATATGATAAGACTTGGCTTAAAATAATTCCTCCAGACTAAAACTAAGCCGATTTTAAAGTAAACAAAATAATATTAAAATTTAAATGTAAATGTTCGCGTTACTGTTAAGATTTTTTCTATTCTAGTTATCATCTAAGATTATGTCTAGAAAAATATTATTCCTAAAACATATAACTTGGTAGTAGATGATAGTATAAATTACCTCTCAGCGCATAACTCTGACGCAGTGTTCTACCGGTAGACGGGACTGCGGAACTGTGATAGCGCTGTAAATGATGTACGGCCGAGGTACCATTGCATTTCAACCTCTACTTATTACCTTCCACTTTCAAGGTCTTATTTATAAAAAATGACTTACAGCTATACATACTCTGTACTATCTTTTTAAGTTTATTTTAAGAGGTCCATTGGGAATATTTTAAATTAATTCGTCTAATGTTTGTAGCAACTATAATGCTTTATAATTTCTATGTATTTTAAGAGTAAGAGAACTTGTGTAATGTTTGACTGTGGAGGCACCACTGCGACATCTATTTCTGCAGCAAAGCAGCAGTATTCAGTCTACTGTAATCCGGTTTGAGGGATGGGGTCAACAACATGAACTGGTACACAACGTTTCAGCGCAGTCTTTAGGATTAGTGTCTTATAGAACAGTCTTATATAGTCCTATTGTGGTTATTACGTATTGACTACCTTATTGCTTAGGTAGACTGCATGCCAATTTACTACTTAATAACTTAAAAAAATCAAGGCAGTTTTAAGACAAATTTCAGAATTTGTTTATTGAAATTATTAACATTAGTGTGGTTTTCATATCGATTGGCATTCGTAGCAAAAATTATATACATTTTTATAAAGTCTATTAATCAATCAAATGAATGATGAGCTGCAAAATATCAATATTACATGTAAAAAGCCCCTATACAACGCGTCGCTAGTCTGATGCAAGCCACGCAAGCGCAATACGGCCGGTCATGCTTATGTAGCGTGTCATAACGCGAAATTGTAAATTTATCTCCTGCCAAAAATACCATACTAACCACCTAAAGAAAATCCCACTTCAAAAAATTAGAAGCGGCCGTATAATTTCACATTTATTATCATAGTAATACTTCCATAACTTTTCGTATACTATATCCGCATCCAGCGTAGAGCGGCTCGAATCGTCGGCGACGAGGTAATATCCGATCGGCTCGACTCATTGGCACTGCGTCGGGACATCGCGTCTTTTGCGTTTTTTCGATTTCCACGGGGAGTGTTAGAGGAGTTGTTTGGACTTTACCTGCCGCTAATTTCCGCCATCGTCTCCCGCCAAAAACTAAAATTTCATCCACACCACCTGGATGAGTGGAGGTCTTCCACGGTGAGGTTTTCAAGGTCGTTTTACCTCGTCTTCAACCTTGTGGAATCGACTCCCAGCGGCGGTATTTCCAAACAATTATGAAATGAAACCTTAAGAAACGAGCGTACACTTCTATAAAAGGCCGGCAACGCACTTGTGACTCCCCTGGTGTTGCTAGTGTCTATGGACGGCGGTGATCACTTACCATCGGGTGACCGCTGTTCGTTTGCCTCCATTTAAAAAAAAAAAAAAAAAAAAAAAAAATATCTTGCCTCTCAATGAGCTAACATATCAATACACCTGGTATTGTCAAATCTTGTCAATGTTATTTTTGTAGTTTATATACAGAGCTTATACCTTTAAACTAAAGATTAGTCGCTAATAAACTATTAATTACGCGGTTGTCTATATACTTTTAGGGCTTGGTCACACCACTATTTAGTTGATGATATACATCTTAGTCCACTCATGTCATAAATAAAGCAATAGCAAAATTTCGATTAAAATTAAACACATTTTTTGGATTACGTCCAAAACGCATTTGATTGTAGATGAATCAGCAGAAGCTACTGGATCTAATAATGTTAGCGAAAGTTCTCGGCGAATAGCCAACATATGGGAAATTAATTCAGGCACCGTTATTAATACTTACCTGTTAGGAATTTGAATTTACCTCGGAATTCTTCAGCTCTGATTTACGGCGGTAAATCCATTTAGAGCGTAACGTACTCGCGGTTCATTTAAAGATTTCTCTGAATAGCTTCTCGTGCGTTGAAAGTTCAGTGCTGAAATAAATTTAAGGACGATAACTGTCGTTCCATTTACTAGTAAGAATTAAAATGACATTTCACTATCTTTAACGTTATTTAGTTTGGAATAATATGCAACATCAATCAAAGTAAATTAAGATAATTTAACATATTTTTCTCGTCCATCTAATGGCATTTGTAATTTTCAATAATATCGTTATGAAACTAGTTCTAACAATTACAGATACTCATCTAGCTCCAACACTTAACCCATTGAACGAAACCTTTCAAACATTGATTAATATTAATGATTTCCTGTGGGAACTAATTTGAGTGGATAATGGATCTTTTGTATCCGATGAAAAAGTAATTTGTACGGCACCCTCCCTGACAGAGTAATTAGAATGCGAAAGCAAGCGGTTGAAGGTTTTTCGATCTATCATCATATTTACGGTAAGGGCGGCATACCGAGGTGTTGTTTTAGTTTAATAATTCAGCGCTTTTATAATATTGAATATTAAAACATTGTTTGTAATATTGTTTTAAATTAAATTAGACTAAACTTCGTTAGTTATAGTGTCATTTAACACGATGAAACGAAAAGGCGTCATTAAAAAGAGACAAGTATATACATCTATTAGATTTAACGTGTGAGAAAATGAGATAGAATACATTATACAGTGTATTGCGAATATATTGAGGTGGTCGTAAATCACCTCTATTCGTAATATTTATGTGATGTGTTCTATTAACAAAAGTTCTTTCTTTTAATCGTCGTTCTCAATATTTTACTCTCAAAAGATTAAGAAATATTGATACAGCCACTCGAACTATCTCTCGTTTTTATTTTGTACGTGCTAATCAGAATCTGTCGTGTCAATATTCCGATTAGATTCTATCGATCAGAGTCCACCCGGTGACCGTTCCGATCAGAGTCTGTGAAATTACTCTTCGTTAACAAGTTCATATTCCTTATTTAAAGGTCTCGCAGCTGTAATGGGCTGATAAACGTACTCTATGCGTGTAGCCCGCATAAAATCGAAATTAGCTCGACCGAGACTCCATAGGATACGCCCGTTTGATGAATAACGCACATGATCTCGTTCTTATTTGCTTATTCCCATTCACCGTGGCATTGACTTATATTTATTACATCCTCTACTAGTTAGAACAATACTTATCCCTAATAAATTGTCTGTCCATTCGTTCGTTAATGTTCATGTAAAAACTTATTCCTAATACTGTGAGTTTCTACGTATTTGAACAATATGTAATATAAACTTAAGCGTAATAAATTCACGTCTTTCACTTCCTATAACTATTCACTATTCAATGTCACTAAATGTCTTCCACATGCTCGCTGTTCGTAACATAGTGTGTCTTATATTCGCGGTCCTCTCATTGTATATTGATCTGATACCTGTTCTGGTTTGGACTAACTGCTCGGGCATTGGTGATTCCTTCGATCGGAAACCACCTGTGATGCGAATAATGCGAAGTCAGCAAGGTTAAGTAGCAAAATGTTGTGATCACTCACCAGTACTCTGCAAGGTTCGTTGCCGGTGGTTGGCGCCGACGAGTTGCGATGGTGCTATGATGATGGTATATGGTGATCACAATGGAATTAGCGCGACGCGAGGAACTCACGATTGTCTCACGAGACACGCACTTAATGTACAACAATAGCCAACGAACAGGGTAATGACAAATAGGTTATTGCGACACGAGGAATCCACAATTCTTCAAGGCGCACGCGCTTCACATACGATGTTTTCGAACGAACTGGGTCAAGGTCGCGAGCGCCGGAGCGATCAAAAAACAAAGTGCTCCTACCCTCGCTGACATAACATTTTCTAATTAACTATTTACGCGGCCGCAACAGGCATTGTATATGTGTTATTACGTGTTTGTAATTTCTTTTTTTCCACAAATAAAGGCATTACTTTTTCAAACTTTATGTAAAAAGTAGTTTATGGGGTTCATCTGAATTTACAGGTATATTCTCATTAACAAAATATGAAATCAAGAATTTAAACTTTTCAGTGGGTAAACTGACACGAATTACAGAAAAGTATTAAGATATCGCGTGCTAAGCTACTATTAAATTCTAAACTCTTGAATACGGTGTAATTAATTAGAACAAAATTACACGCCTTACTTTTAATGTGAATAGTCCTGAATGTTTTTAAAATAAATGCTAATTGCATTTAAAACACAAATATTTAGCAAATCCCGTTTAAATAATACTTTATAAAACAGTTACGAATTGTATGAAAAATAAATACAGATAATTCGAAAAATAAAGATGTTTAGGTCATTTTAGAATTGTCTATGGTAATCCTGGCAAACCCGTTATTACAGTATATCTGTAGAAGAAGACAAAAGAGTCATAGAGGCCTGGTATAAGGTGGTACATATTGACACTTTAACGCTCCAATGATTGTAAACAAACATTAATAGGGTTCTGAAACAGGAAGTCTCAAATCTTTCTCAAATCAAATCATACTTATAATACTTTTTGAATTTTGAAATATAATTATAGTTTGAATTATTTAAAATTCATAATTTCGAAATTGAAATTAGTAACATTAGTTTAGTTTTCACATCTATTTGCACTCCAATAATGATGTACATTTTTATACAGTTTATTAACTTATCGAAGATATGATGAGATGCACAAGCTTAATAAAAAAAGACGTGTGGCACTCGGAGACTGCCGCGATAAAGCTATCGCATAGCATTTTTTATCAACTTATGCAATTATAATTATTTATTTATTTTATTAAAGCAGTATTTAAAAAAAAATAATAATTAAAAAAATTAATTAATTTTTTTCTTTTTATTTAAAAAAATAATACTGCATTTGTGATATAATAATAATAAAATGAATGTATATAGAGTACTAACTCATTTTCTTTCACTATTTTTTCGTGACTTTCTTCATTAATAAATGCACTTTGTTTATTCATATTTAAAACACTTTGTACACAAATTATACGAGTACAGATATTCACTGTTGTACATAGATGATAAATACCTATACACCTATATACTTTCTCACAAACAGCTGATTACGGTAGTTTTCCAATACAACCAATGCCACCTAAAGGCGGGTTGCTGAACTAAAGAGACAAGCGTGATATTTCAAAAAGTCATTAAAAGTTCTGGTATTTATCGATAGATGGAAAAACTAAAAAGTATCACCGCTGTGCCGGTCGGAGTGGGGTGTGTTAGGTTTTTTTCGTTACGGAATTTCTGGATTCGGTCCCCACGCTCAAGGACCGCGATAGAAGCTATGCAATAGCTTAAAAATTAAATATTACATGCACACATGCTGCTGTACTGCGCGTCGCTAGTCTGATGCAAGCGCAATACGTAACAAGCATGTCGAGGTCATTGGTGACGCCAACTCATAAGTTTTTCCGCTACCTAATAAATACAATTATTTTTTAAAGTGAAAAATTCTTTAGCTGCGTTCAGCGATTTAAAACTAAATTTATTATGTAGACACTAATGACCCTTATACATTGCACCTATGTGAAGCCAGGGCAGATTGCTAGTTTTATATAAATCTATAGAATACTATCAATTCATATTATACGGAAGTAATAATATATTACTCAAGAAATCGCACTGTGAAGAAACCCCTGGCTTTCTCTTTATCCTGATAACAATTAAACTTGAAACACTTCTTTTAAAGTGATAGCTCTCAAGAAAGGCGGCGGTCTGAGAGATCGCTCGCTGCGTTAATGAAGGAATTCCGTTTTTATTGTATTCAAATGGGCGATGTCACATCCATCGCTTCTAAAGTCTTCCAAAATGGAAAAGACAAAACGTTTTATTCAGCAGACGAATGTTAAGTGAAGAAAAAACTGTGTAACCTTTAGAAGATATTTCAGAATTTCTACACTACTAATTGTACTTCTGTGTTTATACATATATAAATTTCTTCTGTACGTGTGTACGTCGCTGAACTCCTCCTAAACGGCCGGACCGATTTTGATGAAATTTTGTGTGCGCGTTCCAGTGGATCCGAGAATGGTTTAGATTCACAATTGGACCCGATAGGTGGCGCTGCAGTTGAATTTTAAGACTTTCTTTATTATCAAGGCGCAGGACAACGTCCGCCAAGCCCGCTTGTATATATATAAAAAGACGCGAACCTTTTACCATTTTTTATAAATATAATTTATAAAACTATTTAATAAATTGTAAACAAAAGTGATTAGCGTCAATGTAGGTCTTTATTATAAACTAACTGCACCTTCCGGCTTTGCACGGGTGTATTAATGAAGAAAATGAGTGGTCCCTTCAAAGTACGACCAAGTAATCAAATAAAATGACAATGATAATTAATGAATTTCAATCTGTCAAAATTTTGGAAAATTTCTCTACTATCTTCTGCCTCACTCACACGCTCAGTAGTTCTATTTCTACAAAAAATTTCAAACTTTTTCTTTTATACATACCTGACAACTAAATACAAACATACCAAAAAAATAATTACCAAAATAGGTGTTGTCGTTCTGAAATACTGCGCTTACATACATTCAGTAATTGATTTTTATTTGTATAGATCAATGATATTATAATTAAAAAACTGTAGATACGACATAAGCGCTTCGACAGCGCCTTGTTAAAACTTCGCTAGCTAGCTTATTTTTGACGGTTGCCCCGTCAATCCGCCCGTATAAGCAAGACAGTGTGGTGTACAATATTAATCTACGTATGTGTGCGTTTTCGTGCCATTTGTTTTGTCAAAATATCATGTAGGTAACGTATTGCGGCTATTTAGTTACAATATAATTAGTATAGATGCATTATACAATGCAAAGACGATGATTAAATGTTAGATAATTTTAAAATCTTATGTTTTTTTTTAGATTAAGTTTTATGAAAAACTTAAAGAAACTTGATTTACGTAATAAATATTTTATAATACCAGGATGTCATGTTAATGTAATCTTAACTACCAATATAAGTGTAAAATAAATTAATAGTACATTTTAGCAATACTCTAAGAAGACAGACGAAAGAAGGAAAGCCCCAGTTATGAAATTATACAAATAAGGGGATTATTTCACCCAGATAAAATCGAAGATTTTATTAAATTTTTAATCATAAAAAAGGTTACAAGTGATTCCATAATCTTAAAAACTCTCTAGACTGATTTTACTTACATATTATTATTTAAATTACATTTATTAAAATAAATACTAAATACCCAATCAAATAGATTTATCCTCAGTTATAACCTTACAACAACTATGTAAGCAAAAATCTCATAAAGTGATTTACTTCACTGATAGTATGAAGAAAGTACAATATCCCAAATTGATTTCAACGTATACATATCCGTCACAGGTTTCAAATTTATAGCCTATAATTAAAACTGTGACGTAAAAAACCCTTTAATATTTTTTCCCTGTAATTGATTTCAGTTTTTTGATATAGGTGCGAAATGCAGTTAACCGTAAAATATAATTATTTCCAAATATAGAAAAGATTAATTATTGAAATTCAATTACTTTTGGGAAAATGAAAAAAGCATTTGTAATCAACAAACCTACGCACTGATTAAAGATTCGCGTGGTTACCCATCCGTTTATTTACGTCTGCGGGGAATTCGTATTTTCGACGAATGTACAAACACGAGATTTGCATTTGACACACGTACATTTTAAAACTGCGCTAATGAGTTTTGAATAGTTATAATATACTAGTGGTCGCCTAGTGGTCGAAACATTGACTATAATTCGTTTTTACGGTCAATAAGACCAAAGAGAATAATAATTATTTAAGGGGGGAGCCTGCTTTAGAGGCTTCAAAAAATCGATTTTTTCGAGGATTGTTTTGGGAAGGAAATAAATATTCGATTGAAACGAAACATGTTAGGTTTTATTGTTATATTTTACTACAATCTTCTCAAATTTTTTCATTAAAATACATGTCATATTATGCCTGGTACAAGGATTTCGCCAAGGCGCCTCGAGCGTGCATGTGTCGTGCGGCGGGAAAGATGCAGGTCGCAATTTACATCCGAAACAAAAAAAATGTTATTTTCAATAGTATAGCTTCTAGTTAAACCAAGAAAATTCAAAGAAAAGTGAGAAATTCAACAAATTTTTGCATATTAAAAAAAATCACTTTAGATTGTTTAAAAAGTGGGTTAATTATAACTTTTTTAAGGTTTTTTAGGTTCAACTAGAAGAGAATTTAATTCTGAATACAATCAATTTTGTCTCGTTTCGATAGGACGTTAAATTTTTTTCCTATCTTTCCCGCCAATTAGCAAAAACCGTAAAAATGAAAAACCGAGAAATCGCGCGTCAAAGTTTTCGTACATAAAAAATCGTAATAATCTTAAACTTACCACAACTCACTATTTCTTCTGTAACTCCAAAATTTGAATTTGCTTCTGAAATTTTAGGGACACATTCTTGGATAGTTTGGGAAGACATTTGTGCAAAAAAAAATCGTTTTTTGAAGCCTCTAAAGCAGGCTTAAGTGGTTTCATAAATGTAGTAAAGAAAAATTATTTATCAAATAATTATTAATGTATATTCTGAATTTACATATTACATATTTTAAAATTAACCTACAATTTGAGAAGTTAATGTCAAAAGGCATGTAAGGTATGAAACCTAAGTCATGGTAAAATATTGAATGTAGAATGAAAAAGGTAATTGGAACGTAAAAGTAAAATGAAGGATGGCGAAACGCCTCTGTCATTTGCATGTGTGTATATGTTGTGTAGCATCCAAGCAGTAGTGTGTGTAATGTATATATCTTAATATATATATTTCTTGTGTGCGTGTGTATGTGACTGAACTCCTCCTAAACGACTGGACCGATTTTGATGAAATTTTTTGTGTGTGTTCGTGGAGATTCGAGAATGGTTTAGATTGACAATTGGACTCGGTAGGTGGCGCTGCAGTTGACTTTTAGGATTTTTTTTATTATCAAGGCAGGACAACGTCCGCCCGGTCCGCTAGTTTTAATATGTTTTTAATGCACTGTATATAAAAAATAGCTTTGTGCACTTTTCCTCCATATAAACTTTAACTATGCCCAATTTCACGTTCATCCGTTCGTGCAATTCGCTTAAAAAGGGGTACAACGTTTTCGCTCCACGTTTTAATATATAGATACCTAACGATGCTTAAAAGAAAATGCTTTATTCAATTTTATTGATACAGCTCTTTTAAAAAACCAGTCTATTTAAATTGTGTTTTAACTTCCAATTTTAGATACTTCAGAATCATGCTCAATATTAAAACCGTCTTTATCTGGATATCTTTATAATCAATCTCAGTTAGACCACAGAACAGTGCAGTTAGCACTGCAGTCTGTACTCATTAATATGCGGTGTTCACCGGTGTGCGATGTTCTGCAAACACCGTGTAGTTTGATTTAGTGTTTACCGCCACCTTCATACAATGCACGTTTCTATTTTGTACATCATTTGTTTATATACAAATAATATTTGAACTATTACGTAATAATTCTGCTCTGTAGTAGTAATAATCCAATATTAGATTGGGCCAAATATAACGACAATTTTTTTCATCAAAGGAGAAAAAGAAAGAAAATAACATAATATTAATTTATCCTTTCTTAAATCTTTAAATCGTTATCTTGTAGTGAAAATTGAGAAGACTGTAAAATTGGCCATACATTATATAATAATAATACGAGTAAATATTTATTGCTCAACAACTTATCCTAAGGTTACATATACCTTTACATAGTATAAAATGAAGAGGAATTCAAGAGGAAGATTTATATGTTACTAGCGGGCTCGGCAGACGTTGTCCAGCCCTGATTATAAAAAAATCCTGGACAAATTATATAGCAAAACGTTCCTCGTGAATCACTTTATCCACTGGTGAAAACCGCATAAAGATCCGTTGAGTAGTTTTTGAGTTTATCGCGAACAGACAGACAGACAGACACGGTAAGGGACTTTGTTTTATATTATGTAATAATATGTTTATATATATAATGTATATAATACATACATATTACAGTACAGAAATTCAAAAATTTGTAATGTGCTTTCGTAACAAACATATTTTTGTGCGCTTATATGGCAAACACTGGATAACCTTACGAGATAGATCATATTGAATGTACTACAGAATTATATATCTTAAAAGAATCGATAAAAAAAGTCCGATAGTATATATTTATCTCTAAAGAATAATCCACAGTAACAATTAGTGTTATTTACCAAGCTATTTTATACAATACAGTATTATTCCTTATACAATTAAATACATTACATACGTTGTGCATGTCATGTAGTTTAAAACTGCCCTTAACAGTATTTTATTAAAATGGATATATGTACGTTGTACCTCTGCAAAGCTGCGATGGGTCGCTAGTTGATAATATAACAAAAGAATTCTAAATATGTTATAGATTACACGTTGGTCTCCACACTAGTTTCGAGGCTTGTCTTGTGGATTTCTACTTCAGGGCGGTTTGTGTATCCGGTTATCAGCATTTTAGCCACGCTCGTGTGTATTTGTGTGTGTGTACGTTTATGTATGGTTATGTGAATATATGTTTTTATTTTTACTTAAGGTTAAACTTTAACTTCACATAACTTTTAAACCAGTCTACTTAGTGACAAATTGATTGAGTCCTTTTTTGTTAATTGTTCAATTTCCTTTCGAAGTATGTATCGCTTTTATCAAACGCTCATTCGTTATTGAGCAATAAAATACTAATAAAATAAGTATTTTTGTGTAAGTCAAATCGAAAATCACAAATAGTCACCTATTAATATTAAGTGCTCAAAGTTTAACACGGTTTTATTTTCATCATTTTGAATAGTATTTTCATGATGAGTAATGAAAAAATAGTCGTTTTATTTGACACACACTATTCAATATTCCTATCAGAAATAGTTGATTTGTCAGAAATGTTATTATAAATCTATACCATGGTAATAACTTTAAGAAAGTAGCAAAAATATTCCAAAATCATTATTTGTAAGTTCCTTATAATATTAGCTTAGAAATACTGAAAAAGAAACACCAGACAGACAAGTAGTACTTACATAATATTCTGAAAATATTATGAAAGAAAGGGACCTTGTAACATCATAAAAATCCCTAATCCTTGTCTTTAAGAGTAAGGTCGGAGAGGTCACTCGATGTTATATTAGGATTAAGTCCGCTGTCGCCACTTCATTTAGCTTCTAAGTAGATATAGTACGATAGAATTGAAAAGACACGAACTTATTATGATTTTGTTCTGTAGGGCTCTCTTAAATTTTCCCGTACAAATAAATTAATTACTGAGTTAGCCAAGAATTCTTGTACCATTTTTTTCTATCCTTGTCAATCTTCTTCAACTTCTTTGAAATTAATTTAACTTTATTCCAACTCATTTAATTTCTTCATTTTTGCTTTTTCTGTAATTATACCTTTTATATTTGGTTTATCTATCGGTATCAGGTTTTTCTTCTCATTTTTTTTCTTTCTTTCTTTATTGGTTTTAACTTTAGACCACATCTCATCTGATGTCAAATTACAACATAGTTTAAGATATAGTTTAAATCTTTGAGCTCTCGTATATTGTGCACGTTAGTTTCACATCTAGTAGGTTACATTAGTAACAACTTCATCGTATCAGTGTTAACAGAATCAAACTCTTTTGTAACCAGTTTAGTGAAATAAATAAATAAAAAAAAAAAAAAAAGATAGTAAACACGCCAAGCCTAGAAGGGACTGGCTCTCAGTACAGCTGCCGAAACACATCAATATGTACTCGGCGACAGATCTTCATCTTGAGGGTGGTAGCTCGCTAGGTGGACTTAGAAAGAGCCCACCATGTCATGGTTTCACCACGATGTTCTCCTTCCCCGAAGATCCAACTTAGTTCCGAGATATTTCTATTAACGTTGTGTCCGAAAACGTTATCAACAAACCATCATCGCTTAGTCGTTACTATTTAAGTAAATAATTTTGTTTCTCCATATAATAAAATCACTTCCAGGTGGTTATACCGACACTATATCAGTGTCAATCGTCCGGCCTCATTAGAAGCTACACAGGAACGCATTAATATTAACTTAGACCGTAGCGATGTCAATGGTGTGCGGAACTTCAGTTTGATTTACCGTTTGAGACCGGTATCTTAAAGACGTGTAAAGTGCCCGCACATGAAAAGATATATCTCAAGATAAGACACTGTCATTAAAATTGTTAATACGTAACATTTACGTAGATTGGTTTGTTAGTTAGGATTTGAGCAGTTAATGACGATGTTATGTATTTATATGGTCAAAATAGATTTTGGCACACTAGAAAAAGTGATGCTTAATCATCATATCCAATAGAAACAATATTAAGATCTATTTATTATAAGTATTCAAGAGGTTCAAAAGAGGACGAAGAAGAGTAAACAATGAAACGTGTTGTTAAAGTATCTGATTTTCGCAAATTTTAAGCCAGAAATAGCTTGTAGTGTAGTTCTAGGTGGTAGAACCACGCTGAAGCTATTACTGGTTTCAGCATGAATGGGATGGCTCGCTCGGAGTACTACACATAAAAATCCGACGTGAAGTAACAGTGCTTGCATTGTTGCGTTTCGTTCGGTCAGTGAGAGCGCCGGAAGACCACTTCCCCTTCCCCTCCCCAGTCCTCCGTTCCCCGTCGCACAAACACAGGCTCGCAACGTACTTGCGACTCCCCTGGTGTTGTAAGTGTCTATGGACGGTGGTGATCACTTAATACCGGGTGACTCAACTGTTCGTTTGCCTCATGTATGTAATATATATCCCATGATCTAAAAAAAAAAACTTAAGATTCTCCCGAGAATTACGTTATTAATTACAAATAATGTATTCGATTATATTAATCGATGGTGTATCGAATCACTATAGTAGTTTGTCATATACTAGACACCGTCAAGTACTTAAGAAAAATATATTTATACATATATTCGTCGTAAGCTTCCTCGAGTTCGTACACATTAATTTAAATGTAAAAAATAATAATAAAACATAGCTTATGTCACACATGTAGGACGTAGATTTGATTAATTTTTTTTTTATCAGATCTAGAGGTTATCTCCTACAAACAAACGATTTTTATCTTGTTAGAATAATATTATTACAGTAGAGAGCTTACAGTAACAAATTCCGGTTGTACGAATAAGTATTAGACCTGTCTATCGTCCTTATACTCTTTCTTCTAGTACCATTGATTATACTAGATTACAGCGTAACTAGCTTTTGCTCGTGGCGTCACTCAACCTATCTTTCAGAAACAGTACCCCTGAAAAACGTGTTAAAATCGTAACAAACAAACAAACTCACAATCGCAGTTATAAATATTAGTAAGGATAATGATGATGATAATGTGGTATATTTTATTTTCATATATTAAATTGAATGAAATCATAAGTATTTGCGTAGAAATGCATGTAGAAATTAATTTTTGGAATATTTAATGAAAGGAGATGTCCATTCTAATGAAATAGGTATGTTGAACATAACTAATACCGCGATCCCTACTATTAATATTGCTTAATACGAAATAATGTTTCTAATAATAATAGAATAAACTAGACTGAAGCAACTAATAATTATTATTCTAGAAATCGCGATGTACCTACGAGAGGTATTTAAAGACAAACCGAACATATAATGTCTTATACAATATTCTTAGGTACAAGTATGGTTTAGTACAGCTACAATTAACATAAAATCGTTAGGAGTTTACTGTGCAATTTTGTTGTATAAAAAACCAATTGGTTTGTAAAACAACATAGTAGTTTGCGATGTAGGCTTATGCATTCGTGGAAAAGAACGATCGATGTCTAATAGCTTTCGTGTATTGTGCTGCGATGTAAAGTGTATGTGAACAATGAAATTATTAGCACGGGTAATGTACTACAATCCGAATGAAAATATCTGTGTAAAGAATTTCAATCATTAATGAGTCCCTCATTTTCTAAATTCATTACGATCGTGTATTGGTTCGATGTTATATGTGTACTTTGGGGTAATAGTAAAATAAAATAAAATTTTAAGAGACTTGAGAGTTTTAAAAAATGGTGAGTGTTGCGCTTGCTGGCGGGAGCTGTGCGTGGAATAGCGTAGTCAGTTTGAGAAAAAAAAAACTTAGAGAGCTAACATCGTTAAATTTAACATCGTTTATCGTAACATTGCACAGTTTTCTGATTTTCAAGTGAAAACTTACATAACTACGTTGAGCAATTATAATAAAAAAAGTGTGTGTGCTTATATACACGCGTTAGAAGTTATACTTCTTTGTTACAAGCTGTTTGTTACAAGATTTAAATCTTTTCAAAAATTTTATCTTTCGCCTTATTCTACGTTTGTAGAAAAAAACGACACTAACAATAGAAAAAGTTGACTATAGCTAACTTCAGGGTGTCGGTTTTTCGTGATGGTGTGCGCGCTCATCCTGAAAATTTACTCTCATCATTTATTCCTAACGCGCCAAAAGAAGTATAACTTCAAAAATAAATAATTTGGTAGGGAAGAAACTTATAGGTTCACGTCACCGATGAGCTTTATATGCTCGTGACGTATTCCGCCTGCGTCACTCTAGCGACGCGTAGTATAGCGGCCTGTGTACATGTAATATTTATGCAGCTGATAATGGGTTTGATTAATTAATAAACTGTATATAGATGTATATAATCATTTCTCGGAGTGCCAATAGATATGAAAACTATTTCAATTTACAAATAATAAAATTTAAATAATTCAGACCTTAATTGATCTAACAATTCAAAAATTAACACATGTATTGTTATAAGTTTTTATTTCTTTTGACAGTTCTTAGGAATGCCTCTACTTTTTTTTAATTTGTTCAATCTCAGCTTAATAAAGAACTGACCTTGTACTATTTTCAATTTCCAAAAGAGACACTACATTTCTCATACAGACACAGAGGACACAACACAAGCTTTCTAATTGAACTAAATTACAATTAATGTATATAAATACTTTAAAAAGTACTTTATAGATTTCCATCAAATTTTTTTTATGGCAGTGCCTTATTAGGCACTTGGTATTTATGTAAAAAGAATATCACGATATATCTTAATCTATACTAAATTATAAAGCTGAAGTTTGTGTTTGCTTGAACGCGCTAATCGTAGGAATTACTACCTACTGGTCCGATTAAAAACAATATTTCAAGGTTCGATAGCTCATTTATCAAAGAAGGCTATATATCATCACGCTTTGACCAATAGGAGCGGAGTACCAATGAAGAATGTTTCAAAATTGGGTTTTTTAGCGTTAGCCCAAAGTAACTATTCCACACGGACCGTAGTCACGGGAACAGCTAGTTTAATATAAAGTTGTAAGAATGCCAAGAAACTACGGTTTTATAAGCACAACGCATTCTTGCGGTGGAGATATAGGGAAAGCGGTGTGGTTCTTATGGTTTTTCCTCTATACATAAAATATATTGTTAAAGTAATAAATAACGTAGACAAAGTCACGTGCCTCAGCTAATAGTATATAAAAAAATATATACTTATTTTACAACGTTTTCCAAACTTACCTCGTATTAAATCTTATGCGTGCCTAGAAATATGTTTAATAAATAAGTAATGTTCTACTAACTCAAAATTTTCTACGGTTCACATATTTTGTGTTTTCAGGTCCAGTGCTATTTTTCTACGAACATGAGTTTCCTTTCTTAATTCAAATCACAGGGTAATCATTCACGCGACTAAAAAAATATAACCAAATGTCAAGTGAAGACATGGTACAGTAGATGAAGACGGGTTGATTGATGAAACATATCCATTGGAGTAAGGAATGTGCCTGCTATCTGATTGCTGATCAATCACAAACGGATCCATAGTTATTTTTTACTTTCATACTATTTTCTTTTGTTCCCATGTCGATTTGCCTTTTTCATGTTATATTAAAGATATATACATCTAATTTTCTTTTTATGCGAGGAAATTTTGCATAGAATTATAATCGTTTTTAAAGTATTATTAATAATACATATTTCTATACAATACTTCACTGTTTATTCATTTATTTCTGTTATATCTTTGGAATATATATAATAAATAAGTAATATACAATAAATTTTATGGTAGTAGAGCCTTTTCTAAGTCCATCTGGTTACCTACCACACGCAAGTAAAAATTTTGCGGCCACTCACCAGTAGCTGTGTTTTGGCAACTGCACTTGAGAGACAGTCGTCATTGAACATCAGATGAGACTGTGGTTAAACGATAAACCTATAAATAAAAAAATAGCTCTAGCTCTGAAAACACAATTGAGTTATGTTCACACTTGATAATCTATACTAATATTATAAAGAGGTAAATTTAGTGACTTTCGGACGTTGTGAATTTGTGACGTTGTGAGTTTGTGACGTGGTGAGTTTGTGACGAGAGTTTGGGACGTTGTGAGTTTGTGACGTAGTAGAGGGTAATCTCAGGATCTATTGTTCCAATTTGAAAAATTCTTTCAGTGTTATTATATAGCTCATTTATCGAGGAAGGTTATAGGCTATATATCATTACGCTAAGACCAATGAAGAATGTTTCAAAATGGTTTTTTTTTACATCTTGAGAGCTTCCGTTGCGTGTTAACATTAGCCCAAAGTAATTATTCCACGCGGACAAAGTCGCGGGCAGAGGTTAGTGTAATATAAACGTAAAATATGATGTTTACATAATTTTGAAAAGTACCATAGATTAGGTTCAGTGTTGTAAATTTGATATGTGTGTTATTTGTTTGAGTTAATTCCTAAACGAACAAAACGATTTTGACGATACTTTTGCAAGCAAATATATGATTGTTATATTATTATACTTTACATATCATTTCGCTTTTATATAAGAGCTAATAATGATAATATTTTACATTGATAGTTTAAAATGGGTATTAGGGTTAATTGGTGATTAAAATATTACAATTTAAAAAATATAAAACTACCAATAAATAATATAGATTAATCGCGTAAGATCAAATAAAATAACGAAACCATTAATAGAATGAAGTTACGGGCATCATTTGGCATCTATCTATGACACAAAATATCTACAGAAACCACTTACCGCCTTATGAAATGGCTAAATAAAACGCCCAGTACAAAAGTGCTGAAATAAGTGTCTCTTAGTCTTGATAGTAAAAACACGTCGTTTATAAATCGCAGCGGTCGTAGTAAAGTCTAGGTTTCTTTTCTTCCACCGAACAGATTTCCCAGTAGCATCGTTTATCGTTACTTTAAGAGCCGTTCTTACATCAGTTTCCTCCTATAGTGTTGGCTAAATCTTATGTATCGCGTTTTTGAGGTTGTCTCTGAGGTATCCTTATTTATTATTTAGTTAGACCTGTCTTAAGTTAGTAAATATGACATATTACCTCTGTCTATCAATTATTATCAAAATTGTATATGCTTTTGAACGACAATAACGGAAATTAAATTTGATTGAGTGATGCTTTCCTGGACTTTTACTCCTCTGTGCTTAAACTTTTTCCCTATTATTACAAAAAAAATTAAATACGCATTGAACTCTTACGTAAAAAAAGTTTGATCACAAAAAAGTATCTTAACCTTTTTTACAGTCAGACATTATTTTAATTTTAATATTCTCTAACACTTGTCTAAGTTCACAGTTCTTATTCTATTGTTGTAATTAACTGTATCTCTATTTGCCGGCAAAATAAGTTTCATAGTAAATTATGGATTTCCTGGATATAATTAATATGGAGGAAGTAAATAAATTAAACAAATTTAGACATCCACAAGTAAATCATAACTACTACTATTTGACACTATTGACATCTGACAGTGTATTTAATCTGTCATTATACTGTTGTTCCTTACCTTACGCACTCTGGCGTAATATATAAAACTTATAAATTGCTTATTTTAACAATTCCATCATTTTCTTTTAGCTAAAATGTCACAATAATGATAACCAATTTAATTTATAATAAGTAAATTTTCTTAATGAAGATCTGAACAAAAATATTATTCATAAATTGAAATGTTTTGCAAAATATCTGTGCAATGGAACGTTTCTGAATGATTAGATCGAATTGAATGAATGTTATTCAGAGTTGCTTACTTAGAGAACTTAAATCAGACGTTTAGCTAGAGACTGCTTGGACACGTTTTTGTAATAAAGTATTTAAAATATGACTTCGACTAGATTTTAAATTTTAGGCACTGCTTAGTAAAACTCGTGTTATATCCGTGTTCATTTTTGTTTTTGTAATAAGACCATACATGTTTTACTTTTTTTTTCTTTTTTTTTCAAGATTAATTTAGTATTTTTTTGTAACTTGGAGTACTTGCTTAAGAAATTAACTTAGACGATATTGGGGTAAACCATATAAATAGTATATTTATTTTAGACTTTATATTAAAAAAAACTAGCAAAAGGTTACGACTTCGTCTGTGTTAATTACCATAAAAAATTAATAAAAAATGTAGCCTTTATCATTCGGGAAGAACGTAATTTTCTATAGCTGAAAGAGATCTGCATTAAATTTGTAGTTTCATATAAAACCAACCAAATTTCGATCTATAATAATTTTATAATAAAACGAATTTAAATTAATCTTTTATTCTTTGAAATGACAAAAATGGAACTGAAAAAATAATAATCTTGTAGTGTAACTTTGAAATTATTTTTGAGACGTTTTACACTAAAATATCTCAAAAGAAGAGCGAATAAGCTCTTACAAAGCAGTCACGTAATGTCATTGTTCTCTCGCCACTTTTATTTTAAGTCTAATACGAATATCAAGAATGAGCGAATAAATATTATAAAAGGGCAGGTACATAGTGAAGCATAGATACACGAAAAAGGGTAAACAGTTCGCTTTCAACCATAAAGTTAGCAAAAATGAAAAGAATTTGAAGATTTACAAATCTATATTTCTTATATATGCCTTTCTTCAAACGCTTACTGGCAAGTGGGCTATTTTAAGTAGAACTCTCTCTCTAGTTAATTGTTTCACAACGTCTCAATCCACTTAACACTTTCCGCGCCCACTCCTCTTCACAATATCCATTCACATGTCCTAATCATGCACTATGAAGATTACATTGGATGTAAATAGCATATCTTCATACATGTATCTATATAAATGGATATTCATATACCTAAGATCAACAAACAGATTAACATGAAATTTGGCACACCTACATGTCAGGCGAAGATTTTTGTGCTATTAATTTTACTATAACGGGACACTTTGCTATATTTTACCATTTGTTATTAAGTTTTTATATTATAATGTAAAGCAAAGTAGCGGGAGAAGAAATATGAACATTGTCATCAGATATACCACAATTAGATTATTACTTCTTCATAATAATATTACCAAACTTTAGCCCAGGAGTTATAATGTAATTTGAAAAATAAAAATAATGAGAGCATAATAATACATTTATCAAATTACAGACTAGCATTAAATTATGTAGGAACCTGGAACATACATAAAAGAACACCTAAATTTACTTTATGTTCAATGTAACACGAAGAGAATATGAAAGGCAATTGTACCTTCGCATACTTTGCAGGCTCTAGACATAAGTAATGTTATTATGTAACATATTGTAAGGGAAGTTTATGATTTAATTTAATAACAAGAAAGTGACGGGCAAGTAAAGTTATGCGCAAACTTTTTGCAAATTGCCAGCGCTCGCTCACAAACTAATCTTGAACTTTAATTTGATTGTTGTACGTCCGGGGAACTAGGCAGAGCCGGTACGATAGTGTTAGAGGAATATCTAAAAGCCTAACCGTGTACGCGAAATGGTTGTCATGATTTTCGAAACTAAACTCGATGATGAAATTATCGATAGTCTATATTCATTCTTCATTTTAACAAAACCAATTTTCTACAAGCAATCAAAGTGAAGCTTAGAGAAGTCTTAGCTATAATGATTATAAAACTTATTGTTTTGTTTATCTTTGGTAATGGGTCTCTTTTCGGAGCATACGTAGGTCAAGGTAGAAAAGAAAGTATGGTCGCAAATAACGTACTGATGCTTTCCAAAGCTAAGAAATAAATGAATAATACATCCATATTTCACTACATTTCCTATAAAATTAAATTACACAACAGCAAGCTATAGAGTTGTTCTTTTTGTTAACTTTCTTATTAAAAGGGTTGGATCATTTGAGCACGCTTTTTACTGAACAGGTTATAAAGCAATTAAACTTCTTTGTACGTTTACTACGCTTTTTTTTTGGTTCTTAGTTATTTCCTTTTGAAACATATTACGACGTTCGATTTAGTTCAAATAACAAAGTATTTAGGTCAATCGTAATTAGAGCAAATACTTATTAGTTGTTCTTTACTATTTTAAAAATCCTATTTTCAATACGGAACCTACGGATACCCACACTCCCGAGAGAGAGAGACTGTCCGACTTGCACAGACTACAATCCCACGGTGTAGCATCCGCCGCATTGTAGGAGCGGCCAGGGATCGTTTCTGCTATCTACCTGAGTACCGCCCCTGCGGCAACCTGACAAGGTGGTCGCCAGGCTCCGCCCTAATAGGAAGGCAAGCTGGGCACACAGTCAGCCGCCTCCCCTCGTCAGCCGAACTTGTGCAATGAGGAGATGGACCCCCGGAGGTGACCTCTCACAGCTTCCTCACAGGTCCTCCCCGCCACCTCCGTCTGCGATATAACCTCCTCGCAGAAGGAGGCCACAGCATTCCACACTATTTCAAAAATCCTAACTTTACCCGACTTGACTCGGACCAAACAAAATAAATAATTAAGGACAAATTTTCATGATTCTGTTTTCAATTCATATAACCATATAAGCTTTCAAGATCATTAGAAAAAGGATAAATATATATATATATATATATATATAAAGAAAGAAGAAAAGAAGAGATAGATATAGATATCTTTCTAAAAGAAATATACGTACTTACCAATGTAATTAATCGATCATTAAATAAGAGCTGAATAATTTGCTTAAGCGTCCTCCGCTAAACGTAGTAAAAACTCTGTGACTCAATTATAGCAATGAAGTAAGGCGATACGCCGTTAATTATCCTATAAATAAAATAAACAATAATTATTCTACAGAGATTAAACGAGGTCATGGCTGTTTTAACTATGTATTATCTTCAGCAATTGTCTTATCTTAAATTCGTTTTGGATTATGGCTTTAGAATTATTTATCACACGTTGGGAGTTCAGAGTGAATGATGCAGACATTACTAACAGCTTTACCCGATTCAATGCGGAATGTAGAATCGCCTCACTTCCTTTTATGATATCGGGTTCGTCAAACGAGGCGTGAAGAGGTACCTTTGTAGGTCGACATGATAGCGACAACTGCTGTTGGTAAATACTGACCGTCCCCGTGTTTTTTGGACTGTATCGTATGTTCCATTACATATCGTGCAGTCATTTTGCTGAAGTAATATAAAAAAGAACGTGTTTCATTCAAAACGTATGTTACACATTCACTTAAATCATTTTTGATAGTGACCCTTTCGAGTTCGACCCTGTGTGTTATCATTGTTTAGTGGTGACTTTCTGAAATTCTACTTCAGAAGACGTATTCTGGGCCTTTTCTAATGTCCAAAGAAGTCAGTGTATTAGACTATCGTTAGGATACTATATTAAACAAGGCATTTTCTATGGTTTACTTCATTTCAATTTTAAAATCGTTTACATATGAAAACTAACCCTTTCTTCAATGTAACTTATTTCTATTTTTGAACTTATTTCACTCCACACAAGGTAACACACTATTTAAAACAATACAAAAATAAATTTTAAATGTTCCTGAGAAGTTTAATAAGTACCTCCGTACACAAATTGAGTATCTTCTTTTACGATATTAATTGGCAGTGGGTCATCGTAAGCTACAGTTATTTATAACTAGCCTCAAATATCATCGCAGTTCTGACCTAGGCCATTGAACAATAGGTTACTATCTCTGGCTACTAAATTGGAATACCTCTTGTGTTAACGTCTGAAACTACACCAAACACCGTGGATATATAGCCAGCAGGAGGACCGCTTTTTACAGCAGAAATAGGTCTGATAATGAGGTGTAGGTATTTACTAAAGTGAAATAAATGGGTTATCATAAAACATAATAAAGGATCGTTTATTAATCTCACATAATACGTAGTCGTAGAGGTCTGGCTCTTCGACCGGTGTAATATTATTCGAATGTCCACAGGTTCGAACCCCGGCACGTACCGACGTACTTTTAGGAATTCGCGTATATTTACTAATTGAAATTAGTAACACTATCGGCTGACGGTGAAGGAAAACATCGTGAGGAAACATGAATCTGAGAAATGTTCTTGTAGTATGTGGGAAAAGATAGAACTGTGGATTTCTGGTGTGTTGATTATACCCATACCTTCTTTTAGGAAGAGGCGTATGGCCGTGCGGTGACTTTCTTATAGGCTGATCATAAAATACTACACTTGGTGTGAAGTGTGATTTCGTGTATTTTACGACGACTATAGTTACAGAGTTAGTTCATGATTATATTATTAGCATAATATAATGATAAAGCGAATAACGTACAGCATTACTGTACATTCGGTGCCAAAGTCGGAACTTAATAATACTACCAGACAGCCGGCTCGGCTAGATGAGGATAATAGGTTGGTACTTATCAGCATTCTAGATAAGAGAAATCCCTAGTTTTTATATTTACAATACAATAATGCTGTTAAGATGTATATTTTAGGTTGGATTTTATTAGAAACTAGCTGTGCCCGCGACTTCGTCCACGTCAGGCTGCTTATCTACTTTTCTTTCAGACTTAAGTATCGTCCTCATAAAAATTACAATAACTTTTGATAGAGAGGACCGATTTTAATAAAACAAAGACTAAATTATTCTCGAAGATATGATTTATGATTCTCATGGTAAGGTTTTATTGTGAACCCAGTATTTTAGCAGTGATGCGTGTTCATACAAACAGACAGACAGATGTTTCTAATAATGATTGAAATTTATTTTATTACTTATTCCTAGAAACCAGCAATAATTTATTTCACGAAAATCTTAAAAGTATAGACACGTTACATTTACATTCTTATTATATGTATGGGTGTATACAATTATTACGAGAGTCTGCAATATAATTTGAAAAACAACGTGATCCTCAAAAGAAGATTTATTACGCAAATCTTTTAAGATCCGAATATTATCAGGGTTTACACAAGTTTCAAGAAGTTGTCATAGTTGAAAGTTAAAATAAGTCATGAAATTCGGTGACCTACGTGATAATTTAATTCGGGCACAAATGATTTTAAGATTAAAATACGCTTAGGTTGTACCTCTCTTAATAAACCTACTTTTAGACTATATAAATTAACGAATTTATTTCGATGTCATTTTACAATCAAAAAGGTGTAACTTGAAATTCGCAGTGCGTCGATTACACAAATAACCGGACGTTTGCCTGCAATTGTTTATACATGAAGGTGACCGTTGAAATCATATAAGGTAATATTGTAGGCTATTTTAGAAGACAAATATAAGAATTAATACGAACTAAAAACTAACTCCGCAATTCACGGTATATCACCTTGCGAGATACATAGTATTTGATATCGAGGCACGAAGTGTATTAAATCTTAGAGCCACATCGTGTAAATACTTGAATTCACAAAAGAGTAAACAGATATATATATATCTTCAATATTTTCCCGTTCTAAATATAGCTGTCAGTTTGGGCTTAATATAGTCAAGAGTTTAACTCAGATCAAAGTTAAAATATTATAAGAAACTAAAATTAGCTATTATTTATCCTTAACTTATCTCCATGTTACGCATATAATATAATACGTATTTGTACTTAAATTTGTGTTCTGCGCATCTATGTTCGAAGCGGTCAAAAAGTTTGGCGACGACTGCACTTTATGTTAGCTATTTTTAAACACCAATTCAATAATTAAATATACATTGGGGGAGCTACTATTGACCTGCGTCCGTACTATTAACTATATCGGGGAGTTACTAATGACCTCAAACGGCATTGGCTGAAGATATCGGCTGTTCATGTATTTTGATTATTATTGGCTGCAACTTTAGCTAAATGCCTCAAAAGGCGACCGACAACTAGATACTGGGTGTCATCGCTCAGATTGTTGGGCTTATCACATCTACGTATAATTTGTAACTACCTTCAGTGTTGCATTTTTATATTGGCTACCGGTTTATTCGATTGTTTTTAGTGTATTGATCGATTAAATCGTAACCAGGACGTCACTATAGATGATGTCACACTTCTACATGGACGCCATTTTATCTCTTTGTTAAAAGTGGATAAAAATAATTTAGAAACTTAAAGTCATTACAGGATTAATTACAAAATAAAAAATGAAAATGTATCTGTACGTTACACGTACTTATTACAAATGAGATAAACAATAGCATTGTCTACGTATCTCTGACCGCTAGGACACCAGTTTCAGCCACTGGTTAACCAAATTTGCAATTCACAGTGGGTCGTGTTGGCAGACAGCCGAACGTTTGACAACTTGTGTTTGTAATCGGGGGCTCAACGCTTTGTTGGGACTGCCGGGACCGCCTATTAGTGTTCACTACGACCTCTGATATTCTAACAAGATTGAAACTTGCCTTTCTTTGGCGTTTCAAAATGGTACATTAATATTATTCGCAGATTTTACGAATAAATTAATGAGTCAATTCATGAGATATCGTTATATATAAAGAAATAAAGAAATCAACAGCTATTTCATTCTTATTTTACATATGCAATTATTATCATGTTGGTTTAGCCATGAGATTTTCCATCACATAACAATTTCAATAAATATGCATCCATAACGAAACAGTGTATCAAATCGGTTGTCCCACGTTTTAGACTTAGTAAAACCAGTAACAGTTTTTTGGGAAATAGTGTTAGACTATACAACAAAGTCCCAAACGATATTACCGATTTGCCGGATTGCGAATTTAAGCGCCATGTCAAGCGGGTTTTGGTGTCAAAAGGCTATTATAGAGTAGATCAATATGTGAACGATGGTGATGTCTGGAATTAACTCATCTCTGTGCATCCATTAAAAACGTTTGTGACATTTACCTAATATATTATTTATATTTGTTAAAAAGATAAACCAGATCGAGTTTCTTGCCAGTTCTTCTCGATGGCCGGGTTGTTTTCCGAACCGGTGGTAGTTTTGACGTTCATAAGTGCCTTCTTAGGGCCTAAATTGAATAAAGTGTTTTTGATTTGATTTGAATTAAATCTAATTTTAGGATTAACAACAGTATAAGCAACATATTTAATAATAATCATAAATAGGTTAGGTAAATTTTACACTTAAAAGAGTTTTTTTGAATGTACGTATGTATTTGTATGGTCTATTTTTATGGCGTGCTTTTTATCCTCAACGAATTGATGAATATGAACACATAAGGTATGATCATATTAGTTTTGATCGTAAGTGAGACATTAGGGCACATAATGTGTAAATTCGACATACGTGAATCAGAAAGCAGAGGAAAGATAAAAATAAAATTTACTTACCGACTCCTAAAGAAAATTCTATCCTTTTTTCAGTTGTTTTTCGTTTTCCTTTATTAATAATTCTACTTGTTTTACGATCACTGTTAACAATGGATTCACATTAAAATGTATACATTTCTGTTTTCATATCCATAACTTCTAACTTTGAACTTATGTAATTTCATGAGTTTAAGTAAAATTTGTACTTTAGGTAAACAAATTACAAACTAAACCAAATGTTAATTTAATTGAATGTAAAGTAATGACGTATATTTACGAACTATCTATATTTACACGTAAAATGTAAATATGAACACAAAATGTTGATTCTAATTTAAACTAAGTTGTGTTTACTTTGACTTCACTCTTTGTTCACATTCAACTGATATCGACCTGTACGATGATTTATTATATTGAGTTGGAAAACTGAAAGCCAGTGAACAACGTTCCAAAAAGGAATCGTTCGTAGTAGGCTTGAATGAAATATTTTTACATTAAAAACAAATATCAAATTACTATTAAAACTGTAGAACAATTATACGGTATAGTAAGACATTTTTAAATTGCAATTTGGAACAATTTGGAAACCAGTTAATGGAAATGGTATATATCTATTAATAATAGCGTATAAATTATTAATTTTCTTATTTACTCGGGGTAGTATGACCTAAAGTGAACAGATATTTCTAAAATCATATCTAAAATAATCTATCTAAAATCTAAATAATCTAAATAATAATATATCTAAAATAATCACAATGTTTTTTTTTATTACACACAAAAATTGTATACAAATAATCATGTAACCAAGTTCTTACTAAGTATATTAAACTATCTAGGATGTATTGGAAAGGCAGAATGAAGTGCTATTATAACTGCATTCTTATAAAAACACATTTTTAAAAGTACTCAATAATCTTAAATGCCTCGATTTATGTTAGAAAATCTAAACGCATAAATGAAAAAGTGAATCTCTCTGTTTGTTACACTTTCACTCTTTAACTATGTCACCGACCAACATATCAATTTCCGGACTCATTATCAGAGATATAGAAAAGGATATAGGGTACCATTCACCCAGATAAACTGTACTGTTTCAGAGAAATAAACCAAATTAATATTAACACGAGCAAAACCTAGTATATTTCAACCAAGTCTTTCCCCATATAACGCGGCTATGCGAATATAAATTTTTACCAAAATCAGACATGACCACATTACGGTTTGATATGTGAAGACATTATCTTTATTTGATATCACCTGAGGACGTGAGTGGGAAACGAAATTTTCGCATTCAATTCTGTAACTCACCTGTCATCTGTCCCATTGAGTTGGGTTTGAGGTACCTGAAGAAAAACTTTGTAAGCGATAGAACGACCGATACGAGCTCGATCGACTGAAACCGGTGAATCTTATTTTTAGTAAAAGTTCGTATTGATTTTGTATGGTAACACGAATAACATATTCTCTACCACAGAATCATCTTTATACATTGTTCTCTAAATTTCCGAGTACTTTATTTACCATACAATACATTTTCAAGTGATAATGGTCCAGGTAGCTTATATATCGGGAAGGATGACACAGGTTTGAAAGTTATAAAAGAGTTTGAGGCACAATTGAAGGTAAATATTATAAACTAGCTGTGCCTGCGACTTCGTCCGTGTAGAACCTTATGTAAAAAACATTGATTAATAAGTTATCTAATTGTATTAAGTGCGTACTTACGTACTTTTCTCTCCTGTACTTACGCCGCGTCAATAAAGTTACAATAACTTTTGATAGAGTGGACCGATTTTAATGAAACAAAGACTAAATTATTCTCGAAGATATGATTTGTTTTCTAGGTGTGGTATTATTATGAACCCAGCACTTTAGCAGTGATGCGTGTTCATACAAACAGACAGACAGACAGATAGACAGACAAACATTTCTAAAAATGATTGACATGTATTTTATTACTAGTAGTAGTAGACACGTGCAACAATTTTTTTTACGAAAATCGAAAAAGTACAGACACGTTATATTTACATTCGTATTATATGTATAGATAATAGTAATATAAATAATTAAAATATATTTGTTAATCATATTAATAAACAAAGAACATTTCACAAATAGCGTTCAACGAATTACACACCACGGAATGTATTGAAAATTTAAATTCTGCACCAAGTTGAATACATTAAAATACATAGGCATAATTTTGTATTCAAACCGACTATGAATTATTGATAGTAATGAGAATTAAACCTTCGGGCTAGTAGTTAACGTAATGGGTTTCCTGTTATTAAAATATTCACATAGAGTTTAATATGAATATGAAAAAATACATAAACACCAGTACGTAAAAACAGAATTAACATTAACAAAATTCTATAAAATGATATATATAAGATGTTCGTACGTATAAATAGAAAATCATTAATATAAAAAATCAAGTTAATCTATAACGTAAACGTTTTTTTAATATTACCGATACATTTTCACACACGCCTATTTAAGTCCAAAGTAATTATAACTTATATGATATCTAGGTACCTGATATATGTACATATATACAGGCTGAAAGTTTAGACAGTAGCAATATTTATGGAAGATACTCTGAACTCGATTCACGTTCTAAATCAATTAAAAAATAGGTGGTAGATAACATTTGACCTAATTATCTAAAAAATACAAAAATTATACGCAATCCTCTACGTGTCCATGTTAAAGCACAGTGTCAATTACATTTGGGTAACTTCGCTTTCACTTGAAAGTAAATGTGGTAACGGCATGAACAAAATAAAAGGGCTTATTGTCTGTTTTATTATTGATGATTATTAACTCCGAGTCACCCCTTACAAGTTTTGGCACCGGTAATTGCACCTAGGTTTATTACGATTATGTTTATACTTTTGAAAGTCTTAGAACAAACTGTAACTTAGGTTCTCTTTGTTGTTTATTAGTATATGTTTTGATATCATTATTTTATATGTCAAATGTGACCGTGAACTATCATCTCTTAGAATACTATAAGCGACTAACCTAACACCTGGTATAGATATTTAATATGAGTGGGAAGCAGATAGCATAAGATTTGTTATGTGTAGGAAGCATAAGATCTGTTATGTGTAGGAAGCAGCTTCGCAACCTATCAACTCAATAATGGGATTAATTATTACTGCACCGCGTGGCCTGAAATCTTTTTCACTTTCGAAATTGCCAGTAATGGAGCTCTCAAGATATTCTTCGTGATATTCTTGTATGAGCTTATGAATGTTGTGTATTTTATCCACTTAACCTTTATTGCAGGCCATATCACGACTCAATGAGTTTCGAAGTTGAAAGCATATGATATATTATATACTTTAAAACTTTATAAAATTTTTCAACGCCACAATTTTCTTAGCGAACAATTTAATAAAAGAACCTTGTCTCTTTAAAACAGTGCCTTATGAAATATCTTTACAGCAATATTTCTCTTATATCATAACATAAAACTATCTTCGTAGCATTAAATTTTCAATAAATTGAGATTGCAAATTGAAGAATCCTTTGCCTTTCTAAACACTTTAGAGAACTGGTAGGTTAGTTCGATAGAAACCTTAATTAGGTTCAATCAAGTTCATTGTTTATTCTAGAAGTTAAATGCGGCCCTTTACATTAATTAACTAACGTTACATTTGTCTTCTATAAATTCTCCGTCATAATGGAAACAAAAAAATCTAAACCAGAAGGAAATCAGATTCTGCTAACGAATATAAAATTGCATTCGTAATCCACTAGCAAGCGTTGTATGTCACAATATATGAATGTGCGCAAGACCACTGATAAGAAAGAAGAGAGATCAAATCAAATCAAAATACTCTTTATTCAATTTAAGCCCTAAGAAGGCACTTATGAACGTCAAAACTACCACCGGTTCGGAAAACAATCCAGTCATCGAGAAGAACCGGCAAGAAACTCGATCTGGTTTATCTTTTCATAATAACTAACATATTTTTTTATTATTACAGTGCAGTCAGCGCAGTATCGGCTATTTTCAACATTCTAATTATGCTTAACTTAGAAGTCTTAACTACACACTAAGAGGATAATATTATTACAAAGTATGGTTGCTGTAACCCAACACATTTGTACATTTTTAATTGTACAGTTTTCATGGCTTGCCGCTTGTTGGGTAGAACTATGTTGCACAAAAAATAGATTGAAATTAAGGACTAAAAGTTCTTGCTTTATTATTGCCAAAAATCAGCGACATAGTAGCTAAGAATCAGTTTAATCATTCGTAAGATCTATGGATTTGGCAAGTCTTCTGATTATCAGCTGGTTAGCTGCTCAGAGTTGATACGGAAATTGTCAGCGTAAGCGTATTAATTTCCTGTAGTTGGTACAGACCAATTCACATAAATATTTGCAATATTCATAGGAATATTTCTTACATGATTCAACTACGAAAGCATCACCACCTATTTGGGGTATAAATTAACAAAGTTTACGGTGCTGTTCCGATCGTATGGTTGTGGTTTACAACACGTATCGGGAACAGAAGGTATTCCAACTCAGTCAAGGGTAGCAAAATATTCTAGTTGGCTTTAAGATTGCAGTCTTTTGAAATGTTGGTATGTAAGTATAGGTTACAGTGACTCCTTAACTTCAGATAGATTGCATACCTGCAGAGATATGCATATGAGGTAAACTTCTTAGATTCCTTAAGTTCCTGTTGGAACAATTCTGTTTAATTATTAATCATATAGCTATATCAAAACCTCTTTAAGATGGTATCTGGGGTGAAATTTTGCTTGTAGTTGATAAACTCTGTTTTGTTTCAGATGTGCTCGAGGTGACTACCTGAAGGTATACTGGGAAGTCCAAGGACCCGGGCCACCTGGGACGGTTAATGAACGTTCCGCCTGGGCAAGAGAACTATGTGGCAGTAGAGCTGATGCACCTCCAGCGTTATACTCTCCAGGACCTGCCTTGGTCTTAGAATTCCACACTGGGTCACAGCAAAACAATGCCACCGGTTTCGTGGGTACATACAGCTTTATTGATAAACGTGAGTGTTTTAATATTTCGGTATATCAATGCTTACATAAATTATATGATATTTATGTTTCTATTGATTATTATGGTTTTGATTTGAATACATAAATAATTCAACGTTTATGACAATGTAATAAAAAAGTGTTGCAAAAAATATAGTAACTAAGGTACATATATATATATATATATATACATAATATGTGAGAATTTAGAATGATAATGGGAAATGTGAACTCTGTCGTAACTTATTAAGTAGGTCAGTCAACATTTTTATTACAAATTCACAACAATGTTTATAATTTATAAACCTTTTTTTTCCACTTTGTACGATTTAGTTCTTTACTACGCTCTCGCGTGATTTTAAATAACGATGTGGTCTACGATAGTAAGCTAAACCTAGTAAAGTTCTGGCTCTCAATTG
The DNA here is from genome assembly GCA_036509395.1 of Antheraea yamamai. Lineage (NCBI taxonomy): Eukaryota > Metazoa > Arthropoda > Insecta > Lepidoptera > Saturniidae > Antheraea > Antheraea yamamai. The sequence continues at coordinate 13,992,552 of AP028429.1, forward strand.
CATCTGCCAGAATACTACCATCCGTACTTAGCGACAGATCTTTTACTTGAGGGTGGAAGCTACCCTAGAATTCTTCGATAAAGCCCTACCCACTATACTATGATATCATTACTTTGTTAAAATAAATCTGTAAAAAAAAAACTCGGGATATTATACCATCATGTTCAGTACTTTCTAACATAAACTTATTATAGTAATTATTCCGGTCTTAAAGATTATAGCCACATGCTAAATACATAAATACACTATTAGCTTTTCCAAATAAATAAGCCAAAAATCTAAAAATATTTATTAAATGTGGTTAGTCATTTAAGAGACAAACCTGCTAAAGCAAATAGTGAAACTTTTCTTGAGCTTCATAATATTAAAGCATCAAATGAATAAAGTCTAGAGATATATAGGCAAAAGAAAAAAACAAATATTGATCGGATAATTTCAAATAACTCATTTTGGATAAAAATATCACCTACCACAGTATATCACTACAGCGTGAAGTAAATTTCACTTCGCCAACGTCAGACGTCCGTCTGACTGACGTTCACCGTAACAAACTGCCTCCCAAATTGAATCGAAGGCATCCGCTTTGATAATCACCATACACGAATTTTGTCTGTCAGAATGCGCTTGATTTTACTCTTTGTACTTATATCTACCTAGCTAAAGCATTTTAAACAATCTAATGCTTTTAATTTGTTTAAAAAAAATCCTAGATAAATAAGATATTCTTAATTAAAATGTAATGTCACGTTTAGAAATAGTACTAATTAGATAATAATCACAAATAATTATTATATACGAACACGAGATATATACAAACACCGTTTGTAGATCACAATCGGCTCTTCTTTATTAGAATTAACGAGGTTAAGAATGGATGGCTTAAGTCGCAACGAAACTTCAATAAATGAAAATGTATTTTATTTTGTAAATAGTTGCTCTTATTCGAGAAACATGTCAACTTAATGTCAATCGAATTGTTCTAATTTGACTAACGCAACGGACTAAACGTAAAATGGTTGACAGAATATATGGTTTAATTTACACTTTAGCTTCGTAAATAAACACTTCCCATAACCGTATCTAGATGGTTGTTCTTTTGGCAATGTCACCACAATACCACCGTAGGTGGTAGAGCCACGCTGAAGCTATTACTGGTTTCAGCATGAATGGGTCGGCTCGTCCGGGGTACTACCACCCTCTCATAGAAAACCGACGTAAAGTAACAGTGCTTGCAATGTTGCGTTTCGTTCGGTCAGTGAGAGCACCGGAGACCCACTTCCCTTTCCCCCCTCCCACCAAACACAGGCTGGCAACGCACTTGCGACTCCACTGATGTTGCAAGTGTCTATGGACGGTGGTGGTAGTTAACATCAGGTGAACCGCCTGTTCGTTTGCCTCCTATGATATAAAAAAAAATATTATGTACACGCGTTAGAAGTTATACTTCTTTGGCGTAACAAGATAAAAATCTTTTCAAAAATTTTATCTTTCGCCTTATTCTACGTTTGTAGAAAAAATGACACTACAACAGAAAAAGGTATTTAATACATTGAAAGTTTTAATACAAAGAAATACAAACAACAAATACAAAGAAACAAAATGTTGACTATAGCTAATTTCAGGGTGTCTGTTTTTCGTGACGGTGTGTGCGCGCATCGTAATAACTTCAGGGTGTCGGTTTTTCATGACAGTGTGCGCGCGCACCGTAAAAATTTACTCTCATCATTTTTCCCTAACGCGCCAAAAGAAGTATAACTTCAAAAATTGTAGTTACCTTATATGATTTAGTGTTCGAGTTGGTACTGTTTTTCCTTAATTATACAGTCGCATTATTATTAGAAAAATTGTATATTTGTAAATCTTTTTTAAGACAATCAGAAAATATCACGTCACTGAAATATATGTATCATATCACTCAAAAGTATGGTTTTTAGATATCTGTGAAGATGTTTTATTTACTAAGATTCACTTTGGGTAACTTGGAAAATTGCACAAAATTATTTTGAAAGCCATTCAATATGGGAGAATTAGTGCGAAAGAGCTATAAGCGTAAAATGTCTTGCATGGGGTGTTAGTTTCCTAAGATATCGACAAAAATATCGTGTTATTCTGTGGAAGCTACCTGATTGTGTATTATGTAACATTTGTTAAAACATAATTATAAACAACGTACACACGTAGTACGGTGAAGCTGTTAAGAAAAAAAAATATTATAAACAACAAATCTAAATACTAGTATATACATATACAACGAAAATGTCCAAAATTCCCAATTGATATTTTTTTTAATAAAAGATTTAAAAATTGTTAACCTATGGTCATGAATACTCATTTAGTATTTAGGACTCACTGCCACGAAGCTACTGTCTGTACAATATGTTTTAAAAAGGGAACATAGCAAAAAACACGACCAAGATCTGCAATAGAATGAAACGGCGGGTCAATGAGTGAATAAACCATTAACTCTAAACCTACTAAGATATGATAAATATTCTTATTGCTATGATTCTGAATATCTTATATGATAACAATATTTAAAAAAAAGGCGAGGTAGTCATACGGACTGCCGACAGAAGTGAAAACTCAGAACAATGATATAAATGTGTTTTCTTTTGATTTTTTAAATTAATTATAGTATGAATAGCAATAATTAAATTTCAGAATTTGTTTATTGAAAATATTAACATTAGTGAGGTTTGTATATCTATTGACACTCGGAGCAATAATTATATACATTTTTATATACATTATATACATACATACTACCTGTACATAGATCACTATACTACGCATTGCTAGTCTGACGTAAGCCGCGCAAGCGCAAAACGGCCGGTCATGCTTACGTAGCATGTCATGACTGGAAATACCAAATGACAAAAATACCGCCCAACGCGCCTAAAGATTTTTTTCACTACAAAAATTGGATGAAACTGTATAACTTTAGAGTCCTGTAAATAATTCCTATTGAACATCTCGGTATAAACTCAACTGACTTAATTAGAACTCGCAAACGGAATCCTTGAACAGTTCAAAACTATCAGAGAGATAATACTGAGTGCCTTGAAGCCTACACAACGTCGCGATAGATTAAGTTTCACGATTTTATTACGATTGAGTCTTATTAATGGTATTTCCTTAAATTATTTCAAAATAAAGTATTCTATTTCATTATAATTTGTTTTAAATATTATCTAAAATTGTTTTTTTTATGTCATAGCAGACAAACGAATAGGTGGGTCACCTGATGTTAAGTGATCACCACCGTCCATAGACACTAACAACACCAGGGGAGTCGAAAGTGCGAGCCTGTGTTTGAGGGAAGGGGAGGACGGTGGGCCTCCGTCGCTCTCACTGATCGAACAAAACGCAACAATGCATGCACTGTTACTTCACGTCGGTTTTCTATGAGAGGGTGGTACTACTATTCGCCTCCTTGTAAACTATGTCACAGAAAAATACGAGTGTAATGTCTAATTAGTAGGTTATAAAGGATGACTAGTCCGGTGCAGCTGTTAAGGCCTTGCTATACTAAAAGCGTAGTAAGTTGGAGAGAATTAGAAGGTTATAAAGAAAACATAAATGTAATGAAAAACGTTCGTATTTCGCATAAATAAAAAAAAGGACTGCTGACAGAAGTGAAAACTCAAAAAAAAGGTGTGTGTGCGATTCACACACGATAGAAGTGAAACTTTAGTAAATCGACAAAAGAATGAGATGAATATATATAACAAAGGTAGGATAATTACAAAGTTTATTTGTTTAAAAATGAAAGTATTTTGATTAATTTTAAAAGATATTTTATATTGTATTTAACATATGTTACAGTGTACAGTAGTATTATTAGCTCACGTACTTTTCACATATACTAACACACGTTAAATGCTCAAATACAAGCAAGTATTAAACAGTGTGCAATATACATACATACCGACATTTGTTCTCTCGCTCTGGCTCACTAATTACAGGCGACTATGCTTAGAAGACGGGAGTGGGGATGCTACTAAGCATGGCACCAAGAGGAAAATACCGATAATATAAAATAGTATGTACATTTCTGTCTCATTCTTTGTCGGCTTCATCCTACACATTTTTGTATTTGTGTCTCTTATCTGTCGTTTTTTCCGTTGCATCCGGTTTGAAATCACAACGATTCTAAAGAAGTTTCACTTAGTATGTATATTTCTGTCTCATTTTTTGCCGGCTTCATCCTACACATTTTTGTATTTGTGTCTCTTACCTGTCGTTTTTTCCGTTGCATCCGGTTTGAAATCACAACGATTCTAAAGAAAATTCACTTAGTATGTATATTTCTGTCTCATTCTTTGCCGGCTTCATCCTACACATTTTTGTATTTGTGTCTCTTACCTGTCGTTTTTTCCGTTGCATCCGGTTTCAAATCACAACGATTCTAAAGAAGTTTCACTCCAATAATGGAAAATCTGTGTTCTTTTTTGAATTACTGAAACAATTACATTCTGATTTATTTAAATTTCATGACTTGTAAATTGAAATTATTAACATTAGTCATGTTTTCACATCTGTTGAAATACCGAGCGATAACTATATACATTTTTATACAGTTTATTAAGTAATCAAATATATAGGGCTGCACAAGCTCAAGACAAAATATCAATATTATATATACACAAACCGCTATACTACGCGTCGCTAGTCTGACGTAAGCGCAATACGTCACAAGCATGTCGGTGACACTTCACTAGCAAGTCTAGGCCATCGGTGACCTGACCCCATAAGTTTTTCTCCTACCAAAAACCGCTCAATACGGCTAACGAAGTTTTCACTTCAGAAAAATTATCACAAACTTAAACATTCAAGTGAAATATAGTGTCACGGTAAACGACACGGTAATTTTGTCTAACAAGATGACAACCACTATAAACTAAGTGTAACATTCGCTTTGATGGTACGCCTGCGCATATTGCGTTTTTATATAAGCCATCGTATAGCCACTGAATGTGCAGAGTGGTTGGTCGTCTGTGCCTGGCTGGATGGCGACCATTGTACACAGTAATGAGATCCGGTCACAGTAATTCTTTTTTACTTTGTCGTGTTTTGGAACCGGTCCGTTTGTACCCAACAGTAATGATCGAAGATGGTATGCCGCTGGCTAGATGGCTGCTATTTTTTTTTTATTTTACAGTGCTTACCACCTACTGGGTACTTGCAATTTACACATACAAAATAATAGCTTTGAAACTATGATATACTTACTAGAAAAAAGTCATAACTATTATTTCTATAATACTAGCGGGCTCGGTTGACGTTGTCTCGCCCTGTTAATAAAAAAACCGCGGCAAATTATATACCTAAACCTTCCTCATAAATCACTTTATCTACTGGTGAAAACCGCTTGTAAATCCGTTTGTAGTTTATGAGTTTATCGCGAACAGACAGACAGCCACGTCGCAAAGGAATTTGTTTTATAATATGCAATGATAACGGAAATACAGCTCGATTGAGGTTCAATTACGTTAAAGCCACTAAATGTTTGGACTAAATCATAAATCAGTGTTTGGGCTATGACCATTCGACGTTTAAGGTGTTATAGCAAAAAAGTTAAATACGTATTGAATACTTGCTTTAAAAAGGTTTAGGTACTTTCGTATTAAATGCACCGCGCTGGCCAAACGTGCGACATCTTGCTCTTTTATCTTGCTTTGGTTAAGTTAGGTTAGACGAGCGAAAAAGGATAACGCAAACTCGCCTCGGCAGCGGTCGGCGAGCGCGGTGCATTTAATACGAAAGTACCCAAACTATCTTAAAGCAAGTATGCAATAGTTATTTAACTTTTTTTGTAATAACACGTTTAGTATTTCTTATTTTTTGTTTTCGATGGACCCTGTGCCATTTTTTAATGCTCTAAAAAGCGCGCAGAATTTAGCAAGCATATTTATAGTTTAACCAGATGTCATTATTATAAACCTTATACATACGTTTGTGTAATTCTTTCTTGTTTATGATGATTATATGATTGAAAATTCATTTGAGATACTATTTATTAAGTAATTAATACCCACAATCTATTCATAATCGGAGAAGAATTGGCACCACAGTGATATCATAATGTTTACATGTATACTTATTAACACGTACTGAAGACTAATCATAGATGAAATATTTTAACAGTAGCGGAGTGTCTCCGAATCGCTTCGTTTGTTTCCCTCATATTGTTTTCTTCTGTTTGTACGCAACATGTAATTTGATTTCGAGCCAAAGCAATGGATTCCTCAGGTATGAATATAAATTGCTATAATATTTGTGGTAGATACCCATCTGAATCCAAATAATATATATATACTTACTTACACACAATCCATATAATACAAATAGCACTAAGGGTGTTCATAACTCTGTGAAAAATATAATAAGTATCTTCTATGTAAATAAAATAATAGAGGTCTGCCGTTGTGCACAGATTACTCAAAAATACTGGAGTAATATTGATTAATTTTTTCTTAGTTATTTTATTTTTAATTAGCCGCTCGGTTTTGATCTAAAAAAGGATTTATTATGATAGGCTTACTTTACATAAAGTTTTTAAAGCTTTAAGAAACTACAATCTTTATAACCACTATGCGTACAGTGATGTTTTCTTGCCGTAGAGAAGTGGGGCAAACGGTGTGCTGCTATTGGTTTTTCCTCTGTACAAAAAATATATTGTTAAATAACAAACAACGCAGACGAAGTTGAGGGTATTATTAGCTAGTATTCAATAAAAAAGGTGGAGAATCACATGTCTCAAAAGCTAACATTCTATAATAAGGATAATCAGTTGATTTATTTTTACTTATAATCTATTCATATTTCATTCGTTAGAACTACGATCGTTAGAAAATTGTCGAAAGATCTTGGATCTTCTTTTACTGAATAAACTTCCTAATGGAGTTATAGAGTATTAAATGAATTACATTTAAATGTTCCTAGAATGGTTCCACGATATCCCATTCAGACTGTTTCTTCTAAAATGTTTTTACGAACAAACATCTGTTCGCCTCTCAATTCTTTGAAACGAATGAAAGTAGTAGCAATGTTGTTGATATCGACATCTTTTACTGCTCATTTAAGAAATATGTGTCAGAACTATTTATATAATACGCATGTTGTTACAGTATAGTGGTAGTACAGTACTAGTTGTAGGTGTTAAAGCCACGCTGAAGCTATTACTGGTTTCAGCATGAATGGGTCGGCTTGCCCGGGGTAGTACCACCCGACCCACAGAAAACCGACGTGAGGTAACAGTGCTTGCACTGTTGCGTTTTGATCGGTCAGTGAGAGCGTCCGATACCCACATCCCCTAAAGGCCGACAACGCAATTGCGACTCTTCTGGTGTGGCTAGTGTCTATAGACGGCGGTGATGACTTACCACCAGGCGACCCGCCTGTTCATTTTCCCCCTATAATATTTAACATAAAAAGTATAATTATCATCCAATTTCATTTGTTGCGCTGATATGGCGCAAGATGTGCACATCTGTCACGCTTCACATTGTCCTGAACTTGTGGGTTATTATATTTATGTAATATTTCGTGAGAGCGTAGTAGATGTGTCTATGAAGTAATAAATAAATGTTTGAAACCTACACAATTCATAAAATGTATTAAGTCCAAGTCTAGTGTACGGCCACCTTATACAATTTGTGAAACATAAACAATATTTCCTAAAGAAATCGGCGACAAAGCTAGCATTCTCGAGAACCTACACAAATGTAATTCGCCATTCGATATGGTGCTTAGTAGTTCCCAGAATTCTGTTTGCCGATTTGCTCAGGCTCTCGAGTCAACTTAGACAAATGTTTGTTCGGGAGTTTCTACACCTGTGCCGGCATTATATGTCTCAGTCGGAGATTCCCCTTCAGTTGACATTGATCGAAAGTGTCAGAAATTTGACCTGAATATACTTTCAAAGGGTAGGACAAAGTAATCTGTAAAACGATGTTTAATTATTTATTCGACAAATATTTTTCTTCACTAAATTTACTTATTAAGCGGTAATTAACTTTTTTTTATTATTATTTGCTTTAATTATTCAAAGACAACAATTGTATTCAGATATACATGTTTATATTATACTAGCTGTACCCGTAGCTCCGCACGCGTTTCTTTAAATCGTATTAAAGAATAATAAAATTGTGAGACGATGTACAATTATAGAAATGCTCTTTAAAGACAATTGTAAGTACGACGCGCACGCCACTAAAAATAACATGTAACGTGTATATTAGATATATGTATTTTTCTGCAACCGAGAATCATGAAAAGAGAATACGAAAAGTCTCAAGATTTCAACGAAACATTAACAAAAGAGGAAATCTGGTGTAAATCTGGGAAAAGCCTCGACGTAGACGGCCCAAGACGCTCAAATAGGATCAGGTCAGGCTTTGTAAGGACGGCTTATCGGCAGCTGGTCTCCATGCATATTAAAAGCTTCTACGAAACCCACAAGTTGGCTACCAGACAGAATATTCTATTAGCTTGGAGAGAAAATGTAGTTTTCAGTGAGAGCGAACTGTTGCATTACCTATTTGAGACTGCATATAGCCTTTAAAATGCGAATATGTGTATTTGATTTTGTTTTGAACCTATTTTAAAAAGGAGCAGGTTGTCAATTCGGTTGTATTTTTGTTTTCTATACTTCTTATTTTATTAGAATTTATTATTAGAAAGAGGCTATTTTCAAGGAGCCTTTTAATTTTATTAGCATACCTATATTATATAGCATACCTATATTGGATTTAGAAAATACACCAAGGAACGCCTGAAGTTCGAGTAGGAATTTGGTAGATATATATATTAGGGTGTGCCAAAAAAGTCGATATTATTTTTTCTCGCTCTCACCCCATAATACCGTAGTATATATTCAAACAAAAATTATGTCCGAAGGACAGCTCTTAATTTTAATAATTTTAAGAGGTTCTCCAACTTTGTTTTACACTATGTAGTGATGAACTGTTACGTATGCATTCTTTCGTGTGAAATTGATCAAAAATAATTTGTTTAATGTAAACAAGCGCGTGAGACGTGCGCTGTACTGGACTCCAAGAATAAATGTATGTAATTTGAATTATATTATCATTTTGGTCAATTTGGCGGCAATTTTGTTTTATTTACCGCGTTTGCATCTACATAACTCAGTGATTATAGCAACGTATAAGAATAACACAATTATATTGACAATATGGGCATGTTATATCTATATAATAAACAATTTAACACAAATTATTCGATAATGTATAGTTTAAAATTTTCATTACTTTCTTATATAGTGTTAGTGAGCACCGAGGGTGGTATATAGTGGTTAAAGTTCCAGGTATGTTGCTGATGATAAATCCCTTCCCATTCGATATACTATTCGTATTCACATATCTAATGTACACGTAACATAATACAGTAGATGGCATGCGTGTAGTAGTTACAAATGTTTTTGAAAAAGTATTTCTGTAATATACACACCTACTTACAATTTTACATTTCTTAAATTCATTTAAAAAAAACGCGTGCGGATCCGCGGGTAACAGCTAGTATGTATATATATATGGATATAGGTTGGTTTATAATCCAAGACTAGATAGGAGTCGGAAGGACTAACCATGGTCAAGAACGGTCTGGTGTACTTTTTAGGATTTTTTGAATCGCATGTATTTTTAAAATTTTTGATAGTTAATAAGCAATAATGTGGCGTTTACGAGGACTGGAGATATATTTTTATCTAATTCTGTAGGTATTTGTAACCGGTCCTGGGCGAATGACTGTGTTCCCATTTATTTATCTACTTCGTATAGAGTTGAACCAATATTGTTTACAATTAAACAAGATAATTAAGAGAAACAGTGATACAGTGAAACAGTGATTAACCAAAACAAATGTCAATTGTTCAGAAAATAGAGTCAATATACGCTATTGGATATTTGAAGATTATATCTTCAATTTAACTCATAAACAGAAACAAAGTAATTCAGCTACAGACAATAATCAGGCTTATTGTTTGCTATGTAGGTATAAATTGGGTCAAGAAGGTCTAAAGTATCTCTTAAACATGTAGATTATTCCTCTAAACGAAACATAAAAACCATTTAAATAGATTCTGAGAAAATCGCGAACATATAAACACACAAAAATAATTTAATAAACCATTCATACATTTTTAATTAAACTCATTTGGTATAAGGCAATAAACAAAAGTTGCTTCATTACATTTCAAAGATGGTTTAAGTATGGAAGAGTGGATTATTACGTAGTGAATATTAAAAACCCCACAATATTTTAGCTTAGAACGTTCACCGTACCCTTTATTCGGGAGCTTTCAGAAAGCAGCTCTTTATATGCTAAATAAAAGAGCTGTAGCGCTGTATATTTCAGAATAATGTACGACATCCTTTGTGTTTATTTAATGCTTTAGTTTATTAATAGTCTATAAACAAAAGAAACACTTATTAAAACAGGTTCGGTTTAAGTTAATTACTTGTATATGGACGTTCGAAACATTTTCTAGAACATGCGACTAGAATTAAATTAATCAGTACATGGTATTAGATACAATTATAGAGTTGTACTAGAACTAAATTAATAGACAGAAACAGAAATAGATATATTAATAGATAGAAACCGACGTGAAGTAACAGTGCTTGCATTGTTGCGTTTCGTTCGGTTAGTGAGAGCGCCGGAGGCCCACCTCCCCTCCCCTCCCCTTCCTCCAAACACAAGCTGGGAACGCACCTTCGACTCCCCTGGTGTTGTTAGTGTCTATGGACGGTGGTGATCACTTAACATCACGTGACCGACATGTTGGTTTGCCTGCTATGACATAAAAAAAATGATAAAGAAATAAATTATATACACTGTTTATCAATAATTCTTACTAATATTGTAAACGCGACCTTAGTTACTTAACCGATCATCGTGAACTCTTGTATACACTCTGTTAGGGACACAGAAAAGCATACCTTTCATCGAGAAAAAATGTATTGTTCCCGAGAGTTAGGTCACATGTATATTGACGCGAACGGAACCGCGAGCAACAGTTAGTATTAATATAAAATAGACATCAGATTGCAGACAATTTTACTCGTGAAAGCAAAACTATTGCGTGTTTATAATATACATTATTATGAGAATAATCGTGAAAATTCTCTCATTTGTTTACCACCTTTGTATATAAATTTCTTCTGTACGTGTGTATGTCACTGAACTCCTACTGGCTGGCTGGACCGATTTTGATGAAATTTTGTGTGCACGTAACAGTGAATCGGAGATTGGTTTAGATTCACAATTGGACCCGGTAGGTGGCGCTACGGTTGAATTTTAGGATTTTTTTTTTAAATATCAAGGCAGGACAACGTCTGCCAGGTTCACTAGTAATATTATAATCAGTGTGTCAGAGGAAGTTTCAAAATAGCACCAATGCCAGAGAAGTAAGGAGTAATAGGAGAATAGCATGGTACGGGCACATTATGAGAAGATATGAAAGTCATAGAAAAGTTTTAGGTATGAACTTGGACGGACATACCAGTAGAAGAAGACCGAAAAAAGTGTAGATGGATTGTGTGAAAAATGATTGTATATTAAAAATGTGAATACTGAGATGACATCTGACAGGGCAGATTAGAAGAGGAAAACATATGTATCTAATTTATAGATATGTTAAACTATTAAAAGTGTTTTCACTCCATTATCTCAAGCCCAACTCCTAGCTGGCGAGTTATAATCATTTGCTATTTTTTATAGATTTTGCAATATAATCACATTGAGTTAACCCTTGAATATTGTTTTGTATTGAGAACATTTCAATATAGTAACCTTTTATTTAATGTTATGATTTGTTAGAGTCTGCACTATAACAATACATATTTTATGGAAATTTCAACCACGGATACTATACAAACCTGAAAATGTACGAAAGGCAGTTGCCATTTCGGCTGAGTACCTTCCCCAAACCCTGTGAAGCTATAAAGACCCTTCCGGCTAATAGTGTTAGACAGTTCGCAGAAAACACGTCGTACGCTCAGCAATACCATTCCTTTTCTGAATATAGACTCTAAAAATTGAGAAAAATGTAATCTGAAAATAAGTTAATACTAAAGCAAATATACTTTATATATTTACCTTTACATATAACAAGAATGTAAATATAACACGTCTGTACTTTTTCGATTTTCATGAAAAAAATTATTGTAGTTGTCCAGGAATAAATAATAAAATATATTCCAATCATTTTTTGAAATGTCTGTCTCACTGTCTATCTGTCTGTCTGTTTGTATGAACACGCATTACTGCTAAAGTACTGGGTCATAAAAATCTATGGAAAGCTAAAATTAATTTCTTTAATATGTTTGTAAACACACATACACACACGTAATTGACGTGAGTATGAACTAAATTAAACAACAGAAAGTCTCTTTTAGAACAGAAGTAAAAGGAAGTAAAGTATAGTAGACATATATAAAAAAACCGTATTTGATAAAATATTTAATATTTACATATAAATAAAATCGTTCGTTGTTTGTCCGGACTGAACCAAGTTTGACGAAATTATTACTGGTACATATTAGTCTAATACTTTAATAAATATTACAGAGTATTAACCTAAGTAACAATGTTAAAATTTAAGAAAAAATGGGTAAAAGTGATTGAAGAGCTTTGTAGGAGAAAGCGTAGAAAAACAAAGAGCAGAATTTCAGATCCCGTGAAAAATAAAGCAACAAAGTCGTGGCAAATTAAAATTGGCAAAAAATTAAGAAAAGGATCATTTATTTTCATAAAACTCAATGGATGTGCAGCGAATTTTATTTTGTTTTTATAAAAAAATCGCAGATAAAATACGAAAAGCAATAATAACATCATTTTTCTTTTCAATCTCGCTTACACGAGCGTTTGTTTTGTATTTACTCAGGACAAAGCGTTCGTTTCATCATAAATAAAGATTGACAGATAAAATTGTTCAATATGGGAGGTACTGAATGTCTTTAGAGTACTCATCGTCGGTTATGAGCATTTATAAAAACTTCGAGAAGGATCGAAATCATAACATATACTTTAAATAACCATTACGAGTATCTTGCGTATTTCTTTGAAAATAACTTTTGTATTACTTCTATAATAATATATTTCATATTTTATATATTGTACAGTGAAACGAATCGAAAGTATTTACAAGAAGAATTGGTTTCTCTTTGTAACTAGCATCTTATATTATATGTGATTTGTATATTTTTTTATACTACACATTTTCTTATATTATATGTATTTTGATTTAATACTAGGCGATGCCCGCCCACTTTGTTGGGCATTAAAAAAATCGGTCAATTGAGTTCAAAAAAAGGACCCTAGAACCACCTACAAAAAAATCCGCATCTATAATAGCGACACGCTATAATGACCATTTCGACGTTTGCCAGCTCTTGGAGTTTGGTATAAATTAATTGGTACATTTGAAGGAATAAACTGACTGATTTGTCAATAATGATGTGCTAATATTTATCCAAGTTTAGGTCCCAAGTTGTTTTCCCAAGCGTTTACTTATCATGAAACCGAAAATCTAGGGCAAAAATCAGGTAGAAGTCCTGAACAAAAATCAAGCTGACATCCGTAGCAAAAAGCAGGCTGAAAAACAGGCTGAGAATCAAGTTGAAACTCAGGTCAAAAATCTGCCCATAGATCAGACCGAGGGTCAGGATTTTCATCCATTTTATTAAATTAATAATTACTAATATACATTTTATTAAATTGCAAAGTAATAAATGTATAGACAAGAATAAACAATAAATGTAATATAAATTAAAACGAACTGTATAATTACGCGAAAGAAACGTCAGTCAGTATTTGATATTAAAATAAAAAAAAATTGTTAATAAAAATCCTTCACAAACAACCCTTTATTAAAGTAAACAAATAAACATATGAATCAGACGGGACACAGTACGAAATAATTTTAAATCACGATGACCAAATTGGATCTTGTGTTGTACTCTTCCCTGTTAAGTCTTGAAGCTGAAAAAAAATATTAAAAAATTAAACATTTATATTTGAATATTAATCTTCTTCTTATTCTCCTTACCCTTATCTCACCTAAGTTTTCCTTTTCCACTCTCCTCTATCAGATGTCATCTCAGTATTCACACCTTTTATACACATATAATTTTTCATACAATCCATCCATAACTTTTTCGGTATTTCTTCTATATCAGTCCAACTTCATGCTCAAGACTTTTCTAGTTACATGACTTTCAACTCTTTTCATAACATGCTCGTACTATACTGGCCTATTACTCCTCAACTTCGCTATGGCTCGTGCTATTTTCAAACTTCCACTGACATACTTATTCTAGTTACAACACTCATGCATCTTAACATTCGCATCTCTATATTTCAATAGAAATAAAGCTAAAAATGTGTTTGTATTTCGCTACATATTATAAAACAATGTCCTCTGTCACGTCTGTCTGTTCGCGATAAACTCAAAAACTACTGAACGGATTTTCATGCGATTTTCATATAAAATGATTCATGAGAAAGGTTTAGGCATATAATTTGTCAAGGTTTTTTTACGATCTGGGCGGGACAACGTCCACCGGGCCCGCTAGTTTGTAATAAAAATTAATAATTTACAGAATAAATCGTATTTTAAAATTTTCTATTTAAGATATGTTTTGTAGATTCAAAAATTCCTAATTTAACACAAAGCGTATCAAATTATTTGAATTAATGAAAAATATATTTAAAATACTAGCTGCCCCCTCCCGCTGTACTAATGAAGAAAATAGGACCAAGTCTTCTTCTGTAATGACATATAATAAAAGTAATCTTTCAATATTTTTGATGACCTCGCTACGGTTTTCTATTTCATTCGATCACTTTTTATATGGAGATTTATTAACCCAAATTTTTCAATTTTTATGTACAATTTTTCAAAGATTTTCTTTCAAACAAGCCTTGTCCTAACAATTACACAGGACAAAATAATTAGCCACATAAGTTCAGCCGTTGTGAAGTGTTACGCTTACATACATTTGACAATTCATTTTTATTTATATAGATTTAGGAGCTTGTTTACCATGATCTACCGTAGTGTTGAGTACTAATGAGAATACAGTTAGCTTGATATGGGTCGTAACTTTTAGCTATCCGATTACAAGGTGATAGCTTTTTGGTATGAATATATTTTAATACGAATAATATTTAAACTATCTTACAACAGGTAAGAATAACACCCCGGGTAAAACCGTGGACACAATTAGTGGAAAAAAAACAGGATGTGTCATAAAGACACACGATAGAAATGAAATTTACAGGAAAACATTTAAATTATTAATCAATTACTTTTGAATAGCATAAATTATGTTCATTGGTCGCCTATACGCAGTACACGCAATCACGGACAACGAGAAAGAAAGCGAGAACAGCGTATGTCTCACTGATCAACAAAACACAGCTCCCACTCTAACCGACACGGTGTTAAACCCCACCATTTGTCGTCAAACAAAAAGTTTATCGGCTCAAAATTTCAAAGCCGTCCCATAAGAAGTTACGCTTAAAAAAAACTAACCACTTTCGAGAATCTGTTGATTTGATCACCGATGACCGAGAACACAGGCTGCAGTTGGTTCGTACTGACATCGTTTACAGATTTAGCCAGGCCCTCGTCGACGCATTTCCTAAACACGTCCATGTTGTTTTGAAACGATTCTAAAATGTTATGCGTTGTCGATTCAACGTCTCTCTTTACGTAAGCACCATCACTCTGAAACATCATATATAACCAAATAAGATAAACCCAACAAAATAAACCATGCTTTTACCCTCAATTTTTTTTTAAATTGTAGCGGAGCAAAATGACTGCACTATGCATAATGGTAAGCACAGTACAATCTAAAAACAATGGCGACCACCGAGTGACACACTATCCATCACCGGTCGCCGCTGTCATGCCGGCTTGCAAATAACTGGATATGCATAGGCTGATCCCGAAACGCGACCCACAGAAGCGAATCACTATGACGGCCTATTTCGCCATATACATGGTGGTTGCGACCCAGTCAGGCTGTAAACCCCTACCACCCCGTTATCGCCACTGCCTCGTTCGTTATTTAACAGGGTGCACCGCTTGCAGGTGAGGTTGGCTTGGGTGTCTCAAGTCTTATGATGTTATTCGACACCCCTTACAGCCCAAAATGCACCAGAACTTCACCGAGCACAATTAATTAAGTAGCTACCTAGTCTTGGATTTCTGTAAACGTACAATATTCTTTTAATATACAAAATCTAGTATCGTGTTTTTTGTCCACAATGAACTCCGAAACTATTCAAGTTGAACTTGAGTGTGAAAAATAGAAAAATCCCTACCATCATACTATGGGACCATCACGATGAATTTATTCCTTCACCGAACGGTCTGATTCAGGTGCATACATTCGAACGTATTATATATTCGATCGACACGGTGTCCGAACACACTAGTAACTAAGCCATCATCGCTTTAATAGCAAATGGTAATTAAATAGTAATTAATTATTTAAATAGTATTTTTTAGGTCTTAGAGTCACGCTGAAGCTATTACTGGTTTCAACATGTCGGCTCGCCCGGGGTAGTACCACCCTCTCACAGAAAACCGACGTGAAGTAACAGTGCTTGCATTTTTGCGTTTCGTTCCGTCAGTGAGAGCGCCGGATACCCACAACCCCTCCACTCCCCTCTCCCCGAAACACAGGCTGGCAACGCACTTGCGGCTCCCCTGGTGTTGCAAGTATCTACGGACGGTGGTGATCACTTAACATCAGGTGACCGACTTGTTCATTTGTCTCATATGATAAAAAAAAATCAAAAATAATATACAACAATAATATTTCATCACCTTACCCAGATTAATTTCACCTAGTAACTCTCTATAGATACATATTTAACTAACTGCAAATTTGTATACTGCAATATGAATTATTTGAGCATTCTATCGACATTCTGTTTCTAATATACCGAATTTGAATAACCTAATTACCTACATTTTAAATAAATTCAATTAAAAGGCACAAAGTACACCCAGAATCAGACTACAACAGACTACGAATAAAGAACTCTATTGATAAAGTTTTCTTCTCTTTACGATTTTACTTTGGTGTCTTCAAAGAATATATTTAGAATTAAATTATCAATTTTATAGCCTTCATCGAATATTTTCCGAAGGAAAGTTATCAAAGATTTCAATTTTTGCCGGTCCCAAGTGATGTTTATCCGAACTGTTCTGGCAACTTCCTTAATATCGCTATCGTATCTGATAAATTGCTCTTCCTTAAATTAATACGTAATACGGAAAATTTGATAGCGTTTTTAAATTAAATTTCTTCTTATAACATACAATAGGACTAAATCTGTTTATATAAAAATACTGTTTACCCGCGTCGGCTTCATAACACATGCTGACATAAAAACTGAGACTTAGAAACAGAGTTGGGTTATTTAAGTTATAATTTATTTTTAAAAATTTAATACAATATTTTTTACCAATTAGATAATTGGTATATTACTAAGACTATGAGTTATTGTACATATAATAAATAAAAAAGTACTTACGTTTAAAGCCAGAATAGTGACAATATATAACAAAATTATTTTCACCATCTTGCTAGTACTAACAATAATCTCAATGTGAAGATGTCCACAGATTGTTGCAAAGTCAATATTCACAATAATTTATGTATGTAGTTGACGTACATACATTGTCGAGTGTCAAAACAAATTAGCATATAGTTACTAAATATACAGGCTGTCCGAAAAAAAAAAACACATAATATTCTGTAATAAAATTCCTCGATTATTAATTGATTAATGTAAAAATATCATTACACTAGTTTCCGCTTAATTAATACTTAATTAACGTATATTTGACCTACTCCTCTAGAATAGTACTTTTCTCTGTATGAAAGTTATCTTACGACCTTTTTTATATCCCTGACAACGTTTATGCATTCCATTATGATCGGTTCAGTGATTGAAGCGTGAAAGTGTGACAAACAAACTCATATTCACATTTGTAATATTAGTAAGGATACTGCTATCTGAGTATATAACGATACGTTTATTCTTCAGTCATGATCATCTTGGCAGTGCGTGCGATTTAATTTTTTTAAACTGCTTTAGAACCTCCTAATCACTATGAAAATCGCCCTAATACTAAGTAAATGAATACAAAGGTATGAGCTTGTGGTATTCGATACAAACGAATTTTTGGGTAAATTGTATGTTAGTAGATGTATTTTCTCAAAGATGGAAATTATCGGTTCAGAATTATTACATTATTTTGAACACACAGAGTACATTATATAATGCTAATAAATACACAAAAATTGCAAAGCTGCTAAAATCATTTGTGATATTCATTTGGGCTTCCCAAATATTAGAAATTAACTATTTTTAACTAAGCAATATTTTTTTACGCCATAAGTTACCAATACCACGGCACCGACAATGTTAATTCGTTTTTGCTTAGCTTAGCTTTGTTATTCTAAATTCTCAACTTTTAGGGGTCGTAGCGTGATATTAAATAGCCCTATAAGTTTCTGAATGACGACGCGGTTAGTAGGTTCATCCATCGGGCCGTCGACGCTCTGGCGCGGGATATTGTGGATTACAACCTAAAGATGGCCATAAAAGATCAAAATTCAACCGCTATAAAAAAACGTCATTAAACCTAATAAAGTAAATTTTCAAAAAAAAGTATTAACCGACTTCAATATCAATCAAAAACCCATAAGGCACTAAAAAGCGGAAAATAAATAGTTTATCAAATTAACCAAATTAAATAAAACATATGAATATGTGTGCTACCCAGAGATGTATTAGAAGTCGGTGCCAACCTTACAAACATAAAAAAAACAAAAAATAAAAAAAAAAATAAAAAAAATACAGTCGAATTGATAACCTCCTCCTTTTTTGAAGTCGGTTAAAAAATAAAATAAATAAATGAATATAAAAAGAAAGTTGCTCACGAATACGTTTTTTGATGAACAAAACACATTACACGAAAGCAAAAAAAAGGTGCAGACCAAGAGTTTTCAGAATAGAAGAGAAATTTAAAAAAAAACTTTCTAAATAAATACCTGCAAATTATAGGTAAAATAATATTTAAATTTGACTGGTTTTCCCCGATATTAAAACATAAAAAACAGCTTCATATTATTAATATGGGTAGAAACAAAATAAAAACATTAATTCCAAATGAAGCTACCTGTATATACCATAACTAATTACATATTAATTTTTTCAGTGGCCGGATGTACAAAGTCCATATAAGTATGCTCAATTTAAAACTATTTTCAAAAAAAAAAAAAATTACATACATTTGGACGATATTCTAACTAATATTATATACTAGTGTTTGTCTGCTGCTTCGCTCGTGTTAATCTACATTTGACATATCCTCCGGGAACAATACGACTTTTCCTGTTTCTTGGCAACGTGTATGCAAAATTCATTATAATAGTTGATCAATTAAAGCGGGAAAAGCTAACTGTATTGACTATAAATACGGCTATTAAGTACAATATGGTCCAACGAAATTGTTAGTTACGAATCAGTTAAAAATTCCTGATTACATGTTAGGCAAATACATTTTTAAATGCTATAATTATTATATAATCAATATAAAATATATTATATACAGTTCATTCTATTAAACCATTACAAAAATTCACAAGATTTCGATACTATTGAACTCAACATTTGTTGAAGATTTGCAATTTTTCTCCCGCTTCCTAGACATATCTTTATTTATTTATTTTTGCTATTTTTCGAGCGTTCTTAATAAATGTTATTAATTTTCATATGATTAACGGAAACACCTGTAAGATTTCAATAACTTACGCGAAACACGATGGGTATTATATTGGTATTGAAACAATTGTTTGTGCATACTTTTTATTGTTTGCTTTTTCATTCAAATAGAGATAACATATATTGAAGATTCCCACCTGACAAAGAAATCCATGCTTTCACGTATCATAATAAGCATTTGTTGTCCTGATTATTATTATTTTAGTTAATCATCTCCATCATATCCAAAATCGTTATTCGTGAGTTCAAGCTGTAAAATAAATCATTTCATAATAGTTTAGGCTAGTTATTTTGATTGCGCCTTTGCAATTTTTTGAAGTTATACTTCTTTTGGCGCGTTAGGGAAAAATGATGAGTGTAAATTTTTACGATGCCCGCGCACACCGTCACTAAAAACCGACACTCTGAAGTTAGCTATAGTCAACATTTTGTTTTGAAGTTATACTTCTTTTGGCGCGTTAGGGAAAAATGATGAGTGTAAATTTTTACGATGCGCGCGCACACCGTCACTAAAAACCGACACTCTGAAGTTAGCTATAGTCAACATTTTGTTTTGAAGTTATACTTCTTTTGGCTCGTTAGGGAAAGATGATGTGAGTAAATTTTTACGATGCGCGCGCACACCGTCACGAAAAACCGACACTTTGAAGTTAGCTATAGTCAACATATTGTTTCTTTGTATTAAACCTTTCAATGTATTAAATACCTTTTTTTATTGTTAGTGTAGTTTTTTCTACAAACGTAGAATAAGGCGAAGGATAAAATTTTTGAAAAGATTTTTATCTTGTTACGCCAAAGAAGTATAACTTCTAACGCGTGTACATAAGTACACACACACTTTTTTTTATTAAAAAAATTAATTAAAGCATAGTAAAGCGGGCAGATATCAGCTATTATTTTTGTATAAATATAACAAAGCTTGCGTAAACGATGTTAGTGAAGTTGAAATTGAAGCGATGGTAGTTTAGTCGATAACGTATTGGAATACAGCGTCGATGGACGTAGGTTTGAATCCTTACAGCTATGTTATGGTTACATTGAAGGAAAACATCGGTATGAAACGGTAACATAGTGGTAGGGTTTTTTCTAAGTCCATCTGGCTGATTACCACCCTTGAGTTGAAAATCTGTCGCTAAGCACCTGTTGGTATGTTCCGGCAGCTGCACTTGAACACCAATCCCCTCTAGATTTAGCATTTTTTACTATCCTAGACCACATCATCATTTAACATCGGATGAGATTATGAACAAACGCTAAAACCTATTAAGTACTATAAAAACTGTAAAGAAATTGTTTCTATACCATACAGGCATAACTTACACAGAACAAAACTGTTAACGCGCTCAGCTTGAAAAGAAGCCTTGCACAGAAACACAACTTTGTGACGCTCTGTTAGGTGCATGGCGAATCAGATGAACGAAATATATGCTATATACGTAGATATAATAATTAATAGTGGTAGTTTTGACGTTCACAAGTGCCTTCTTAGGGCCTAAATTGAGTAAAGTACGATTGAAACTTTGGATATTGGATAAAATAGTAAGATAAAAATAATAATAAAAATCAAGTAATGGAATATCATGACTAATACAAAATAGAGAAGTGAAAGAATCTAGCCAAAAAGTAAAACATGAAGAAGACAAGCAAGGCATATAAACACGAACGAAATAAGAATATTAAAGAAATGGTGTCTCACAGTATAAAATTAAGATGCTAATATTACCACCCTAACAAAGTCTCTGATTACCCGTGTCAGAGGTGCAGTGCCGGGTGGCACTCTTAGGGGTGTCCAACAAATTAAAAAAAAATTGAGTAAAGTGTTTTTGATTTTATTCGAATGTATAAAATAATTCATATCCTGGGTCGTTATATAAATAGTGACAGAATAGAAGAGGCCACTTCACAAGTGTATGTTTGTTAATAATACAAACAGACCTCGCTTGCCTCAGTTTGCAAGCAACAGATTAAACAGGAAATTTGCATCTTGTTTTACGTCATTTTAAGTACATAGTACGTTCAAACCAGCGCTATTAAATTCCACGTAACGATCTGTTATACCTTTGTTGATTTGTACCTATTATCCGCCCGTTTCACTAACCGATAATACACAATTATATTATGTCCACAAGCGACTGCTATACTAAATGTTATTATAGGAGCGGCACGTTATAATGGCCGTTTTGACATTTCTCCGTTCATGAAGTGTCGTGTAATTTAATAACTATATTTGAAAACGTTAACTCCTGTTCTTTAATGTCAATTGTGGTATGTAGTTAGTTCTACAATTTATGAAATGTTACATTTTAGTACACAATTAATTTAGTACAGAAATGTAAATTATAAATATACTAGCGGACCGGGTGGACGCTGTCCTGCCTTGAAAACAAAAAAATCCTAAAAGTCGACCGCAGCGCCACCTACCGGGTCCAATTGTGAATCTAAACCATTCTCGGATCCACTCGAACACGCACACAAAATTTCATCAAAATCGGTCCAGTCGTTTAGGAGGAGTTCAGTCACATACACACGCACACAAGAAATATATATATTAAGATGTATAACTTTATACGGTATATGTATCTAACTACTATTATATCTAAATATAAAATATGGTCCCGCGGACAAGTCTTTTACGTATTTGCTAACAAAATAGCGCCGTTTGACAGAAGCCTTAATGGTTATAATTATTAGTATACTTATTTAGATCACAATTCGGCACTTATATCATCCAAAATTCGAAAAAATTATAAAATATATATTTATATCCGCTATATAATTCGGGGTAGACTTTGTTATCGATATAGAAGCCAAAAATAATCCTTTTACAATCTTTGTCTGTCTGTCTATCTGTCTGTCTGTCTGTCTGAACGTACTGAACCAATTTTGACGAAACTTGATACAGTGATAATTAATATTACAAGGCTACATCTAGGATATTAGTTGTCCCATAAAACGAAAGGGTTTGTCCACGATAGCGAAAGACAAAAATTTGTAGTTAATGTAACTAGACTTTTTTGCGACACCTTAGTACAAGAGCCAGCAATGTTGGAAGAACGAGAATTTTAGATAAGCTGGTTCTTTAATATGAAAATGTATTATGCCCTTCCAAACAGGATTAAGGATACCTGATAGCCGGTTATCGTTGTGTTTGTTAATGCGCATCACACCTTTACAGGTTAAAATTTTGATTTATAAATAATTTTAGGAACGTTTTTTTCAGTAACTTTTAAACGCTATTCAGAACATGAATTTATCACTGCCACGCAATTTTCTTATTGACAATTATGTGCCCGATGATATTCTTTATAAATAAAATAATTCATATCAAACCATTTTATTTTTTCCATTGCAAAGAACATATTTATTTCATTTTAATAACCATTATGATATTGTGTTTCACCGTAACGAATGAAAAACAACGATAAACCTAGGCATATGACTTGGGACTGACGACATCTTGAATACATGCGTCTATAACAGGCGCTGCCACAATTATCGCTATCTTTATCATACAGCCAGTGTTGCGCTAAACTATAGCTATAGCTAAGTTATTCTATACATATTATATCTAATGTACCCTCTTTTATGTCTAAATAAAATAATATTAAAATTACAGCTATCTTAACATGGTTTGAACAAACTTTTTTATTTAGAATAAATAGCATGGGGCACATTATTGTTAATAACAAAAATGTCTGGCAATAATAATTTCATCTTTTAGTAGCATTTCAAAGTTAGTGAAAAACAAAACATTCTAAAATAATATAAAAATCAATATTTTTGCCTGTAAAGTTGCGATATGCACTAATAAACGCAACGTTTACCGGCAGCCAGGTAGCCCGCACGCTGTTCGGAAGAACATAAAGATATATAAAAAACTGGCTTATTGAAATTCGTTGTCGAAACCGTTTCTAGTTCTTAGACGAATAATTGCAAGCAAGTGACAATTGATGCGTCATATCTTTTTAATATTTATATTTTTCTTCAATACAATGGAGTGTGAAAAAGTTTTAATACTAGTTGAAAATAGTTATGATATCATTCAGTGTTTCATCTATCATTATTTATTTTATGAATATATTTTATCATTTAATTTACAATTTAACTCTATCAACTTGATATTTTATAATGTAAACTATACTGACTGTATAGCATACGTCTACAAAAAAGGGAAAGGAACTTCGTTCCAACTGGGTGTCCATAGACGTCTCAAGCTTTTTTTTACATTACCGCCAATATATGTAGGTTAGTTTTTATTTTAATTGAACCCTATAGATGATGCTACGAACGGGTTGTAGGCTTATTTTAAAAGTTTTCTCACATATCATCTGTGTACATGTTTGAGTGAGTACCTTGATAGTTTGGATTTACAACTGGAAACGGTAGGTGTGGCTGCAATCGGATTTTAGGTTTATTAAAGTTTTTCGCGTTTAAGAATACAATTGAAACCGATGATAACCGATTTCATGCAGACGAAGTTGCACGGGTCAGCTAGTGCATAATAAAGCAGCATTTGATTGGTTTTTTTTTTTTAAATCGACATTTCACTTCACCATTGTAATGTGTCAAAACGGCCATTATAGCTTGTCACTGTTATAGAATCCATCCAGACGTTTGAGAGTCATTAATTAATAAATATCTAAACAAAGATAATATAGTTTCAATGCAGATTTATAGGTCTTTACTCGAAGGAAGGTATAGACGTACCTTCAAGCTCCGAAAAATACATACCATATTTTGCCACATATCGTGGTACTACAAGAACATTTCTCAGGTTCAGGTTTCTTCACAATGTTTTCCTTCGCCATCAGCCGATATTGTTACCAATTTAAATTATTAAATGTAAGCGAATTCCGAAAAAATCACTGGTACCATGTGTAGAGTAGGCTTAGATTAATCCACGGACAACGGCAGACCCCAATCATTTTATTTCTATAGATAATATACTCATACTTGCTGATCTTTATGGTTCAGCACCGAGTATACAATCTTATGTATTCTTCGACCAAGAAAATCTAGAATTACATTATTCTATGCCTATTATAGATAATATATTGAATACTATGCAGTTATAATTTTAATACTAACCATATAACCAATATATTCGGCGAAGTCATTAGTTCCGTATTCATCCATAAATTTTTGATCCACCGTACCCATTTCCGAAGTTAAAGGTTTCAAAAATGTTTCTACAGCAACATTGATTTTTTCTACAAGCTTATTATTATTCTCTTTATCATTTAGTTCCATTTCATCGAATTTCGGTATGTTAGGAAAAGTCATAGACCCGTGCGGCTGAAATGAACGAATTAGCTTGTGGTCAAAAATATATTAATTTCACATTAAAATGATCAGCCTTTTCTCATCTAATACTAGTGGGACCGGCAGACGTTGTCACGCCCTGATTTAGAGTAAAAACTCCTTGACAAATTATATACCAAAACGTTCCTCATGAATTTCTTTACGCAGTGATGAAAACCGCAATAAAATCCGTATAGTAGTTTTTGAGTTTATCGCGAACAGACAGACACACGCGGTAGGGAACTTTGTTTTACACTATGTAATGATAATAATGATTAAAACTATATAGATTATTATTACGAATAAAAAAATAACGAAGTGGAAAATTTCAACGGTAAATATATTTAGCTATAACAATATGTTTAGCTTTACATAAAGAGTATTTTATATTGGATTTAAAGTGAACTCATCCCTATTGCTAAAATCAATCCTGTTACTTATTGTACTCTATCAAAACAAAACTTAATTTTATTACCATTGATATATAAAAACCCAAGACAAACAGTTCCGCATAAAAGTAGCGCTCAAAACCGGCCGCAAAAACTCCCCAATATACATACGTGATTATAGTTACGCCATAAACTTATGATTTTGCAAATTCAACCTTACCTGAATGATTTAAAGTTGTTTTTATAAGGACGCAAGCGACGCGAGACTATTTGAAACGATTGCAAAGTCCAAAATTATGCACTCATTTTTGTGTGCCGGCTGTGAGACGTTGAGTGTGCATCTTGGGTTTTTGTACATCAACGCTTAATACTAAAAGTATGTCGTCCTTTTAACAAGTAACTTAATGGTATATGAAACTAAAGTAGAGAATATATTTAAAAAAAACCAATACACGAGAATCACTATAGAGTTAAATGTGTATGAGGCATTAATAGTTTTTTATATATTTTTTATTACATAATTATTTATATATACAAACACTTAAACACGAAAACTAAACTATAATTTGCTGGTTATGAAAGTGGAAGGAATTATGGAAGATAGGAATTTATATAAATAATAAAATATATACATACGTTAAATATATATATACTATACAGAAATTATGATACATTGTTCGGAAGGCGCCACAGCTTGTCGAGAACATAAATTCTAATTTCTATTATTACATATAAATAAGAGACAAACGAAAAACAAACTCACGAAATATATTAGAAAACTGAGAATGACCAAAAGTAGAAACGACATCTCGTTGAACACAAACAGCTAATAATTTAAAGACATAACACTTGTCCTATATTTATAAACAAGGTGTCTTTGTTAATTAACCCAAAATGTCACGTTTCTGTACCTCACCACGATAAGGTAACTCTTGGAACGTGAAAAACTTAGTAATATGTAATTATTTATTTCCAATTTAAAAACGACAGCCTTTATGAGTTTTTTTTATTAATTTTAAACATTCGACGTATTTAACCCTTAAATGCTCTATGTATTTATTGTCATTGTCATTTGTTTATACTCCACTTCCCCTTAATTATATTCAAATACTTAAATGTGTGTATTTCCAATAGGTAGCGTGTTAAAACCATAGAAAGTACCTCATGCATGAAAGAGAAAGTTAACATTACTTTTAGCCCGATTTTAATTATGTTTTTTTATGTATTGATAAAATTGAGTGTGTCATTTTGAGTGATATTTTGTACTAGCTTCTACGCGCCACTTTGTCCCCTTGGAACAGTTACCGTTTACGCAGCGGAAACTTTCAAAAGGAAAATAAAAACCCGATTTTGAAACATTCTTCATTAGTACTGCTTTCCTATTGGCCTTAGCGTATTGGTCTTAGATGATACAGTCTTCGTCGATAAATGAGCTATCTAACACTGAAAGAATTTTTCAAATCGGATCTGTAGTTCCTGAGATTAGCGCATTGAAGCAAACAAATTTTATAAAATTAGTATATATTATCGATTTACTATAAATGAGTAATTTATCTAATTGAAGAAAAAAAATACTCGTCACCTGTTGCCAGGTAAGCTATCAATATGTCTGATGTTACATTTGAAAATTTTATTGATATATACCAATTAATATTATATTGATATATAACAGATTTTTGAAAAAAGTCTATATACAACTTAAACAAAATTCGGTACTAATACCTTATTTTTTAATATTATTGACTTTGTACGTAACCTATGACTACATTGCTATTTAAAAGTGTGTCAAAATTCACGTTAAAGGGTTAATACAACATAATTAAATATCACGCATCATGAATGACGTTCATAACGTATTAATCGTGTGACTCAGCGCTTGTTTTGATTAGAAACATTATATTTGACTAATTCATTTATTCGCAATATGGAATATTGTTTATCTCACATTAGCATATCGTACCTGTTTGGGGTATATAATCAAATAATAGTCAATATTTGCTACGTTAAAAAATTATTGATTAAAACGTACCTATCCTCCGATACAAAATACTTCCTAACATTATAAAGGCGAATATGAGTATAGTTGAGTTATTAAAACTTAAAATATACTAAATCCAATTTTAGCCATTTAGCAAGTAAAATGTTAGTACTTTATTTTTCAAGATCTTTCAATTTTGTTATATAAAATATGAATATCAAAAAACGAGAACTAGAAACCTTATGAACAGTATAATTTGAACTTCGTTTTCGGTGTATAACAACTGGAAATCTTAAAAAAATAAACATGTTATATGAACGTAACAACTCATTCGTTGGTTATACTTTCACACCTTAACAATTCAACCGGTCATCATTAAATTTTGCGCATACGTTAAAGATGATATTACGACATAGGGTACCTTTAATCCAAAAAAAATCACTGTTCCCGAGGGATATATCACGTCTACATTAACAAGAGCGAAACTGCGCGTGAAAGTTAGTATGGATATAAAAAGATTCTCATGAAAATGTTCAAACAATTTTCATATGAAATCCGCAAAGTAAGTATTCGTAAGTACATACCGGAAACAGCCAGCGTTCGATTCTATTCGAAATTTAAAATAATATATTCTTCTCGCTCATTCGCTCGAGATCCCTCACTATGACGCACGAAGATTGCTTTGTTAAAACTGACGCAAGTGACGACCATGAATCTCTTTTCTTGACAAAATTTTATTAATACTTGATAACCTATTGCTCTGTATTTGTACACGATTGTGAATATACTAGGCTTGTATTATAATAACTAAACTTTTATAAATTCGAGTTCCTCATGCCACTACGTTAAGTGAAAACGTAATGTAATCATATTATTGGAAAAGTTTGATTCCACGGTTACACAAACTCTATTATAATTGAACAATAAACAACCACATTGAAGTTACCTCACAGTCCCTTTTCGGTCCGTATTTGACCCTCATTTGCGGTCTGTTTAAACATGCATAGAGAAAACTTTTCCACGAGCTACGAATGAACGCTCTCATTTTTATGGAATATGCTTAGTATTTCTAAGATCTACGAACACATCGCGGTATTTTTTTTTCACCATATATTTTAAGCACGTAACGAGAATTTGGTTAATTAGGATAATCGATAAAAATCAATGACCGTTATATATTTCTATTAAACATCTATTAGCGTGGTTAGGCAGTAAAATCGATCTTTAAGCCGTCACGGTAAATGGCATGACGCTATCTTTTGCCGTTATATCCCCGTTACGCCATCGCTCTCAACACCCTTGTGTATGTGTGCGCGTATACTTCGTTGTTTCTCTGTGTAAGCTGCGTACTATTTCTATTAGACTATAAGTATATTTGAAACGTTTTTAACTAGACATTCTAATATCAAAGTCACCGACGACAGCGACATGCTCATGACGTATTCCGCTTGCGTCAAACTAGCGACGTGTAATATAGCGGCCTTTGTACATGTGATATTAATATTTTGTATTGAGACTGTCCAGCCTATCATATGTTTGATCTATAAACAAAATGTATATAATTACTGCTCGGAGTGCATATAGATGTGAAAACCAAACTAATGTTAATAACATAAAATTTCAATTGATTTAAAAATTAAATTGTGTTTTTAGCGACTTTAATTTAACGCTATTAAATTTTACTATTACTATTTAAAAAGAAAAAAAGAGAAAAACCAGTCATATGTAGATTAAATAACACTAACAAAAATTGTCTCTAAGTCCCGTTAGATTCGGTTCGACCGTGTTGGAGATAAACCTGGACATATAATAGCCGCAGTAAATTATATTAATATTAGTAAATTATATTATTTACTAGCTTCTGCTTGCGACTTCGTCCCCGTGGAATAGTTAGTTTAATAATTGCTAATGTTAAAAAACCCGAATTGGAAACGTTCTTCACTGGTGCTCCGCTCCTATGGGTCTTAGCGTAAAGATATATAGCCTATAGCCTTTTTTTATATCACAGGAGGCAAACGAACAGGTGGATCACCTCATGTTAAGTGATCACCACCGTCCATAGACACTTGCAACACCAGGGGAGTCGAAAGTGCGTTGCCAGCCTGTGTTTGGGGGAGCGGGGAGGGAGTAGTGGAGGAGGGAGGGGATGTGGGTATTCGGCGCTCTCACTGACCGAACGAAACGCAACAGTGTAAGCAGTGTTACTTCACGTCGGTTTTCTGTGAGAGAGTGGTAATACCCCGGAAGAGCAGACCCATTCATGTTGAAACCAGTAATAGTTTCACTGTGGCTCTACCACCTACCAACCTACACCTTTCTCGATAAAAGAGCTATTTAACACTGAAATAGTTTTTCAAATCGGACCATTAGTTCCTGAGATTATCCACTTCAACCAAACAAAGAGAGAAACCCTTCAGCTTTACAATATTAGTATAGATATGTGTAGATTGTTACAATTATCCATTAATTAAAGCAAATGCTAATAAATATAGATACTAGCGGGCCCGGCGGTCGTTATCACGCCCTGATAATAATAAAAAACCTTGAAATTTCACACCTAAACCTTCCTCATGAATCACTTTATCTACTGGTGAAAGCATGAAAATCCGTTCAGTAGTTTTTTTTAGTTTATCGCGACTAGACAGACAAACAGATGTGGCAGAGGACTTCGTTTTATAATATGTAGTGATAATGAAATCACAAATGTATTATTCGCTCTTTGTGTTTTACTCGGTCCAAAACAAGGTTAAATTCGATTTATTTGTATAATATATTATGTAGTATGTACAGATAAATCACTTGTAATATCTATTAACGTACAAGAGATAAATTGTTATATGTACTTAAATCATTAAAATGAGTGTTTGCTTCATGAGGTAGTAAACACATTTTTCTTAAATATCATCGTGTATGTGAGAAATTCGTGATGGTCGAGTGGTTTGACCGGCAGAATGTCAATTCAATGTCCGCAGATTTGAACTCCAGTAAATACCAACGAATTTTCCAAATATTCGCGTACGTTTACCGATTTCATTTGATAACACTATCAGCTGACGGCGAAGGAAAACATCGTAAAGAGACTTGAACCTGAGTAATGTTTTTGTAGTACCACCGCATGTGGGAAAATATGGAACTGTGGACTTCTCAGAGTTTGAAATTGTTAATACATCTTGGGCTGGCGTAATGATTACGCCTCTACCTTCCTTCGGGAAAATATCTATAGTCCGGTAGTCGGTTTCTTACAGGCTGATGTGATGTGAGAAATTCTGAAATTTAAGTTGACAACGAAATGAATATAAATGTGTGAGATCTTTTTTATAATCTCAAAATATTTTTGAATAAAATTGCTACATACCTACAATCTTCTATACATTTAACAAGAATGTAAATCTAACATGTCCGTACTTTTCAGATTTTTGGGAAAAAGATTTGACGTATTTCGAGATTTTAGATGCCGAGCTCCGATAAAAAAAAAAAAAAAAAAATCTAACATGTCCGTACTTTTCAGATTTTTGGGGAAAAAAATTGACGTATTCCGAAATTTTAGATGGGTTTCTAATCTTATTGGATAAATAAGATCCCAGATAAAAATACTGCAGCTAGTTTGTAAATCCGTTTATTCCTCGTGTCAAAATCACGAAAGTATATAAACTACCCACATGTTTTTATATATATTATCTATGACATACCTTACAAAATTGTTGCAGGTCTCTTGGAATAAGTAATAAAATACATTTCAATCATTTTTAGAAATGTCTGTCTGTTTGTTGTTCGAACACGTATTACTGCTAAATCACTGCTTTCAAGATAAAACCTCACCAAGAAAATCATAAACAATATCCTCGAGTAACATTTAGTATTGTTTTCATTAAAATCGGTTCACTCTATCAAAAGTCATTGTAATTTTAATGACGACGCGATTTAAGTACGAGAGAAAAGTAAATAAATAAATGGATTTAATATATTCAGATGAATTACTCGATGTTTTTTACATCAGATTCCACGTGGACGGAGTCGCGGGCACAGCTAGTCATATATATACATATATTACAAACTAATAACCACATTGTCTTTTTACACGTTATCTATTTTTACACTAATAAATAAAATATAAGTGTTTATTGTTTGTCTGAGCAATTATTTGAAATTGCTGAACGATTTTATGATATTTTTAATAGCCAATATAATACTCGTCATAGTAATATCTAGGCTACATACGCTACCCTTTTCTATAACGATAAAATACAAAAGATTTAACTTAAAATCAGTAAAAGATTTATGTGACAATCATAATAAATGAGTAATGATGATAACTAGTTTTCATTGTAGTTTCAAGTGCTTACATATTATGTATCTGTCTACGACGCTTCAAGTATCCCGCCGTACGTGTGGGCCAATCCACGCCCTCGTGGGTGACGTGATGCAACCGGAGCCAATGGGGGTGCGAGTGGTTGGTGGAGAGAGCGGCGACAGCAGCGCAAGACAATGATAACGAAAATTTAACGACGCAAAAACACAAACTACAACAAGCTCGCACAGATCGTCTATCTCAAATTGTAAAAGTGCAAATATAAAAAAGTATGTTTGTAATGAACAGTATCCTAGTTTCACATCTATTAGGTTACAATGTTGAAGCAAATTCGCTATTTTAATACAATGTAATCTACATTTCTATTGTTACCAGTATTGAGAAATAATAAAAATAGCATATTTAATACCACATACAGCATGCTGTTTCAGTGAAATAAAAAGGCATTAATTACTAACGGGCATCGACTACTTACAATTTTTAAAATGAATAGTAATAAAACAGCCTAAACGTAGCATTATATCAGTGGTAGAAATGGTAATGGTAGAATTTTTAGTAGGTGGTAGAGCCACGCTGAAGCTATTACTGGTTTTAGCATAAATGGGTCAGCTCGCCTAGGAATAGTACCGCCCTCTCACAGAATACAGACCTGAAGTAACAGTGCTTGCATTGTTGCGTTTCATTCGGTCAGTGAGAGCGCCGGTGGCCCCCATCCCCTAACCCCACCTCTTTCTACCCTCCACTCCCCTCCCCTTACCATTTCCCCCCAAACACAGGCTGTAACGCACTTGCAACTCCCATGATGTTGCTAGTAGCTATGGATTTTTTTTTTTTTTTTTTATTTTAGCTCGGCAAAGTGACTGTACTGTGCCTGATGGTAAGCACAGTACAATCCAAAAACAATGGCGACCACCGAAAGACATACTATCCATCGCCGGTGGCCGCTGTCATGCCGGCCTGAAAGCGACCCAGTCAGGGACAGCCCCCCCCCCCCGGTTGCTGGATATACACCGGCTGATCCCGGAACGCGACACGCCCAAACGTGCCACTATGGCGGATGTTCCACCTGGTGTACGGTGGTCGCGATCCAGTCGGGTACAGACACCCTACCACCCCGCAAAATGAGGATGGCGGTGATCACTTAACATCAGGTGACTCACCTGTTCGTTTGGCTATGATATAAAAAAAAAGAATTTAACGAACCGAAACAGAAGTTTCATATATTATGTTCTACAAACAAACTACATAAACTTTATTATAATAGTGCAGATAAATAATTTAAATACCATATGCAGGCTTACCGTAATTTGTCTTGTTTTTCTTAATAATTCTCGAATATTCCATCGTCATACGACGATAGCTCACGTTTTGTGTATTAAATTAAACCCTCTTAAAATTTTAGCCGGCACTTTATTTATTTAGGATACGAAATGTTGTTATGTTGTTGTCTTTCAGTCGCTCGTCTAGGTTGGCGATCCAGAGGTAACGTGGGGAAGAAATGTAATCAAATTAACTCTCAGCTAACTCGGGACAGGTTACAGGTCGGATTTTACAAAAAGTAAATAGAATTACAAACGAAAATGTGCGTGTAATCGTCTCAGAATCTATAAACAATAAAATAAATATTTTAAAATATCATTAATAAAAGCTAACTGTATACTGTTACGACTTATTCAAAAAATATACTAACTCCGAACACTATAGAAAAATCTAGCATATTCCAGAATTCTTTACTGATATCACAAACAAACTCTATATAACAAATAGGGCAGCATGGTGACTCATTGTTAGGTACGCGGATTGTACACTCACTGAAACCTTGTTATAATCTGAGTACCTATTATAATCACATAAGTTCTATAAAATAGCATAAAATAGAAAAAAGAATATATAGAAAATATAATACATAGAAAATCATTACATAGTATAAAACAAAGTCCCCTACCGTGTCTGTCTGTCTGTCTGTCTGTTCGCGATAAACTCAAAAACTACCGAACAGATTTTCATGCGGTTTTCACCGGTGGATAGAGTGATTAATGAGGAACGTTTTAGTATATAATTTGTCAAGGATTTTTTCATAATCAGGGCGGGACAACGTCTGCCGGGCCCGCTAGTAGAATATATAATAGAAAATGTAACTTTTATTTAACGAGTCATAAGTATCATAAATTAGGTAGCAACTGTTTTTTAGAAATTTCTATCCCTCGTTTTCATTATTATTATTTTATTACATAGTATAAAACAAAGTCCCCTAGCTAGTCTGTCTGTCTGTCTGTTCGCGATAATCTCAAAAACTACTGAACGGATCTCCATGCGGTTTTCACCAGTGTATAAAGTGATTCATGGGGAACGTTTTGGTATATAATTTGTCAAGGATTTTTTCTATAATCAATGCGGGACAACGTCTACCGGCCCCGCTAGTAATTATATATAAGCGAGCGATAGTGCGATCGAGGACAGTTCGATTTTGGTAATCGAAGCGCATACAAGAGGAAACAGCAATAATAAATATTCTAGAGGACAGCAACTACAGAGCAGTACAAGGTTTTTTTTTCTCGAACTGACTACGCTATTGACCTGGCAAGGTCTTCACAGATTCACCGACCTAGAGACCTAGTAAATATTATGTCTAAGCATTCACAGTTCTTTACTGTCGATAAAGCATGGCAAAGTGGTAGTACCTACTTTTATAGATCGTTTTCTTCTATAGTAATAAATTCTTAACGTTGTTTTTGGTTGTACGTATAAATTTCTTTTGACTCAAAATGGTAAATGAGTATTCACGGATGTAACTTCAGCTCGAGAACATAATTATACTTGAAGCATTTATTTTACAGAAAAATACCCATTATTTCCAAAACAAACGATTTTTACTAAGAAGTTCATGTAAACGTACAGACAGAGAAATCAACAGAAAACAGAACAACAACTACATACAACGGAAACAATATTATTGTGGAATTCTCATTAGCGTTTATAGGCACACGATTGCCTCCAACGAAATGGGTGGATAATACATGTCGCAGGAAATACACTACTGACTCCCTTAATAATAGTATTTGTGAGACATTCTCATATTTTACTAGAATAGTCCTATTTTGCTAAGAATTTAGTTTTACTTTCTAGTATCACATCGAAAGAGCCACTTTTACTGTTATTACGAAATAGGTTAGTTTAGCCCCAATTTGACAGATACGAAATACATGTTTGAGTTTTTGAGGCACACATACAACAAACAATAAAAAACAAAAATACGCGTTTGCGTGAGACATATGTTGTCATATTTTTACTGGCGTTAGGTTTTAGCATTTGAGCAATCAGACATTAAATGACTATATGATCTAAGATGGGAACACGTCAAACTTGGAGGAGTACTGACTGCTGCCTACCTGCCTGCTATTAAATATCGTTATGAAGCCATAGCATAGTGCTATAAGTGTTTGGCAACAGATTATCGATTTAAGAGTAGCAGCTAGCTAGTATTAGAAAAGTTCGTGTCACTATGCTATTGTTTCAAAATAATGCTTTCCTTTAACGAATATTCCAGTTCATTGCAGAATTTAAGTTTACATAGATAGACGCAGTATCCAAATATGCTACCACTGAGCCTTCATCACTTCAATATATAATTGGAATTGAATAAAGTTCCTAAGAAAATGGTATGACGTCAAGTCTATAGGTGGATTGGCTCTCAAGTACAACTATCGGAACACATCTATATGTGTTCGGCGAGAGATTTCCTCTCTTAGGATGTTAGGCTCATAGTTGGCAACTAACACTGGACTGGCAGGATAGCCAGGCGAGCTTAGAAAAAGGCCTACTATACTATGGACTCATGGAAAAAATTACTTCACTTCTTTCACGAGTTCTAGCTCGTCGCAGGATTTGAAACTAAATCGATCGATGCGTCATCTGAATATACTACCATTTAATCATTATTACTTGTCTTATGTATACATCTTTATACGTCGGCGGTGTTTCCAAACCATTAAAAGGTACAAACGTTTAAAAAACAAGCGTACACTTCTTTACAAGGCCGGCAACGCACATGCGACTCCCCTGGTGTTGTTACTGTCTATGGACGGCGGTGATCACTTACCATTTTTTTTTTGTCGCGGAGGAATCCCCTTTGCGATCTGCACCTTACCGGGCAGCACAGGTGAGAATGCCAGATTTCTACTGACTAAACCCCCTCGATGTTCTTCTTCATTTAGCCAGGTGGGCAGGAACGGCCTCTGCAGTGCTTCTACCCGACCCGGCAGGTGTTGACCCCTCATCAGGGCTCCGACTCGTAGTCTGAAGAGGGAAGATCCATACCCTCTCTGACGAACTGATGGGAGGCGCACTGAACACTAATGCGCCTTAACCACGTGGGCTTCTGTTAGAGTTGCCAGGGCGACAAACATGCCTGTGTCCATCGCTCGCAGCAGGCCCTCACTACGGCGGCCGGAGGTCGTCACCGACCCGTCGCCGCCGTGTGGTTCGTCGACTGCGGGAGGGGAGCAAAGTGATCTGTTCCCTCTCTCTCCGCCGCCTCCTTAGCGAGCATTACTCTCTCACAGTAGGAAGCGACGGAGATCCACCCGGTCTCGCTCTTAATCATCTTGCGAAAGACGATTGAGAGCGAGAGATCCGAACCAATGGCCGTGATGAACTCTTGGCGTGGCTCATCTAAGCCGGGACATTGAGCGAACGTGTGCTGAGGGTGATCACTTACCATAAGGTGACCCGCATGTTCGTTTGCCCATTATAATAAAAAAATATACGTCTGTTTTAATATTTAATTCTTTAATCTATCTCAAGTTATATTAACAAACTGTGTTATAGCAACGAACCCAAAAATCACTTACTTAAGATAATACTCTTAAAGTGTTTACAAAAAAAATATTAGCCAAGTAGCTAAGATTAACAATTATTCCAAGTGATCAGGGATTTTATCAAAAAATATCTTTTACGTATTCTTTTGTATTATTTTAAGACTAACCATTAACCATTACTTTATTAATTTGAGTTTACGTTTGTATATCTACATCTATAATTTACATTTTATAAATTATTAATGCAATTTCTGTAAGTTTTGGTCATTTTATTATTTACTAGCTTCTGCCCGGGACTTCGTCCACGTGGAATAGTTACTTTGGACTACCGCTAACACGCAGCGGAAGCTCTCAAATTACAATAACTTATGATAGAGTGGACCGATTTTAAAGAAACAAAGGCTAAGTTACTCCCGAAGATATGCTTTATGATTTATGATTTATTGTGAACCCTTTACTTTAGCAGTGATGCGTGTTTATATAAACAGACAGACATTTCTAAAAATGATTGAAATGTAGTTATTCCTAGACACCTGCAATAATTTTTTTTTTCACGAAAAAAGTACAGACACTTTAGATTTATATTATTTTTATATGCATAGATAGATAGATAGAATCTGTCAATAATAAGAGTATGAATGAGAATGGGGTATCATTTTTGTACAAAGATTCCATAGCTGAAAAAAAAACTATACAAAAATTACGAAGCCTCATTCATGGTTACTGTCAATAGCGAGGGGTAAAAATTCATAGCGACCTTATCGAATGAATACGAAACTCACGTAACCAAAGACCCTGATATCTTGTTTGGAACAAAAGATTTCGCTAAAATTGTATTAAAGTAAGCCGAAAATGTGTTAATCGAAACCATTATACTGTGTATGTTACTGCTAAAGTTCGAAAGCCGTTAATGTGAACATTATCTCGACAATACGCAGATTAACTGATTTGCTTATTACATTCTTATCATTTCGTTCGATTTCGTTGCTTTTTGGTTGCACAGTGCATACTGTCAAGTACAGTATCGTCTGTTGCACTATAATAAAAAAGAGTCAAGGCTGTGTGGAGTGTAATCCACTCCACCATAGAACGCTTGACTTGTTGTTATTACGCCAACGGCTAACCGTGACGTATTACCACTACCACGGCCGGTCACGACACTTCGCGGAGCGCATCGTGCATGCCAGACGTCGTAACATTTATTTGCAATCACTGTAATTTTTACTTTTAATTGCAATTCTTTTTATAAAAGTTCAGTGTAGCCTTGCCTAACATGCCTTACACATTACATGCGGAGGAGTAACCAAACATCCCCCACAGCTGTCATAAAGACTGCCGACAGAAGTGTAAACTTAAAACAATTGAATATCTATGTTTCCTTTTAAAATTTTCCTATGATATAAAAAATAGAGTATAATTTATAAACTGTTAGGAGCTAAAATGTATGTCTCTCAGCAACAATGACGCTTTATCCTTGAAGGTGCACAAAGGATCATCAAACATGTACAATTCATTTCCTAATTTGTTGTACAGATTACTTAGTCTTGAGAGAGGTGCATTTAATCCGATATTTGTTTTCATGGTTGGAGTTTTAAGTAATTGGTTATTTTATAAGAGACTAGCGGGACCGGCAGACGTCTCGCCCTGATTAAAAATAAATCCTTGACAAATTATATACTAAAACGTTCCTCATGAATCACTTTATCCAATGGCGAAAACCGCATGAAAATCCGTTCAGTAGTTTTTGAGTTTATCGCGAACAGACAGACAGACAGACGCGGTAGGGGACTTTATTTTATACTATGTAATAATGAAAATGTTGATATATGATTTTAAAAATATTATTTCCAATAACGTCAAAAGTTTAATAATCGGATACACTTTGACGGTTTTCCAATAGAACGCAATTAGTGCAGCGGATCGTTACTTAAGTGTCTGTGCACTTGAACAAACTACGCCACGAGCACTTACTTATACAAGATACAATTAACAATCTCTTGGTAACTAATAATTAATTACTTAGTCTTGAGTAAATTTAACACATATTGGTATAGTAACAAACAATGCAGTATTAGAGTTCCGTACTTCATAACGAAATAAATAAATCCTTATCGAATTATTTAATTATCCGTTAAGTATTCCGTTTGTTAATATGTCAAGTATTTCACTAACAAAAGTGCCACCACACACGAATTTTGTCCCCTTTTTTTTTTACGGGACTTTTGTCAGTTTTTGACATGTCAGTCCCATCGTAAATTATATCTATATACAACTAAAACTCTTAAATCTAAATTACACAAATAGCCTAACTACTAAACCTAAATATATTACACAGCTTTTTGCAACAATCCGATATCGGTTCTATTTCGAAGTAATTTACCATGTAATCTTTCTTATGACATATATTACTAGATAGAGCTGTTATGCAATTTTTGATTCTATTAATAGCTTCAATTAATAGCTATCCAAAAAATAAAAAATAACAATGCGAGCTTCTATTTACAGCGCGCTTCAAAACACAGCATACTTACGAGGAACTGTAGAGCACAGGTGTGTTTGCGTTTCATTAACTGCCGGTACTTATGAAGCAAAGTACTACTGCTGCAGACAATTATAAAATCCTCTTTTTCTGTTTACTTTCAACTTTCCGGGCTTTTAAATCCGTTAAGATATTTTTGTATCACTTATACATTTATCATTTCACCACAATCCTAACGTGGTTTAAACCTTTCCTCTTGTTACTGGGATAATACCCACTTACGGGTAAACAGGCAAGACGGGAAATTATAAGAAGGGCATGTAACAAGCAATATGCACTACAACCCTCACAGTACTCCTACCAAAAATGCTTCACATCGAGACCCGGGTACTGGAACCAGAACACACGACACGTCAAGGGGCTATACGTAAAAGCGTTATATTAGACATACCTAAATTCCTCAGCCATCAACAGGATAAACCTAATTCACTTGCTTAATAAGTATTTGAACATATCTATAGATACTTAGCAATAATTTTAGTTGATAATGTTATGGAGAGGGTAAGAGGGCTTTAGAGAAATCACTACCAACTTTCAGAAGACGATGTGAAAGATGTAAAAGGTGTAGATCAAGAAGATGTAGGTGTACATTTTACGAATTTGAATCTCGAATACGTACACCAAACGTAATCTTTGATGGTATACACAAATATTACGAGGGAAGATGAATTTTAGAGAACAGTACCAATATGTGGTGTGAAGATAGAAAACTTTCAATTTCTTTGTGCTTGTACTACCAATGCCATTAGTCTTAGCAGTAACACCTTCCCAACAATGGGACATTCCCAGGTCATTTTTCTATTTATGAGTAGATCTTCAAATTTTACTTCAACTCATCCTGATTTCGGTTGTCAGCATTAATTTCATACAGTTAAATGGTTCTGGTATATTTGTTTAGTAGATGAGTGATCTATCGATAAAAATTAATTTTTATTTGAACTCTTTAAAGGATTTAGGTCTGCAAAAAATATGTTAGTCACATCATACCCTAATTATTGTCAACTTACTAATGATAAACTTCTATAATATATTAGCTTCTATATTTGGAGGTGCTTCTAAAACTCTATAGAGGATACCTAGATATATTACGTTAACGATCACCTTCATCAGAAGAGTTATTCCTTGACACTTACTGGACAGTTCAAAATGCTATGTTTGTTTGTTATATAATATAATATTTGTTATATTTTTAATTCTACAAAAAAGTCCTCCAAATGCTACTGCTGTCTTATTTTCTTCGACTACGATCGTAAAAGCGACCACGTACAGAGGGATAAATGTGTCTACTACAATAATCTTACAGACAGGAAAGGAATCAATAAACTCCGACTAAGCTGTACTCGTTAGTAGCAATGTGCGGAACGTTGATGTATGGAACACAGGTGTGTTTGTGTTTAATCTTCTGCAGATTCTATCAACTTTCTGCTTATTTAGTCATTTACTTATATTCTTACAACTCTTTTGCAGACAAAACAGCTGTAACAAACCCAGGCTAATTGTCCATTCATCCATTTTGTTAATAGACAAAAGTTGTCTTCAAAGATCACCACAATGAAAGATTTTGTGTTACTTGTATTTAACAGATTCCCAAACCTTTGATAACATTGTTGGTTGGTCTCATCTGATTAGCTCTAATGAAATCGGTATATGATATGCTCGATACACGAAGAATCTATAAAGTGTATTTGCCAGAATAAATAGACAAGGGTATAACGATTGGTTTTTAAATTGCACAGTTTGACGATTTTTTTCTCGCAGTAAGATCAAACAATTTAAATACCCGAAGATATAATACACCACATAAACATCGAATTCCAAACTAACCATACCTAGTATTACGATAACTGAAGAACTTATAAACATACATACGTCACATAAAAGTTTCATGCCACTTTCGTCTACGTCTAGATAGTGTGACCAAAGATACATTAACGTACATTATAGTTAATATTACATTTAATAATGTAGCAATAATATATTTAATAATGTAGTAAGAAAACACGACAACTTAAGAAGTTTCATCAGACAACTGTGGAACTTTTTGTAGAAGTACATATAAACATTTTTCGTTGTATTCCTCGTTTGCTCTTCACGGATAGTGACGTCAGCGGGTGCCATATTGAAAAACTAATGAAAAACTCCGACCACTCAACTCAAAACTCGGTGGGCGTTATTGAAAAACTACTTTATGTGAGGCGAGACAAAACTTCTAGAAACCAGCTGTATCTTTAAATAGACTGAAAAGTTATGCTTTATGCGGCTTCAAATGACCATTTTGCAATTTCAAATGAATATTCAAGAACAATAACACTTTGTCTAGTCAAACACAATTTTTTTTAATAGTATTTCGTGAGGAGCGTACAAGCCAAATATTATGTTGCCACAATGGTAAGTAGAGAGGTAAAGATAGGGAACTTGAATATCATATGGTCTGACCTGGTATGCTATAGCGGAAATCCTATTCCAACAATTCCTTTACCACAATTTAAAGCATCTTTAGTAGTCACTCGTCTTTTACGCGTTCATAAATTGCGGTGAAGTTTTAATATATCGCACACACCTTCTTCATAACACGGGTAGTGAAATAACTCTATACCTGTACCTACGATATTTTTCTCCTCTTTAATAACTGATCAGAAATAGGAAAATACTTAAAGTACCATTACAAGAGCACAAGATGTTAGCGAGAACTATAGTCCGGTCAATTTAGACATTCGAAGTTACATAAAGTCCCAACAAGCTGAATTTCTGTGAAGTTGTTCAAAACATAATTATAAACAATGTCTAGAAGTTCCCCATCATTCCCCTGTAAGGAAAAAATTTAATTCAAGGTCAAAGGTAAAAAAAATGAGTTTTTCGCGATTTTCAGCAAAACGGTAAGTTTTATCATAAAAGTACCTCAAACAAAAATTGTAGATCATAAAATTATCTATAAAAAATGTATCAATACTTTTTTTCTTACGAGCCACCGTTTCTGAGATATAACGATTCAAAAAGTTATAAAAGTTGTTATCGTCATAATATGCACACGTTTCCACGCCACCTGTGAGGTAGTGTACTTAGCGCGTTTTCTTTAACGTGGTTTCCCCCGTAGGCCTACTCCACGGGTCAGTTGTGATCCTGTTTAATGTAAAACTATTGCAAAATAACGGAAATTTTCAAAGATTGGGAAAGATAAAAGCGATGTAAATGAAAAAAAAGTGTTGAAGTTTATTCGTCTTATTCGTAAGTTTCAAATTCTTGTTCTTCTTCTTGTTCTTCTTCTCCTGCTTCTTCTTCATCTTCATTTTGGATGCAAGTAAATTGCGTCAATAGCGATGTATCGCATGATACTTCGTCGGAGTCAAACGAATCCTCCATTGTTTGTGATTCAATATTAGAGCACGACCGGCCTTGACAATTTGTGCATGCCAAAGAACAAGACAATCCGACTTTTTTGCAACCACATTTAGCACTGCATCCCTTTTTGCAGTTGCAAAAAATTGTGTTCAGCAGTTTTTCCGGCGCAGGTGGAAGTAAAGTTTTAACTGGCTCTAATATATTGTTGACCAACTTCCAACCCCAGTCTGTAGGGTCTAGCTGATAACCAAGCCACACTTGAACTTGGTAATATACTCGAAAAAGATGTTGGTGAGCAGCAACTGAGGTTGGAGGAAGACAAGCTAATTGAACTTGTTTTTTATTTTTAGTATTATTAACGAAACATGCATATCGATGCTTATCTAAACAGGTAGTTTTTTTAGGAGCTCCGTACATAGATAGAAGAAAGCGGATGCCGTTGGTAATAACTTCTTGTTGAGTTGAATTACTCTTTTTAAAAACTTCAGCACATTGAATTAAATCTTGTTTTTCAAACATTTTGAAAACTGCTGTTTTACCCCTCCTGTAAAATGCAGATGTCGTATCACAGCCAGTTATTGCGTGTAAAAATAGTACATGATCTTTACACTTTACAAAAGTAAATAAACTTTTTGATGAATATATGTCTGATTGATGCTGAGCTTTTCCTGGTTTTAAGAAAAAAATAGTTTTTTCAGTTGGCGTTCGAGCAGTGAGTAATACAAGTAAGTCAACATCTTCACCAACAACAATAGTTGTATTTGTCAAATTGAATTGCTCTATTGCTGTGTCAATAATCAATACATCAGCATCATTATTAGCTTGTTTTACCAATATATTTTCAGCCGTAAACTTTTCTTTCAACATTGAAATGAACCGAGACTTGTTGTGGGTATTTGTAAGAAATTTCTGTTGACTGGTTGGGACTGTCATAAGTTCATCAAATAAAATATCAGAAGATGAAGATGTTGCTAAAGTTCGACGACGTTGTTCTGCAGCTTTGATATTTCTCGTGCAATCATCATAGCCATCAAATACGACAGTAACTCTGGAACCAAAATGTCTACGTACATATTGAACGTATTTATCTAAGATAACATTGAATGTTTTTTCGCTATCCCACACAACGCGGTGTAGTAAGTATCCTCCGTCAATGATGTATGTCGCGTTAGTGTTGTTAATATCAATATTTACTTTTTCAAAACAATCGTAAATGGTAGATTTCTGTGTTTTACGCATCCCGATGTCATCAAATAACGATAAAGGGTAGGGAGCTAATTCATATTCAAAATATTTTTCAATTTCATCTTGAAATGCTGCAGTAATACTCATGCGTTGGAACAATAATACAGGGTCAATAGGTACTTTTTCTTCATGAACTTTTATGGAACTAGTCATAGCTAAGAGAGGAACAACTTTATCAGCGCGTTTTAATTTATTATTGAATCCTGTCATTTTTGCCATAGAAGCAAGTCCAACTTCACGAGCTTTATAACAATTAATTTTATCGTCACCAATATACATATATACATATATGTATATATATGTATACATATATATATTATATAAAATATTACAACTCTAGATGTATATACGTGGCGTACTCATGCATATTATGACGATAACAACTTTTATAACTTTTTGAATCGTTATATCTCAGAAACGGTGGCTCGTAAGAAAAAAAGTATTGATACATTTTTTATAGATAATTTTATGATCTACAATTTTTGTCTGAGGTACTTTTATGATAAAACTTACCGTTTTGCTGAAAATCGCGAAAAACTCATTTTTTTGACCTTTGACCTTGAATTAAATTTTTTCCTTACAGGGGAATGATGGGGAACTTCTAGACATTGTTTATAATTATGTTTTGAACAACTTCACAGAAATTCAGCTTGTTGGGACTTTATGTAACTTCACTCTAATTTTTTGGTCTAAATTGACCGG
Source organism: Antheraea yamamai (assembly GCA_036509395.1). Classification (NCBI taxonomy): domain Eukaryota; kingdom Metazoa; phylum Arthropoda; class Insecta; order Lepidoptera; family Saturniidae; genus Antheraea; species Antheraea yamamai. The sequence continues at coordinate 14,037,007 of AP028429.1, forward strand.
ACTACTAGGTGACCAAAAAGTACACAACAAGAATAGGGGATTAGTGTTAACACCATGAAACTAGATGGCGTTATTACTACTTTACTTTACACTTTACTTTACTTTACTTTACTGTATAAATAAATTAGTACTCGTGACTACATTTTTCTGTAAATAGTTTTATGGCTACAAATAGTTCCCGTCGAAAATAATGAATGTTTTTTAATGTAATTTTGTCATACCTACTTAATAACTGTGCATATAATAATAACTGTGCATACTTTTAATCGATTTTAAATTTATTGAATTGCCTCTGTTAAATTTTTTGATTATTGTTTAACATCAATGAAATGACGTGGTTTCTAGATAAAACTATAACAATAACGCTGAAACAATAGCAGGTTCGTAGAAATCAGTTCAGCCGTTTCAGAAATTAGCTCAGAAAACCGACTCTTGAGTAATATTTATTCTTATATGTTTATCTAAAACTCGAAAACCATGCGCATATATTTTAACCAGTCGGCAAATCAACTGATTTGGTTTCTTAATATGCGGAAGTAAGATTTTTCTCATTTGTCCGCCGCTCGTGCTTATTTTTCTTACAATTCCAAGCTTTTTTTCTTAATTTTTTAAACGTAGATCCATTAGGTCACCGTTAGTTCCCATTCCCCGGGAGAGAGAGTGGGTTATGTCCGACTCCCACGAACTAAAAACCCACGGTGTACAACCTCTTGGTTGGTGTACCACGAGATCTCTGTAGACCTTCATCGTGCCACCCCTGACGACGACCTTCAGACGTCACAATCGTTCACATATTGATCCACCCTATAATAGCCTTTAGATATTAAAACCCGCTTGACATGGTTCTTGAACTCACTATCCGTCGAATCAGTAACGTGTTTTGGGACTTTGTTATAAAACCTAACCTATAAAAAACTAAAACTGTTACCTAAAAAACTGTTTCTGGACTTAGTGAGTTAGTATGGAATGACCAATCTGTTGGTGTTTCTAATATTTAAATTATGTTGGTTTGCGGACATACATTAAATTATCGAGAACTAGCGGGCCCGGCAGACGTTGTCCCGCCCTGATTATAAAAAAATCCTGGACAAATTATATACCAAAACGTTCCTCGTGAATCACTTTATGCACTGGTGAAAACCGCATAAAGATCCGTTCAGTAGTTTTTGAGTTTATCGCGAACAGGCAGACAGACAGACGCGGTAGGGGACTTTGTTTTATACTATGTAATGATAATGATATATGGGGAGGGCAGAGTTAAGATACCGAATTCCAGAAACTTAGTCTTTAACGATAATCTGCACATTACCTAGATAATCTGTAGAATAACTGATTTACCTGCATTTTAACAGTAACATATACACGTCGTAGACGGTAAAATTGATAGTTATTTTCAAATCGGAGCAAGCGGATCTCTGATATCGAGTACACTTTATGTGAGTGTAACGTAGATGGAGTGCACTCGAAGCTTCCATTCGTATGATTTTCAATATGCGAGAGAAAATAAAATTTACTTTGTAAACCACCAAACAGTTGCAATTGATTTCTTGTGAATACATATTTTTAAAATAAATGTTATGATTTTATGTTAGTGTATATTTTTCATGTCGGGAATCTGATATTATATCTGAGTTGTTGTATAAATAAATGCAATTTAATAGATACCCATTTATTACAAGATACCGCCGCCGATATCTCGCCCAACTCCCCTTCCCCTCCCCTCTTCCCCACTTCCCGTTCTCCCAAATACAGGCTGGCAACGCACTTGCGACTCCTCTGGTGTTGCAAATGTCTATGGACGGTGGTGATCACTTAACATCAGGTGACCCAACTCTTTGTTTGCCTCCTATGATATTTAAAAAAAAAAGATGTTCACAATTAGAAATCTTTTCTCTAGAGGACTATTAATGTACTTTAAGCGTAAAGAGAGCATCAACTAATTTCCAAATATGACAATATTAATTATTAATCTTAATAAGTAGACTCAGAATTTAATTACAATTAGAATAATACTAATTATTGTTTTTTTTTTTAATTATCCTAACTAATATTACAAATGTAAATATGAATTTGTGTGTTTGTTACGCTTTCACACCTTAAATACTCATCCGATTATTATGTGGTAATGTTGCATACAATTTTGTAGGTAATTAGAAAAGGTAAACTTTTCTTCATCCAGAAAAAAAATACTGTTCCCGAGGTATAGATAAAATTAACATTAATACAAACAATACCGCGATTAATAGCTAGTATGTAAATAAATGAAACCTTTTATGATAACACTCGCTTCTGCCCAGTATGTAAATAAATGAAACCTTTTATGATAACACTCGCTTCTGCCCACGACTTTGTGCTAATACTAACTTTAACTCGCGACTTCGTTTACGTAGAAGGTGAAAATATTTTGAAATAATACGTACGTCAACCCCGATTTTGATATATTCTTCAGTGGTGTTCCGCTTCTATTAGTCTTAGCGTGATTATATATAGCCTATAGCCTTTTCTTGATAAATGAGCTATTTAACACTGCAATAATTTTTTAAATCGGCCCACTAGTTCCTGAGATTAGCGCGGTCAAGCACATAAACTCTTCAGTTTTATAATACAATGTTGGTGGCATTGAAGCCTATTTAATTCGTCGACAGCTTCGGTGGTGCGGTCATGTATCGCGTATGGCGGAGGAAAGAGTGGCGAAGCGCATCTTCTATTCTGAACTGGAGGAGGGCAAGCGGAATCATGGTGGTCCCCTCTTCCAGTACAAGGATGTCCAAAAGCGGCACATGAAGAAATGCAATATAGAGCCCTCTTGTTGGGAACGTTTGGCAGCACAACGGCCAGAATGGCGCAGAATGGTGAACAGCCAAGTACGCGAGTTCGAGGCTCAGCGGAAAGCTGACCTTGATACCAAACGCGACCAGTTAAAGGCTCGCCCTCCTGCTGCCATAACATATCATTACGAGAACGGCGTACTCACGTGCCCTCAATGTGCACGAAGTTTCGCCGCGAAGATAGGCTACATAAGCCATCTTCGAGCGCACCAGCGCCATTTCTAAGTTTAGGGGTCAAAGTGGTCGCCATGGCCGAAACCGGTCGAAGCAATCATTAGTATAGAGTGGTTAAAAATGTGACTAACAACAAACAAAATCCAAAACGCGTAAAGTATGTCCTGATAAAAATTAGAACACGCTCTAAATGTTAAACCCTAGTATATAAAGTCAAATAACGTTATGTTTTTATAGTATGTAGTTGATTCTATCAAGGCCACTATCGACATTTCGGATAGAAACAAATTAGGGACCGTGTAGACGTTATTCTCTTGATATTTTTTCAAGCGAGCCGTTGTAAGAGCTATTCTTCTAGTACGATCATTTATCAAAGTGAGTTATTTCACGCCTAACGTTACAAATCCATCTGTATTCCACTTGACGAAATTTGCTGCGTTTATTATATGAACTTTTAAAGCCGATTGTACCATAAAATTCAATCAATTTGTAGTGTTAAGGTCAGTTTAGTTTGGTCCAATTGTGCGGAACTATTAATTTTCTGGTATAAAGGCTTAAATCTGAATTAGAGTTTCAGTGCATGTCGTCCTGAGTATTAGAACTGATAATTTTGGAACTTTATTATTTATAAACCAATTTAAAAAATTCTTACTTTATTGGTAAGGGAATATTTTCAAAGAAGTCCCATTTCTATAGCATTGGGCCTTGGATTTTGAAAATACACCAGGAAATTCGTCAAAGTCGAATAGGAAATATATTAAGATATTGGTAGCTTTATGACAAGCTAAGACTAGGTAGCTACTTAACTATAGTTAAGGTAGTAATGTGGTCGGAAGTCCGAGTGTGCTGCATGGGAATCTCATCGCCACACTCGGGCTGCGGCGTTAGGGAACGATTTATCGCTGCCGAGTGTGGTTTCGGCCATACATTTACCATTTTAATTCGGTAACACTATCGGCTGATGGCGAAGAAAGACATCGTGGGGAAACCTGAGAAAGTTTCTTGTAATATATATATATACATATAGTATATAAAAAAATTAAAGAACTGTGAATTTCTCAGCTTTTGAAGCCTAGTCTAGCGAGGAAATTATGCCTGTAGCTTCCTCCGAGAAGAGACTGTTGCTCCAACAGTAGGGTTTTTACAGGTTAACCTTGCTATGAATGCAATATCAAAACTTTTTAGATAGTTTATAATATTGCCCTTATCATATATAACTGACCAAAGCCTCGCTTGATTTTAAATGTTTGTATCCAAATGTGGCAATTGAGTACTAAGCCCTCAAGAAAACTATCTATGTATAGCTTCGTGCCACGTGTACCATTGGTGGTACACGTTAAACTTGATCTTTAGGCCACATGTACCACGGGTGGTCCACGATTTGATTATTACTAAAAATAAAACAATTTCTCATGACTTATGTCATGTTATGTATGATATTGTACAGTAATACATCTACCTATTATTAATATATGAAATGACCTGAAGAATATTCAGGCAAAAATGGCTTGGAATTGAATGTGTTAACTCATATGATAGATGCTTAAAATGTATTCATAAAATAAACGTTACCATTTGAAGACTCCTTTGACTGAGTAAATTCTAAGTCAATTCTTTTACTACGAAGGCCCATTTTTTCTGCGTCAAAAGCAAGTAAATAAGAGTCGAATGTACACATAGAAACCCAATATTCGACAAGCGTGACGGCTGCCTGAATAAGTTGCTATGTGACATGTCTTATCCGGTCCTTACTCCACTAATATTGAATGACTCGTTAACGGAAAAATGATTTTGATGAAAAATATCATTTTGACCCAAAAATATTTTTATTACAAACAGTGAGTGATTTTAAACAGGGTTTTATAACTTATCAAGATAGTATGGACTTTTAAAAGCTACAACAAATTCTAACAATACTTACTTACTAGACAATTAGCAGATCAATAAACAGAAGAGAATCTGGAGTAAATATTGAAGTAACATGGCATTTAACAAATCAAACATTTAATACAGCTATACAAACTTATTTCTTAGTTGCTAAGTCCTCAATGCGTATACAAGAAAGACCACGATGCAAAGAGCTGGCTGTATATCAGTAGACATAGGAGGGTGATTATAATTGTATTTATATAATACTAGCTGTGCCTGCGACTTTGACCGCGTGGAACTTTATTTAAAAAAACAGGAATTAACAAAGTCATCTGAATGTATTAAGTTTATTTTCTTTTCTCTCGTACTCAAGTCGCGTCGTCATTAAAATTATAATAAATTTTGATAGAGCAAACCGAATTTAGTGAAACAAAGACTAAATGTTACTCGAAGATAAGCTTTATGATTTTATTTTATCATGAACGCACTACTGTAGCAATGGTGCGGACAAACTGACAGAAAGACGTTTCTAAAAGCAATTGAAATGTATTTTATTACTTGTTCCTAGACACTTGTAACAATTATTTTTTTTACAAAAATCTAAAAAGTACGGACACGTTAGGTTTACAAACTTATTATATGTATATACGACATATCGCTTAAGCTCAGTTGTTACGGATTGTAAATAATATTGTCTCAATTTAACACGTTCCGTGCCACGTGTACCACCGGTGGTACACGTTAAACTTGATCTTCATGCCACGGGGAACACATGGCGCGGAACGTGTTAAGTATTTGGTTCTCACAATATTTTAAAGAGCCTCATTAAAGGAGTCTCTTCGAGACCCGTTTCCATTCTAAATCTCCTTGTAAGAAAGATCGTCATGAACATGTAACCGATTGTTTCACCATAGTAATTAAAGTGATAACACTTTTCCAATTATTAAGAATTATGAGACTGCAAATAGACATTGCTTTACTGGAAGTTAAAAAGAGATAAACACACCATAAATTAATTTCATCGTTGTTATCCGTTCATATATTTTGGAGTCACAAATATATCTCCATTGTTATTTAATAACTGAGAGTATTAAAATATTTAAAAATATAATAAAGTACCAAACTAGTCACAAAATTTAAATATAAATATTAATTATTTCATTAATTAAAAGAGCAACATTCTAAAGGTCACGAAGAACATTTTCAATCAATTTAGTACGTTCTCTCAAAGACTGGAAATACCTTCAGAAGCCCATTCATCTATCGGCCTAAGCCTGTAGTCGTGACATAATTAAATTCATTGAAAATACTCGACTATATTAATTTAAGCTATTAATTACGATTGCCAAGTACGAGTAAATAGTATGTTCCTTTGAAAAATCATTTTCAATATTATCAAAGTTTGTCATTTCAATTAATTAACATTGCTGGTAACGTTGAAGTTATTTTTAATTTTAAACATTTAATTCTCTATTCTCAGCATTTATAATATTGTGCTGTTCGACTTAAATCTCTTCCTATCGAGAAGAACGCTTAGTTATAACTTATAACTATAGAAAATTTTGAACTTTTTAGTACTCCTTACCTAGACAGTCCTAAACGTGGACATTAGCTTGTTTGTTACGCCTTCATGTCTTAACTAGTTAACCGATCATCATAAATTGCTATACGCTGTCAGGAGTACGTTAAAGGACTTCTTTCTTTCATCTAGATCTTGTTTCTTAGAGAAATCTTCATTAACACGAGCAAACCCGGAGGCAAAAGATAGTTGACAGTATATAACTGACAAATAAAACTGATAATCTTCGAGGTAGTCGAAATTGACTATTATATATTTACTGCCATCCTTCTAAAACTGTAACGCAAGGACTGTTAAAGAAACTGATCAGCACATTCTACGTACGTTTTTAACCTTTGGGGTTGAACTTTAACCTTGAATAAATTTTAAAATAGTTGACTTAGCAAAAACTTATATCAGATCTTTTTTGGAGATCATTCAATTTAAATTCAAATTCTTTATTCATTTGTTTGAAGAATTGTTTTATGGTAACTAAAGAAATAAAAATAGTTCTTTTTTGCAGCCCCTATAGCAATGACTTATACAAAGATAAGCCTAAAAACATTTTCAAAGAAATACGAACCGCCATCGAAATTCCACGAACTGGACAGCGTAAAATAATATCCTATACGCTTTACTTTACATAACAGTCTAACTTAATTAAAAAATAAATCAAGATCCAATGAAATAATTAAAATATTACATATTTTTAGAAGTCAGCAGTTGCAATAACGAACCTCCTTTTTTTAAATTAGTTACAAATACAAAGAAATTATTTATAGAATATCACATTAACTATTTTGAAACTTCAAACAAATAGAATATGCCCATGTAAATCTCTCACAATTTTTAGCAACGATTGAAGCGAGCCTGATATCGAACGCTGAAGGTTTTAATGTATATTACTCCTAAGGCAATTAACCCTGTTGCTGCCGCATAACTGTACTCTAATATTATTAAAGGACGCTTTATGACCGGGCAGACGCCCACAGAGCGGTACGATGTAACAATGAAATGAATAAAGATTACTCCACGGAGTTTGCTGGAACGTGGTCGGAGATGATAAACACCGTTACATTATAACATTTTCATAGCGTAGATAGATTTCATGATAGAGTTGAGGTTTTAAAATCAAATTCAATTTCGTTTTTAACAAAGATAAACCTTATTAATGGATATATGCGTCGTTACAATTGAAAATGAGCTAAGTACAATTATAGCCGTTCCTAATATATTACTTTATTTTTGAAGATCTTCAAATTGTCTTCATGTAAAGTAGGAAGATCAAAAAAATAACTAAAACAATTTTATAGTTCGGTAAAGCTGTAAATAACTATTCAGGTCAACAGCGTAGTCAGTTAGAAAAAAAAACTATAAGCAACCTGTTACATGAACGATTAAAATTAGATTTTGCTCATTTTGAAATGTAACGACACATATAAGTAATTTCTTTAGGTAATATAAGACGAAACAATGTAGCCGACTAATGTTAAATTATTGTATATAACACAACTAAAGGAGTATGTTCGGAACAACAATTAAATGGGATTGAATATGACAAAGTTACATAAATACCGTTACAATAGAATAAAAATAATAATAATTAAGTTGTTTGGCACCGAGTTTTGGCGCAGTCTAGACCATTCGATAGCGAAATGTTATATGAATTAGTCGCTGTAACTCATGAACAATTATTTAGATTTCATTATACAAATTACAGAGTTAATAGATGCTAAAATAAATTTAGATATACTGAAAAACAAGTAATTCCATATAATTCCAATTCCAAGTAACTCTGCATTTATAACTGATCCATTATAATGAAAAATTTGTTAAATAAAGACCGGAGGGTATCAGGTCTAATATATGTTAGAATACAGGCTATTCTTATGCATACCAAATGTTAGTGTAAGTGGCCCGTTACTGGTCATAGATTTACGTGCAGACTTAATACGTATCTACATGGTTTCACAGGCTTATTTGAGACTGACGGCGTCCGCATTCCTGGGACAGAATGTGACTACCAGTTCAGTCGTTCCAGCAACCGGCCGACACACGGCCGTTTGTACAGCCCCCGCTACCCGTCCATCTACCCAAACAACGTTCGCTGTTCATATCACTTCCATGCGAGGTACGTTCTTCGACTTTATATAATCTGAAAACATACTGACACCACTAAAAATTATAATCAACGATTCAGATATGGGGTTATTTTTATCACTTCAAAATTGCTTTTCATGTGAAACATTTACTGCGACGGGTCAGGACGACTGTTATCGTGGCGACGCTTTGCACCGGCATGCGTCGCCACGCTATATGAGTTTGAAATTTTGTATTTAATTAACATAAATGTTTATTACATAGACATTAATGTTTTTCTTGAAAAAACTCTTAATATTTTATGCCATATTTTTTTGCCTGTCGTAAACTATCCTTTTAAGCATTACCTGTACAAAATAATTCCGATGTTTCACATCTGCCAGGTGTCCCGCGATGGCTCACAATTTTTTTATCCAGATTTTTTCTTTTACATACTTATAGGATAAAATATAGAGAAGTATTCTAATATTTGTTTGTAATAATCACAGTGATTAACATTTTTTTTTTTTATTTTTCAGGCCCAAAGAACGGGTCAAAGTTGTATTTGAAGAGATATCCCTTCAAAAAGGTGATATTAGGTGAGTGAAAAAAATATTTATTGACAACTTTATTAAAATTGTACTTAAGCAAAAATGGTCAAACTTATTCTAAATCACATAGTTAATAGAAAGTATGTGATTCGGTGGCTTTAGCTTGAGAGATTTATTATATAAACATGCTGAATTGGTAGAGAAAACAAATCCTCGTATAAGAATGCAAAGTAATATAAATTTCGAAATTAAATGACGTATCAAGTATAAATAAGATAGAAGAGTGAAAAGCTGACAGTATGCTTGTCGTAAACCTCAATAACCTCTTTTTCACAATTTATGAAATTTTACCTTCGCAAGAAAGTGTTGTACTAAACTATATCATAAATAGTAAAATAGGGCTTGTATAGAAAACATGTTACAAATATATATAACATTAATTTTGCTCGCGACTTCACTCGCGTCACTCTAGTAAGTTAAATATATTTTTCTATACCTCGGGAATAGCACATTTTTCGGGCGGATGGAATTAGTATATGTATATACTTGTTTGTATCCCTGAGAAAGTACATACAAAATTTTACGATAATCAGCCGAGTACTAAAGGCGTGAAAGCGTTACATGCAAACAAATAAGCAAACCAACATTCACAATTTATACATATAATACAAGTTTTAACATAACGTATTCAAACATGTCTCTTTGTATGTTTGAACACGCATGACCGCTAAAGTACTGCGTTCACGATAAAAAATCACCAAGAACTTTATAAAGCATATACTCGAGTAACATTTAATCTTGGTTTCATTAAGATCGGTTCACTCTGTCAAAAGTTATTGTAACTTTAATAAAGACGCGACTTTAGTACGAGAGAAAAGTAGATAAGCGAATGGAGGTAATACATTCAGATGATTTTATTAGTCACTGTATTTTTACATTAGGTTCCACGCGGACAGAGTCGCGGGCGCAGCTAGTGATAACATAAGGAAATCAATATCATATCAAATACTATAGTCTTGTAAACAAGAACAAAATATTATGTTGAAAATTTAAGTACCCACCTAATATTGTAGGAGAAAAATTTTCATTTTCCAAAGAACATTCATATAGGAATTTACATTTACCTTTACGAATATGACACCCATAAAACAGCGGCGACATTCGAATACGATCAAAGACTCATAATAAAAATTGATATACCTTGCCAAATGGAGCATCGCATCAGAAATATTGAATATTACGACTGCAGATGAACTCTCGTGAAGTGGCATCGTAAAAATCCTGAACTCATGTACGTTGTCAGATAATGCACAATGAGAGAAAATTTAATGTCATATTAAATCCGTTTTTAGTTTACCGCATTGCTATAGCACCATATTCACCTGAGGCAATAAACTGAATCATCTTTTTATTTAAACTTAGCATAGGAATTATTTCAGATGACGGGCGGGGATGACGGCCATAGTAAAAAATCAGCAATAAACTGTCAAAGACGAAATTGCTTCAAGAGTTTTATGTGGTTTTATAAAAAACATAATTATTCTTAATTAACATAACACAACAATAATGTGGCTTTATTCTATAAATTACTTGTCAGTTTTTTTTATTATTCAAGTCCTTCTATCAACAATTAAGCAAATTCCATCTTTCATTCAGATTAAAATTACTTTTCCCTCGGGATTGGAATTCTCTAACACAGTTTCAACTAAAGATGAAAGAATACACTTTGATACTGACTGACTGAAATGGCTGAAAAATTCATAAACCCTGCATTGAATGTGATGTCGTGCACTGGAAAAATTTTACGTTCATTAATATAATCATTATTAGTAAGTAGTAGTAAGTTATAAAGTTATAATATTGCATATATTGCAAAGTTATGATATTGCATATTGAATGCACGACATCACATTCAATACAGGGGTAAAGTGTATTTATTTTAAAGTGTAAATTGTAAAGTGTATTTTTAGTGTGTAGGTGGTAGAGCCACGCTAAAACTATTACTGGTTTCAGCATAAATGGGTCGGCTCGCCCGGGGTAGTACCACCCGCTCACAGAAAACCGACGTGAAGTAACAGTGCTTGCATTGTTGCGTTTCGTTCGGTCAGTGAGAGCGCCGGACACCCACCTCCCCTCCCCTTCCACTTTCCCCTTCCCTTCCCCCCCCCCCCCTTCTCCCTACACAGGCTGGCAACGCACTTGCGACTCCTCTGGTGTTGCAAGTGTCTATGGACGGTGGTGATCACTTAAATCAGGTGACCCACCTGTTCGTTTGCCTCCTATGATATAAAAAAAAAAAAAAAAAAAAAAAAAACTGTGTTAGAGAATTGTCATTTCCATTGCTGTTTGCTAGAAAGCACTATTCAAATTTAGTATATAAAACAATTACTAACACTAATTGTTCTCATTTCCAATTTCTATTTGCATCCGTTTCCAAGGTTTGTACTAGATAACAGTTCCCAGTTAAATAATAATTAATGATTATCAGCCGAAAACTCTCACTCGAGGCCTGCGGTATATAGTCGGTGTAATTAAATTATGGACATAACGTTGCACGAGTGTCCCCATTAATGAGATCAGGCTATAAGCTATAGACACCTCTAAAATTAACTCAATTATTAATGAATATCTATCACTTCTGCTCGTAGATTAATAATGTTGATAATCCAACCATTTTATACCGCAGCTTAAAAATGATGGTTTAAATATATTTCAGTGATGAGTGTAATGTACTAATGCAGTGTCGTATGTTTCTAAAATGATTTAGGTCCATTTTCAGCGCTTTGATATTTACGAAGTTACATAAAACATTTATAAAACATTTATCTACATAAAATTTGCATCATAACTATCGTTATCATCTTCTTACCTTTATTCCACTTAAGTAGAGTCTTTTTCCACTCTCCCCAATCAGATATATTCTCACTATCCTTTTAAACACATATCATTTTTCATACCTTTTTTGGTCTCCTTCTAATTCTATATCCGTCGACATCCATACTTAGAACTTTTCTAGTTATGTGGATTTCATCTCTCGTCGTGACATGACCATACTATGCTATCCTACTACTCCTCAACTTCTCTGTAACTAATGCTATTTTCAAACTTCACCTTATATACTCATTTTTAGTCTTATCCATCCAAGTTACACCGCACACCCATCTTAACATTCTCATCCCTACCACATATAGTCTTCTCTCAACCGTCTCTTTCCTAGCTCAGCACTCGCATCCATACAGCATAACTGTTCCTATAATAGTTTTATATAACTTCCCCTTGAGTTTAATGTAAACAGAATGTTTAAATTGATAAGGGTTAACACTAGATTCATCAGAATAGCTTCTCAAATAACAGAGTATTTTGTTCATGAAGTATAAAAGATAAAAATGATTACTGTGGATTATCCTTATCAGATATGCTATTGTGGACTCTTCTGTTAGCATTTTTAAGATCTACAATTCCGTAGTACATTATCTCTATGCCCCTTATAGGATTTAACCAGAGTAAAGGATCGAAAATTCGTTCTTACAACTTCATTACAATATATCGACATGTATCATTACGTAGTATAAAACAGAGTCCCCTACCGCGTCTGTCTCTCTGTCTGTTCGCGATAAACTCGAAAAGTACTGAACGGATTTTCATGCGGTTTTCGACACTGGATAAAGAGATTCATGAGGAGGGATTTGGTATATAATTTCTCAGGGTTTTTTTTTATAATTAGGACGGGACAACGTATGCCGGGCCCGCTAGTCTAATTTATATAAATACAATATACTATTATTAAACAAATATATAAAATAAATTCTGAAAACTTTATCAGAATCCGTTGCTTGATTAAGAAGACACAATCAGATACAAAGAACAACTGTGTTATATCATATTTATACACAGATTATACATTGTACTGAATAAATAATATAATTTCAGTTTCAGTAAATTAACCACACCTCAGTTTCCAAAGCTCAATATACTCTTGATACAATAACGTGCAATTTAGTTTCATTTACCCGGTTATAATTAAACCAAAACCGTACGCAGACCGGATAATATGCATTTGAGTTAGCCAGCGGCTAAGTATATTATAACTTGTGTACGCTACATCGACCGTTTTGTACAATATACAAGGCTAACGCCTGACCGAGGATGATAATTATATTTATACATACTATTTGGTGTTCGCGACTTTGTCCATACAAATATGCTTTAGGTGCTCCAAATTTCTATTTCTTATCGTATTTATATGCCATACAAAAGAATACTTAATCTAGTTTTTACCTTAGGTTGAGTCGTATATTAATGCAATGGCTACTTTCAAATTAGATGAAATGACTCACGCGCCATCTATTATAGGTTGACGATATTATAACTCACGCAAAAAGTTTCGACTTTGTCAGGTGAATGATGGGTGAAAGTAGCGCCACCCCTTCCTCAAACTGACTACGCTATTGACCTAGCAAGGTCTTAACAGCTTCACCGGACTACTAAGGCGAGCGCTTAAGGCGCTCGGCCGTTGTCCATTTGGACCTCTGAAAGTAGCGCCAGATATTGTACATTTTTAGTACTAACGAACATTTTCAAACAACTACAATAACTGTGTAAAGTTAATATAATCAGATGAAGTATATGGGAATGCATCGCATATTACAAAGACTCTGAACAAGGTTTATTTTTTAATTTACAATGATTAATTTACATATTATAAAGATATGCGTTTCGTACAATTTATCTATAATGATGTCCAACGGTTTCTCTTTTAAATATCATAAAGTCAAAAGGTAATTCGTACAAATCTTAATTCAGAATACGCTTCTAAAAATTCATTTTCACTATGGCATACAGTTTGAATATGTATAAAATTTAGTTAGCTACTCTACTAGACCGCAACATGATGAATCATAAAGCGTCGGTAAACCTTTTAACCGGGTTCACTGAAAACCGGGTTTTGCTTACCCTCATCCGGTTAAATACAACAATGTTAAATTAACTAAAAGAGAAATTAATAAAACAATACTGTTGAGGAAATATACAGTTCAAACACCACAGGTTGACTTAATAACGAAAATTAGAGAAGTCAAAGTGAGAAAGTAGATGGGGTTTTAAAAGTAACCGAAAATATTATGATGACATGAAAATAATGAAAAGTTATATACAAATGTGTATGTCCGCGACATTGTCTGTATTACATTATAATATAAAATTAAATATAAGCACAATAGAGCCTAGCGCCACCCTGCGGGAAGTTATACTAAAAGGCTTCACTATGAATTAATGGTGACATGGCTTTATGATGACCAGTCAACCTATTTTAAAGTTTATCGATCTTATTCCTTTTCACTTATATGAAAGTATTTATTTTTCACACTTCAATAGAAATATAATCACGAGAAAATGTAAAAATAAGGGTAATAAAATAAGAATTTACGAAAAAAATACACATAAATCGTATTTCTACTGTCTTTTTGCGGTTACTATTTGCGTATAAGTTTGTGCAAATTTGGTAACAGCGAATAAACATTTATTACCGCTTAATTACTTTTTGATATTCAATATAATATTAATATCCTAATTACACTATATTTATTTAATTGATACTATTGTTTATTCACAGTTGCCTGAGACGAGCGGATATCATCAAAGTGTTCGATGGACGAGATTCTAACGCGCCAGCCATAGCAATGCTGTGCAATGAACTTACAGGTAACAAATAATTTGATACTAGAGACAATAGTACATTTTTCATCTCCGTTTAACGTAGCAAATAAGCAAATTAACAGAATAAGATTTACTAATATCAGCACTACAAAATCGTGGTGGTCTAGTGGATTGACCGGTGGAATATGAATCCGATGTCCGCAGCTTAGAACCCCGGCATGTTTTTTTGCATTTTTTCAAATACGGCTATATTTACTCGTTTATACTTAGTAACACTACCGCCTGACGGTGAAGGTAAACATCGTGAGTAAACCAGAACCTGAGATATGTTCTTGTAGTACTACTGTATGTGGGAAAACAGAACTGTGGATTTCTCAGAGTTTGAAATCGCCAATACATCGTGGTCTGGCGCAGTGATTATGCCCATGCCTTCCTTCGGGAAGAGGCCTATGACCTTGTAGTGGGTCCCTTACATGATGAGGATGATGATAAGCACTGAAATAGTTGTGGATATTCTTTTCCCAACTGAATATACAATTTTCCATTTAGACAACCTGATCTGATCGGTCTAAGATGATAAATACGTTAAACCTTAAGCGAGACTAGCTCTCAACTGATAGAGCACACTTATAGGTATCTGGGGACAGATTTTAAGCTTCAGTGTGGTAGTTAGCCACGTGAGCTTAGAAAAAGCCCTAAAACAATGTAATCGTCACGATATTTTTCTTCAGCGAAAGCTCCAGTTCAATTGCAAGGATTGTAACCCAAGTGTATCGATGCGGTGTGTCCGAACACGCTAACCACTAAGCTATAATTGCATGTTACTGCGAACAAAAATAAAATAGCCTAGACAATATTATGTCAGTTGACACTACAATTATGAACGAATATCTTTTCAGCTTAAAATAATAACTGATTTTATTGATAAAGATTCATAGACCTTGAAAGTAGTACCTCTATATTACTATTTGCACCGCAAAGGACATCGTTACCTCTTTCCCACGAAAACAATATTCTTTGATATCGGTTTTAACTTCTTCAAATTTAGAATCTTCATTGCTTTTAAATTTCGCGCTCAAATGTTGTACAATCAATGTTACAGAAACAAATACTCATATAAATGATTCACTATTGCACCAATTTATCAATTCTAGTATATATTATTCCATTTGACTTCGTATTTCATCCGTCATCTACCGTCCCAGCTGACAGTCCTTTTTTGTATGAATAATCACACTTCAATGTAGCTTAGGATTATGCTAGGGTTGATACGTTGTACTGTATATTTCGAGAATTATTTTTGTTTTCTACCTTTTTAAAGTTACACCTTAACTGGGAATTATGATATCAGGTACATGTTTTCTCGCGGTTTTATACGTGTTCATTTCAGCTTTGATCTTCTCTTCGTGAACAGTTATTTTATATAGACAAAAGGTACCCCATGTCCTAACAATATGTATATAAAATTTCACGATAATGAGTAAAGTAGTTAAGGCGTGAAAGCGTAACAAACAGACAAACTAATATTCACTTTTGTAATTTAGTGAAGATAAGAATTATATTTATTAAGTATAGAAGTTTTGACATTACGTTTTTATTTCTAGAGCAATAATAACTATTATTTCTAAATATCGAGTATAGGTAAACGTACTACGTAAACGTAATAGGTAAACGAATTTTCAATCAACAACTATTAAATTCTGAAAAGTTTCAATTCAATTAATGAGTATCACTTTGTCAAATGACTTCCGTAACAAACAATATTTAACTGTTCCCGGAAGTCAACAGTTCAATGAGTACATAATAGACCGATTACACTGTAATTAATACCGGGAATTTAAAGTATGTAGTATTTAATACAAGATAAACAGATTTTATATAAACGTACAAGTTCATTATTAAATAAATTATATGTCATCATATGTATTTTACCACAATTTTATAATAGGAAAATCTGTGAGTTGACTTTACCTACTCGTAGCTTAGTATAGACTTATTTTGGTATACTTCAAGCTTCGTATACTTCGAGAGAAGTCTGCATAAAGATCATATTTTTAATATTGGAATAATTCTATAAAGTTATAATTCAGAGCTTACTCTCATATAAAAATATTTCTAATAATATAAAGTTATAAATATCCAATTTGGAAACCATAAAAATATAAAATTAAATTCCATTTTATACCAAAGTAATGCAAATTTGATATCGAAATTCGATAAAACTGTACATTAGAAACCCTAGAGAATAGTTTTCGCGTCGACTAGCGCAGTACCGCGATTGCCCCACTTTCAATATCCAATATTCCAGATATTCTGTACTTTTATTCCATGATATGATTTGTATACTGATTTCTGAGGTTTGTAGCAAAATAAGTATGAATAAAAAGCGATAATAAGGTTCAGAGATTTGATTACAACTATTAAAATATTTTACAATATATACGAGCTTAGTCGCTTACAGTATTCTAAGAGATGTTAGTTCATGGTCCCATTTAACATATAAAATAATAATGTCAAAACAAATACTAATAAACAACAAAGAGAACCTAAGTTACAGTTTGTTCTAAAAGTTTCAACAAGTTTAAACACAAACGTATTAAACCTAGGTTCATAGACCGGTGCTGAAAGCTGCAAGGGGCGACCCGGAGTTAATAACCTTCGATAATAAAACGGACAAACCCTATTGTTTTGTTCATGCCGTTCCCACGTTCACTTTCAAGTGAAAGTGAAGTCACCCGACGGTCATTGACACTGTGCTTTAATATAGACGCATAGAGGATTGCGTATAATTTTTGTATTTTTCTAGATAATTAGGTCAAATATTAAGCACCTATTTTTTAAATTAGTTTAGAACGAGAATCGAGTGCAGAGTATCCTCCATAATTGTTGCTACTATGTAAACTTTCAGCCTATAAAATTCTTGTGTCGCGTCTTTTATTTTTTAAATGACGCTTTTTTTAAAAACTACCATTTTAATAGTTGGTTATGGCCGCGGCTGTGCCTTAATTTGTACGCAGTAATTATTTCGCTTTGAAGTTTTTAACAGGATCTTAGTATCTCATGTAGTAGCTTTTACATTTTATTCATAATCTTATGTTATTTGCCTCTATATTTTGTAATATTGGTGGTGATTTACGGTAATATAGTTCGATTATTGTCCACCTTTGCCTTTTCCTTGGAATGGAAAAAACAGAAATAAAAACAATATTTTCGTTATTTTATATTGACTTTTATCTTGTGATTTTAAAAATTATAATCACTCATGATTATCTATTCTGGAATGAAATATGCTCCCTATATAAAAAAGTTAATTAAAGCTGAGAATAAATTAATCATTTCAATTTTCTTGAACGATTTCTTAAAACATAATGGCATATAGGTCTTTTGTACATTTTTTTTAAACGATAAAGATATGCTTACATTTAATCCAAACGTATAAACAGTTTTTTTTAAATGTCACAGTCGTTGATTCAAGTTGATAAATGTATATTTTAAAAAAATGGAAACAATAATTACTTGTGCAAACAGAACTACAGAATTATCACCCTAACTAATATTATATGATTTTTAGCTTTAACTACTTATTTACTTACTTATCATCATGAAATTTTTCAGGAAACGTTGTCAGTCGTATAGAAATGGGCATGGGGTTCCTAACATGGGCTAGAGCTAGTTAAAGATAAACGACCAAAATAAAATGTAGTAAGTTACATGACATCAAGTTGATTAATGGGAATGTTTTCAGGCTTCGAGGTGCTTTCAACAGGACAGGCACTTCTACTGCAGTTCACAGCGAACTCTTTAACTCCAGGGCAAGGGTTCGCTGCGACATTTCAGTTTCAACCACCCCCGGATTCCACAGCGGCCGGTTTGTTGACTTTAATGTGCATCTAATTTTTACATAATAGTATACAGATAGACTTCCTAAAAATTAGAATATATTATATTACTAGCTATGACCGCAACTCCGTTCGCGTGGAACCTAATGTAAAAAACAGTGACTAATAAAATCATCTGAATGTTTTATGTCCCATTTACTTATCTACTTTGTTCTGGTACTTAAGTCGGATCGTCATTAAAATTACAATAGTTTTTGATAAAGTTAACCGATTTTAATAAAAGCAAGACAAAATGTTACTCGAAGATATTCTTTATGATTTGTGAGATTTTATCGTGAACGTAGCAGTGATGCGTGTCCAAACAAACAGACAGACATTTCTAAAAAATGATTGAAATGTTTTTTATTACTTATTTAACGACACCTGCGACAATTTTATTCACTAAAATCTAAAAAGTACAGATACGTTAGATTTACATTCTTATTATATATAGATATGCATAAATTTTCGTAGGCACTGAAACAAATTATATATGTCGATTTTTGTTAAAAATTGTCAATAAATCAAGTTAAAAAAATAATTGTAATAGACTCATCATAATTCATTATAATCCGTTACAGTTAGACTAAAATAAATAAATAAAAATTAGTTATTTCTCTTAAAAAATATAAATTTATCTGAATAAAACTCGCTTCCAATTTGCCAAGCAGGAGTGTCTTGCAATGAATGTGACTATACCAGTTAAATTGTGATTGCCGCCAACAAAGTATGAATAGGAATTTTGGCGAGAGTCCAACAATCCTGGAAGTAACTATAATACTAGAGAATGTAGACTCCAATGAGCACAACATTGAATTTATTAAACAACTAGCTGTGCATCCCGACTTCGTACGGGTTTACTAACAATGGAGCTATAGGTTAAAAATGGGAATTTTCTATTGTGGGTAGAATTTCGTAAAATCCGTTCTTAGCTGAACTCTACACGGCGAAAGGAATAATCCTACCATATTTCAAGTCGCTACGCCTTATGGTTCCAGAGATATTGTGATGACTCAATATATAGGTGGGAATCTCTTATATATATATAGATAATAATAAAATACGGGTTCTGAAGAATAAGAAAGATATATTTAAAAAGGATACTTAAAACCTAGGATAACGCTGTCGTATTGATTGCTTAGACATATTATGATAACCACACAAATAAAGAATGAACACATAATAATAATTTACTATTTTGATTACAAGTATGACCTTATTTTCTCATTAGATTAATATTATATTACTAGAGTATATTTGTACTTCTACCAATTTATTTTTTGGCCAAACTTGATTAAAGCGCCATCTAGTATATTTTGTAGAAACTATTTACAATCGTAGCAATATACAATACATAGTGTATCACTACTGGTACCATCTCACAGGTTTTAAAGAAACTACGTTCGTCATATGTAACGTAGATTGTTTATAGCGACATCTATAACGTCGCCTTGAAATAAAATATTTGTTCAAGTATCAAACAAGACAATAATTTTTCTTAGGTATAACAAGATAGCAAGCTATCGCAAAGTTGTGAGGAGAATAAGTATGACAAACTTAAAACGAATAGTATTATTCTTTTTTTTTCTTTTTACTTTGTAACTTCAAATTGCAGCGTAAGTCTTTTCTCCACGTCCCGCGCATGTTTGATTTGTCTAAATAACTTCATTATATATTGAGTACAGAAAAATAGATGGCTAAAAAATATAATACTTGCATTGTACATTTTATATTTCTTATAATTTTGGTCTTCATAGGTTTATAAATAATCTATTCCTACGTTTAATATTAAAGATAGGAGACTATTTCCAATATTATTTTCTATTACAATTACATACTTAGGAGTTACAAAAAATATGGGTATGAACTAGTATACTCTTAAACTGTTTATCCAATACATTTTTATATTAATTTTTACAGATTCAGACCGCCTTCTGAAACTAAGCTTCGGAAAAGCATTCGAATCACTTGGACCCGAAGTGAGCGCTACAAGTAAGGACTACACGTAATTATAGATATATTATAAAACAGAGTGACTATTCGACAAGTTCAAAGCATACAAATTACTCATAACTGAGTAATTGCTTACTCTATCTATATAAACCTACAATAACGCTGTCGAATTATTGATTGCTCAGATTATTTACGATGACAGCACTTATAAAGTAATAATGTATCATGACAATTGACTGTTGTGAATACATTCGAGCAGTGTTTTTCAAAGTGTGGGTCGCGGCCCCCTAGGGGGTCGCGAAGCATCTATAGCAGAGTTGCAAAAGGTTGGGAAAGCTACTGCAGTAAAAAAACAATAAAGTTTTAAAAGATTTATTAAGAAAAATGTTAACTAAATGACATAATCATTTGTATTAAATAAATAAAATATTAAAAAAGCTTAGGAGAACTCTTATGTATTTATCCGAATGAATTAGAAAATATAATTACGAAAATGACTAAATATGTTAAATTGAATATTCGTCACAAAATAAAATATATGAAAGAAAAGTAACGGATAGGGGGGTCGCGAATATTTTTTCATACTAAAGGGGCCGTGTCAAGAAAAAGTTTGATAAACACAGCATTAGAGTAATGGTTTTCAACAAAAATCCGATAATTAATTCAAAAGGCTAATTTCGGAAGGATACAGATGTCATAAGTAGATCAGATTCATTGTTGACACTACTCACACCGACGTGATACTATTAAAGAATAAGCGATATAAGTATACAATGGTTTTTATAGAATGAATATTCCAAAAGAAATAGAAATTAAAGTTCTAATCACATTGATGAAGTGGTGGATCTTGCCAGGCTGTGTCCTAGTCCGGCTCATATATCTTGCATGTTGCATCAATTATTTGTTTTTATTTCAATAACTTTAGCGTTATTTATTTGTAGCTCTATTTAAACGCAATCGAAACTTTAAATATTTTTGTGTCTAATTTTTTAGAACTCTGGTCAGGCCTCACAAGATTGAAAGTTAATGCCTCCCTGCATTAATGATAATATCAAAGTAAATCAAATAAGTAATTATTTTTCAACTACGATCGCGGTACGGCACCACTGTTATTGACTTACTGCAAAGATTTTTTTTTCGGGTTGCAGTTACACTAGTAGCAGGACAATTGTCTGTTATTTAGTAGTCATTTTGTAGAACTAATATATAATTCAAATAGAACGTTCAATCCATAAATTCTGTAGAGACTACGAAGACAGTTTTTTTTTATAAAATAATCATGACTTAATCAATGTAGTTCGCGTATTGTCTTAACAGGAGATTATGAAAAATAAGGCAAAATATGAAAAAAATCCATTGCGCATTTTTCGTTTCATTAAAAGATCGGGTACGTATAGAAGATATGTAATATTCGCTTACGTATTTATCAAATCCATTTTACGGCATATAGTATATGTTAATAAATTATTTCAATAATTCAAAAAATATTTGCCGTAAAACTTCTTAAGGTTTATCATTTTAGAAATGTCATAAATAAATTCATGAAATATACTTTTAGTATTAAACAGGTATGCAATCTAAACACTAAAACCGAAGAACGTATTAATATTTTTTTATTTGACTAATCATAACAAATTTAAGTATTGTCTAATCACAATAAATTAAATACCGGAGATTTGCCGATTGTGGTTTTTTTACCGAAATCGAATTTCGATCAAATATGTGGTTCAAAATAGTACTTACCTTCAGATTCAGCTGCAGAATATGTCAAACTCAAAACCAGATTATGTTATACTTACTATTGCTTCAATTTAATTCAGATATTTGTTCAGTAGAACTCTCGATGTCAACATACAATTGTAAAATAATTCACCACTTGCTTTCTTCGGCTTAAGCATTTGCATAATTTTTATATTCAATTTGTCAGTACTAAATGTAT
Organism: Antheraea yamamai; assembly: GCA_036509395.1. NCBI lineage: Eukaryota > Metazoa > Arthropoda > Insecta > Lepidoptera > Saturniidae > Antheraea > Antheraea yamamai. The sequence goes on from AP028429.1 coordinate 14,059,491, forward strand.
ACAGAAGTTCGGAGAACTTCCGATTCGATTTAACAAAAAAATGTACCGACATTCAACTTCGACCGAACAGCGGAACAACTGCTAAATTGCGGTTAAGCCGCAAAGGTTGAGTTTATTAATTCCAGGTCATTTCTTCAAAATACATAAACATAAAGACATTAATCTGACAAGTGGTTGTTTTCTTACCGTATGAAAATGGAATAATAACAGTACGATCTTTATCAGATACACTTATTTATCTAAATAGATTTATATAAAGACTAAGGTTACCACACGCATTCTATAATAATGTATTACTTTTCATTTCGTATACGATAATTTAGTTGCTTAGTAAAAGATAATTTTAAAATACTATCTAATATATTTTTACAATATTTACAACACCTGTCTCAATACTATTCAACGTGTTGACTATATAACCAAGAAAATCTCAAAGCGAATAAAACATACGTGTTGTAATACATAACAAAGAATGCTCCACTCTTTTACGGTACGGACTCGCTCGGGAGTCGAGACTTTAAAATGCAGACTGAGAAATTTTAGACCTAGGTAACAAAACATTCAATAAATTTCTAACGAAGAAAACTTCGCATCTCGAGTAACGTTGGTTAGTAACAGAATATAAAATACTGCTTGCTTTCGACTGAGATGCAATCATATACTTTCAGAACAACCAGTTATTCATTTTTGATACTAGAGTTGCAGATTAAAATATTATTTATAATTGTAAAGCCTTTGTATAACTGGATCTTGAAAGAAATATACGGTAACTAGCTTTTGCTCCTAGCTTCGTTTGAGTTATTATTATTGAGATTTTACTCATCTTAGAAACATCACTTTTTTTCTGGATAAGAGGTGCCTTATTTCCTTTTCTGTAAATCTGACAAAACGTATGTAATATTTGATTATGATCGATTATAAGCGTAACAAATCAACTTACGAATCAATATTCAATCCAAATTACAATATTAGTAAGGATTTCTGTAGTTTAGCTAATTAAATTTAAAATAAAGCAATACATGAATTTATTAAAAGGCTAAATGCTGAAAATCCAAGGTATATTTTATTTTTTATACTTCCTGCTAATGTACTATCAAGCAGATTTGTTGTATTCTATTAGCTTTTATGTGGATATGTCTTTGTTTTTTGTGGATTGTCTCACAACATAGGCATCGAAATTCTATGTTTGAATTTAGAACTTTTCGTAAACAGGCTGGAAATCTCATTAACAATGTCTAACAAGATCCAAAGCAAATGAACCAGATTTGCTCATGCTTAAAGTAATATTTGGTTCTTTATTTATAAATAATTTATCGTATAAGTGAAAATTGACTTCGTCTACATACATATACACAAAATATATATATTTCGAAAATAATTGCGCTGATTTTAGAAAATTATCCGTTTAGAATATTATCCGATGCGAAATATATATAAGAGTTGTTGAGGTATGTATGCTTGGTACACATATATGTTTCACCAACTCATATATGTATGAATAGTTAGCTTAGCTTAGATTAGCTCAGATAGGTCGCGAATTGCATGTATCAGGCAACAGCCCAAGCCGAGGTGTGCCGTGCACCCTAGAGCTAGTTGGCAAATAAAATCGGTTGAGTGCCTTAAGCGCTCGCCTTAGTAGTCCGGTGAAGCTGTTAAGACCTTGCTAGGTCAATGGCGTATTCAGTTCGAAAAAAAAAATTGCGCTGATAAACAATTACGGGGACAACGCTTTCCCGACCTATTAACGATAAAGAGCCACTTCAATAAACATCACTTTGAAGTTACTAAAATAACTTAATAATGTTGAAGATTTTTTTTAAACCCTCGGAACTTAATCAAGATGAGAAGACTTAACCTACTTCCTGCAAAATTGATGAAACAGATTTTCTTTAATGTAAAAAGAAAAACTTTCGCCTCTTTTAATTGTCCTGCGACGAAACAGTTTTGAAAATGTTGTTTTTAATTTACATTTTATAACAAGTCTTCGCCTATGAAGCGTTTCTCGGTTTCAGACAAAACATTTCTACCACTTTTACTTTTCATAGAATTCCATTTAGGTTTCTATAGCAGTACAATCATGTAACGTTGGGGTTTTATTGAAAACTAGCCGTGCCCGCGGTTCCGTCCGCGTGGAACCTAATGTAAAAAAACTGTGTAGTAGGTGGTAGAGCCACGCTGTAGTTATTACTAGTTTCAGCATGAATGGGTCGGCTCGCCCGGGGTAGTACCACCCTTTCACAGAATACCGACGTGAAGTAACAGCGCTTGCATTGTTGCGTTTCGTTTGGTCAGTGAGAGCGCCGGATGCCTACTTCCCTTCCCTCTTACCCTTCCCTGTTTCTCTACCACTACTCCCTCCCCCATACACAGGCTGGCAACGCACATGCGACTCCCCTGGTGTTGCTCGTTGTACGGACGGTGGTGATCACGTAACATCAGGTTACCCACCTGTTCGTTTGCCTCCTTTTGACATAAAAGACTAATAAAATTATCTGATTGTATTAAGTCCATTTACTTATCTACTTTTCTCTCGTATTTAAGTCGCAGCGTCATTAAAATGACCATAACTTTTGATAAAGAGAACCGATTTTAATGAAACCAAGACTAAATGTTAATCAAGGATGTGATTTACTTGGCGAGGTGAGGTTTTATCGTGAACGCAGTGCTTTAGCTGTGATGCGTGTTCAAACAAAAACACAGACAGACATTTCTAAAAATGATTGAAATGTATTTTATTACTTATTCCAAGACACCTGCAGCAATATATTTCACATAAATCTAAAAAGTACAGACACGTTAGAATTACATTCTTATTATATATATATATATAGATACTAGCGGTCCCTGCGGACGTTGTCCTGCCTTGATAATAAAAAAAATCTTAAAAGTCAACCGCAGCGCCACCTACCGGGTCCAATTGTGAATCTAAACCATTCTCGGATCCACTGGAACACGTACACAAAATTTCATCAAAATCGGTCCAGTCGTTTAGGAGGAGTTCAGTCACATACACACGCACACAAGAAATATATATATTAAGATACCATATTTTTAAAATCAACTTAGCTAAACAATTAAATATTAGCGTGTTGAAAATGTTTGTTAGAGTCTGTTGCGAAGCAAAGGAACTGTTGTGAATTGCAAATGTTTAGTTTCACCGAATTTTTGTTACATTGCGCTACAACGTTGAAATTGAATAGACCTTGATTTCTCTCAATTATTCTCAAAGTTAGCAACCGCGCGAGACTTCCTCTGTGTTTGTATCTATTTAAAATATTTGCACGGAACCCTATTTTTTTCCAAAATTAGTTACTCTTTATAACGTAAGCTATCTGCCAGTGAAATTCCCAGCAAAATAGACAGACAAACTATAGTAATTTTGCATATACATATTTTGTTGTACAATAGCAACTATTAAATCAAGACAATTTGTCTCATTCCTTGTAACCTGAAGTGATTATAAAATTCGTAATATCATTATCGTTACATAGTACAAAACAAAGTCCTCTGCCACGTCTGTCTGTCTGTCTGTTCATGATAAACTCAAAAACTACTGAACGGATTTTCATGCGGTCTTCATCAGTAGATACAGTGATTCATGAGGAAGGTTTAGTTAGGTATATAATTTGTCAAGGTTTTTTATTACTAGACCGGGACATCGTCCGCCGGGCCCGCTAGTTATAAATTTCAATAATTATAAATTTCGCGTTTTTTGCAGATAATATTTTTATAAACAAAAGCAGAAATAAAGATTATTATATCCATCTCCCTTACTCTCTAATAAGTTCATTTAACTGCAAACAAATGAAGTGTAAATGAAATCGTGGAACCCATTGACGTCATCAACGAAGAATATGACGTTGCTATATATAAATTTATTATAATCACAAAGGTTAAAATGTTACTGAAGATGCAGATAGAAGGGTTATAGATGACAACCGCTAAGGAAAGCAGAAGTAGAAACTACGGCCAAATTAAGCCGCACGTGTCTCAATTTCCATATAAGTAAGAAATACGTTCGCGCGTACCACGAAGTCGCAATGCGTCGTTATTGCAGTACTTACACAGAATTTCATTGAACTTTGTTTATATAATGCCTTTTTACCTTTTCACTTCTTACAAAGATTTTTACATATATCTTCTATATACATATAATGAGAATGTAAATCTAACGTGTCTGTACTTTTAGATTTTCGTGAAAAAAATTGTTGCAGGTGTCTAGGAATAAGTAATAAAATACATTTCAATCATTTTTAGAAATGTCTATCTATTTCTATGAACACGCATCACTGCTAAACTATTGGGTTCACGATAAAACCTCACCAAGAAAATCATAAAGCATATCCTCGAGAATAACGTAGTCTTTGTTTCATTAAAATCGGTTTATTCTATCAAAAGTTACTGTAATTTTAATGACGACGCGACTTAAGTACGAGAGAAAAGTAGATAAGGAAATGGGCTTTCAGAGGATTTTATTAGTCACTGTTTTTTTTTACATTAGGTGTCACGCGGACGGAGTCGCTGGCATAGCTAGTTCAGAAATAAAATGTTACAACAGACGCGTTTTTATAAATACCCCTAATGAGTATCAAAGGGAACTAATGTCTCGTCTCTTTCTATGTGAACACGGTAGAGCCACGCTGTGGTTATTACTAGTTTAAGCTCGGCTCGCCCGGGGTAGTAGCACCCTCTCACAGAACACCGACGTGAAGTAATAGTGCTTGCATTGTTGCGTTTCGTTCGGTTAGTGAGAGCGCCGGAGGCCCACCTCGTTTCCCCCTTTCCCTTCCCTTTTCTCCTTTCCCTACCCCTCCCCCATACACAGGCTGGCAACGCACTTGCGACTCACCTGGTGTTGCTAGTGTCTTTTAATATTAAATATATTATAATTTCACTGGATTTCCGCAGAGTACAAAATTAAAAAATTAAAGATATGTTACAACTCACTTTGGCGGGCTTTAATACAGCAAGGAGTGTCAAGAAAATACATACGAATACTCAGAAATGTATATACAAATAGTACAGCACAAATTAAACTAGAGTCAGTTGGTGAGGAGTTCCCTATCGCAAGAGGTGTAAGACAAGGAGACCCATTATCTCCAATACTTTTCTCAGCAACTCTAGAAAATATATTCAAAAAGTTAGAATGGGACAACATTGGCATAAATATTAATGGTAGAAAACTAAATCACTTACGGTTCGCAGATGATTTAGTCTTATTATCAGACAACGGTAAAATGCTTAAAACTATGCTGCAACAACTTACTGAGGCAAGTAGAGGAGTAGGTTTGAGTATTAACAAATCAAAAACAAAAATAATGACAAATAGAGAGGAAGTACCTATACAAGTGGACAATGAAAACAATGAATATGTTAAACATTACATTTACCTGGGGCAACTAATATCATTCAAGGACCAAACTGACTCAGAAATAGAAAGAAGGGTTTCGTGCGCTTGGAAAAGATACTGGTCTCTTAAGGAAATATTTAAAAGTAAAAACTTTTCCATGACTAACAAGAAGAAAGTATTTGACTCATGTATTGTGCCATGTCTCACGTATGGTTTTCAAACGTGGGCGCTGTCTCAAAAACATTATTTAAAGTTAAGAACATGCCAAAGGGGAATGGAAAGGAGTATGTTGGGAATCTCACTAAAAGACCGGAAAAGAGCTCAAGAAATAAGATCAACAACAAAAGTACAAGACATAATAAAAAAAGTTAAGGAACTAAAGTGGCAATGGACAGGACATATGATAAGAGATAGTGAGACAAAATGGACAAAAATGATCACGGAATGGTATCCACGAGATGGTAAAAGGAAAAGAGGGAGACAAGTTAAAAGATGGACAGACGATATAAAGAAAGTGGGTGGTTCGGTCTGGCAAAGAAAAGCTAATGATAGAAAAAGTTGGAAACAGCTGGAAGAGGCCTACGTGTCAAGTGACACGCTGACTACTACAACAGATAACCTGATGTGTTAGGCTTAAGTAAAAAAAAATGTATATATTTAATATAGTTTCAGCAATAAAGGCTATAATAATAATAATAATAATAAAAACAATAATACACGTTTAAGTATACCTTTTAAGTTAACGCATCGTTTAAGAATTAGCAGTTTACAAATTAACAATGTTATCATGCTTTTTTGAGCTATCGTTATCTCGAATCGATCACGTATGACTAAATCTATACTAATATTATAAACAGGTAAAGTTTGTGAGTTTGTGACGTTGTGAGTTTGTGAGTTTGTGGCGTTGTAAGGGGTAATCTTAGGAACTACTGGTCCGATTTGAATAATTCTTTCAATATAATATAGCTCATTCATCGAGAACGATTATAGGCTATATATCATCACGCTAAGGCCAATAGGAGCTGAGCACAGATGAAAAATGTTTCAAAATCGAGATGTTTTTTTCTTTTTGAGAGCTTCTGCTGTGTGTCCGCGTTAGCCCAGAGTAGTAACTATTACTACGCGGACGAAGTCGCGGGCAGGGGCTATAATCTATATACTAATATTATAAAGAGGCAAAGTTTGTGACGTTGTGACGTTGTAGGGGGTAATCTCAGGAACTACTGAACCGATTTTGAAAATTCTTTTACCAATATAAAGCCACGTTATTTATGACTGTCATAGGCTACATATCATCACGCTAAGACCAATAGGAGTGGAGCAACAATGAAAAATGTTTTAAAATCGGGGTATTTTTTCCTTTTGAGAGCTTCCGCTGCGTCTTAGCCCAAAATAACTATTCCACGCGTGCGAAGTCGCGGGCCGAAGCTATTAACTAATTATATTATCTATAATCTATACTAATATTATAAAGAGGTAAAGTTTGTGAGGTTGTAGGGGGTAATATCTGGGGAGTCGGAGAAAAATGGTCGAACGAAGACGTTTCTTACGAACGCTGCCTTAATTATGACATATATATGATTGAGTTCTAGAGAAAAGTTGTAGCTTGATAATGCCTATTATCGCCCAACGAAGTGGGCACGGGTCGGTTAGTAAAAAATAAATAAACTAGCGGGCCCGGCAGACGTTGTCCTGCCCTGATTAAAAAAACATATTTGACAAATTATATACCATAACCTTCCTCGTGAATCACTTTATCTACTGGTGAAAAACGCATGAAAATCCGTTCAGTAGTTTTTGGGTTTGTCGCGAACAGACAGACGCAGCAGAGGACTTTGTTTTATACTATGTAATGATAAAATAGTCCATATTAATAAAAGCGAGCTCTTTCAATAATGCATCCTATATATTCACTTTAATGTTATTTACATTTGTATATATCAATTTACGAATTTGGCTTATTCATAGAGCGAAAATTTTACTCAACAGTCAAGTACACTGTAAAACAACTCGCATCTCAGTAAACACTAAAGTGTTCACTCCGCCACAGGGTAGATTGGTACATGAATAACTTCACAGGCGTATTAAGTTCACGAGTAGTTAATTTGTTGGTTACCACTGAACTCAGAACGCTTACGTTCCTGTGGTATATTGCTCCGAATGCTATTCCTTAAACTATAGACCCCATGACTATTGTTTGTGAAATCGCAAAGAACTGTCACGTTTATTTTTCTTAAAACGTTCGACGAAGCGAAGCGAAGCGAAGCGAAGCGAAAACGAAGCTTCGGTATTAAATTGAAGCGATGATGAGTGTTAGAATATTTAAATACCGCGTCGGTCAATCTAAGTTCGAGTTGTACAAAGAGACGGAACTCTTAGTGAAGAAAATTTCGTAATGAGGTCCATAACATGGTGGTAGGCATAGCTATCTAGCTATCACTCTGAAATAGAAAACCTATAGCCAAATAGCAATAAGTGTATTGCGGCAGCTGCACTTGTGAACCACTCATCCTGTAGAATTAGTGTGGCTGTTTAGGCCGCATTGTCACTTAACATCAGGTCAGATTGGGGTTAGATGCCTAAAAGGTATGCCGACCTATAAAATACAGAAAAAGAAATGGGTTCAGCAAAACTTACATTAGTTAAAGCTTCCACGATTAAATCACAAAGATTGTTTCGGTTCGTCATTGAATAGTCAAATTATTTTGACTGGTTGAATATCTAAATATTGCAAATTTTATTTTTAAACCTTATGTCAGGTTGCACTTTTTTCACTTGTTGTAATTTAGAGAATATTACATATGTCAGAAATGGAAATATTAAGATGGACGTATATTGTCCTTAAAATGGATAACACTAAAGATGAGTATAAGTTCCTTTTCAAGATCTTGATTGAATAAAGTAAGTATTTTTGATTTTGGGCATATAAGACGAAATATGAAAATAGCACAAGTGAAAGAGGAGAGGTCAAGGAGTAATAGTAAATAGGTTGATGTGTTACAGACGAGTTATATGGAGGAATGGAAACGATATAATTAAGAGCGGTAACTTGAAAGTGAACCAATGTAGGAGTAGAAAAAGAGAGATGAAGGTATGAATGGATTGTGCGAATAATAAAATGTGTCCTGTATGGAAGGGAAAAGTATTATGTGTCGATCCCACGTAAGTGAGAAAAGGGTAAAAAGAAGATGATCATCTAATGAAGGGCTCCATGCATACAAGAGGTTTGTTAAGATATCTGTAGTTCTAAAAGTCTGGAAACCGCTTACTTCGATTACTAAAATTTACTCTGTAACGCTGAACAAAGTGTTTTATAGCGATAATGGTTCAGTGATAGTGCATTCACGTTCATAATTCTAGGCTGAGTATTTAGTAAACTGTCGCCACAAGATTGGTTCAAAAAGCAATATTAAGGGAACTAAATTTAATAGCTGAATTAAACAGACCGCAACTGTTTTGTTTTTAATAATATCTAAGCGGTAAATAATTTAATATTAATGATAGTATTTTAAGATTACTTTTGTAACAAACTCCCATCTTTACCCATGACAAAGTGGATGCAAAATTTTATAATGATCGGTTGAGTTGTTAAGGCGTTACAGAGTAACAAACAAACAAACTCATTTCCGCATCTATAAAATAGTTAGGACCAACATTATCAGACGCCTACATATGTAATAAAAATCTTAGTAATTTCACTATATTTATTGATTATCCAATAAATATTTATCTCGCAACTTGATTTTCCTAAAACAAGGACAATAAGGTAAAATTTATAGCTCAGATTGAAATAGTCTGTAGTTCCTTACAACAATGAAAGGCATGCTGCAAGCGTACGCTTGAAATCTCATTTCGCATTCTTCTCCTATGTTATATTTGGCTACTGTTTCTATGCGGATGTTAGTCCTGAACGAAGAAGGAAGACCTCACATAGCCTATAGAAGCATTTAAATTTTGGACTTACATATACATAAATTATATCAGATTAGCGAGAAACCCAAGCTTTCTTAAGGGTAAATAGCATAATATTACATACCTCATATGGATGCATACACGTGTTCATGCATAACAGCCTTCTGCAACAAATAATGGTGGGAGAAGAAAGAGTATCACAAAATTCTCTCAAATCGCCAAGAACAACACATATTTTATGCAGAACTGACTGTCGACCATCACTGGTTGGAGAAACGTCTTAAAAAGAAGAAAAATGAATATGTTCATCACCGTATATTCATACTAACTAAAATATATCATCTATACATATAATAAGAATGTAAATCTGATGTGTCTGTATTTTTTAGATATTTGTGAAAAAAATTGTTGGAGCTGTCTTGGAATAAATAATAAAATATATTTTAATCATTTTTAGAAATGTCTGTTTGGACGGTTTGTTTGGACACGTATCATTGCTAAAGTACTGCGTTCACGATAAAACCTCACAAAGAAGATCATAAAGCATATCCTCGAGTAAAATTTAGTTTTGATTCATTACAATCGGACCACTCTATCAAAAGTTATTGTAATTTTAATGGTGACGCGACGTACGAGAGAAAAGTAGATAGCAAACTTGATACATTCAGATTGATTTTATTAATCACTGTGTTTTACGGGTACAATCTTTACCATTAAAGTATATCATTCTCTATAAACTACATAGCCTACCGTGATTCGCTTTTAAATTTAGTTTACCCGCTGTGCAGTGCGGTACTTGTTCAAGAACTCTGTTTATACTTTGTTTACGGGATGCCGGTTTATTTAAACGTGATATTACCAAGCGACGTAGGAGCCCGGTTACGTTTTATTCATTAATTATACAGCCTGGTTATTCTACCTCGAGCTAAATGAAGTTGTGCCTTTAGTCATATCTGATATTCTGTTTCGCGCATTAAGGTTTTAAGTTAATTTTTAGTTTAGATAATTTAATATCAAAATTACAGTCGTGGAAATAATAAGTTTGTATTGGAAGATAAGTCTTAGTTTATTTTTAACTAGCTGTAATCGCAGATCCGCACGGGATTTAAATTGTATTAAATAAATATAAAATTGTGAGACCATGTACAATTATAGAAATGCTCTTTAAAAAGAATTATAAGTACGACACGCACGCCACTTACAGTAACCTGTAACGTATATATTAGATATATCATTACATAGTATAAAACAAAGTCCCCTACCGCGTCTGTCTGTCTGTCTGTTCGCGATAAGCTCAAAAACTACCGAACGGATTTTCATGCGGTTTTCACCGGTGGATAGAGTGATTGATGAGGAACGTTTTAGTATATAATTTGTCAAGGATTTTTTCATAATCAGGGCAGGACAACGTCTGCCGGGCCCGCTAGTCTTATATATTAATAGGTAAACCCAAAACTTTGTACCCCTTTTTAAGCGAATCGCGCAAACGGATGAACTTGAAATTTAGTATAGCTAAAGTTTATATGGCGGAGAAGTGTACAAAGCTATTTTTTTTATATAAAAAGCATTAAAAGTATATTAAATTAATTGAATTATGCATTACTCACACTACTGCTTGAATTTTACACAACATATACACACATGTAAATGAAAAAGACGTTTTGACCTCTTTCATCCTTCTTACGTTCCAATTACCTTTTCAATATTTTTAACATGACTAACGTTGCATTCCTCACATGTCCTTTTAAATCAAATGATCAAATTGTAGGTTAATTTTATAACAATATAATATGTAAATTCATAATATTTTAATAATTAATTGATAAATAATTTATCTTTAGTAAATTTATGGAAACACTGAAATAATTATTATTCTCTTTGGTCTTATCGAATGTCAATTTTTTTAGGTAACAGGACTTTTTTTTTTTTTTTTTTTTAACGTGGGGAAATCCCTTATGGATACCCACCCTCCCGGGGGAGAGAGTGGGTTATGTCCGAGTCGCACGGACTAAAACCCCACGGTGTACCGACAGACCGTTCTGTGGGGGCGGCAAGGGATCGTTCAAGCTAATCAACCTTGTAGAGCCGCCCCCACGGTCCGCCCGGCGGAAGGTGACCGCCGGGCTCCTACCTATAGAGGGACAGACCGGGTACACGCCGGCTGCCCCCCCTCATCCGCCGGACCTGTGCAATGAGGAGATGGGCCCCCCGGCCCATCCCCTCGGGTCCGGCTACGGTGGCAGGAGGAGTTGGGCAAAGCGCCGCCTCCTCCTGCCAATCCTCCGTTGGCGGAGACGGCCACTCAGAGGGTCTGCCTCGCGGGCCCTCTCCGCCGCCTCCTTCTGCGAGATGACCTCCTCGCAGAAGGAGGCCATCGCTCGCCAAGCCTGTTCGCTGCCGAGCATGGCCGAAACCACGCTCGGCAGCGATAAGTCCGGTCCTACCGCCGCCGCCAGAATGCGGCGCTGCTCTCCCCACGCAGCACACTCAGACAGAGTGTGCTGCGCGGTATCTTCGTCAGCGCCGCACTCGTGGCAGGCGGCGGTCGGCTCCCTGCGCGCAATCTGGTGCAGGTACCACCCGAAACAACCGTGTCCGGTGAGTACCTGCACCAGTCGGAACGTCAGGGAGCCCCACTTCCTACCAATCCACTCCCGCAGGTAGGTAACAGGACTGCTTTCACTTCATGTCACTTTGCTTCATGTTGTCATAAGAGTAAAACAATATTACCAAAGTCAAAGTCAATACTTTAATGTTTAGTAATTCAATCAAAAAATGAGCCAGAAAATACGTTGTATAATCAAAATAAGAAAATTTGTTTGCTCATTAAAGTAATCCATGACTTATTTCATCTTTGTTTTGGATTCAACATTTGATTCTAATGTGTATCCATTACTTTTCCAAGCAATGAGACTACGTTTAATTCAATATCACCCAGAAATACCACCCATGGTGTCGTGTAAAATTAATTGAAAATTGTGTCATGAGTTGCGATAAACTTCTTTATTTTCGTATAGTTATGTTTACTTACAATTTGAGAGCCTTACCACCTTATGTAACCGCCTGTTTTTGTTTCAAATTTATAATTAATTTCAATTTTCATTTAGACATTAAGATTCTAGTATGTTTATATAATTTGAAAAAAAAAAACGTGAAAAATAACTGAGTAGCCATGATGAAAACCTTTGATTATAGAATCCCTTTGACACAGGAATTCTAATAAAGTTAAAACTTTAAAAAATCAATGAACTATGGTCGAATGTCGATCAGGGGGCGCCCACTAGTAAATACTAATAGTGTGTCAAATGAGGTTTATCTGCAGCAACATATTTGGAACCTTAACCCACCACATAGATTCCTCAGTGCTCACTTACACAGTATGAAGAACTAATGAAACAATGACTTAAAGATGTTATTAGATGTTATATGTTACTATGATTGCTGAGTTATGTAGACGAAAGCGCGGTAAGTAAATCAAAATGAACGAAAAGACAATATAATTCAAATTACATACATAGATACAGACATATAAATTTCAATTATATTTATTCTTGGAGTCCAGTATAACGCACATCTTATGCACATCTTTACAGTGAACAACATACTTTTGCTAAATTTCATGCGGTCGAAGTCGCGGGTAACAGCAAGTCTAAAAAAAAATAACTTAAATTACTTCCTATAAGGCCAGTTAGTTATCTGCCAGTGAAAGTCCCGTGATTATTGGTCAAACTGTTTTAGACATAGCACTGCGGGCGAAGCCACGGTTAACAGCTAGTATAAATTAAAATTGCCTAAATTACTTTTTATAAGATCATCTATCTGCCAGTGAAAGTCTTGTGAAGATCGGTCAAACCATTTTGGAGATAGCACTGCGGGCAAAACCACAGTTAACAACTAGTATAAACTAAAATTGCTGGAATTACTTTTTATAAGGTCAGCTATCTGCCAGTGAAAGTTTTGTGAAGATCAGTCCAACCATTTTGGAGATAACGTTGCAGGCGAAGCCACGGTTAACAGCTAGTATAAATAAAAATTGCTTAAATAATTTTTTGTAAGGTTAGCTATCTGCCATTGAAAGTCCCGTGGAAATCGGTCCAACCGTTTTGAAGATAGCATTGCGAACGAAGCCGCGGTTAACAGCTAGTCTAATTTAAAGTAGCCTAAGTAACCCGCTGTAATTTTTTCTATCTGCCAGTGAAATTCGGAGATTACCCGGAACAAACAGACAGACAGACCGACCGACAAAAATTTTAAAAATTGCATTTTTGTTATCAGAAGCGTGTATACTTTCATACCCAATCAGTCAAAAAATTTTATTTTGATATTACATACAGACACTTCATTTTTATTATATGTATAGAAGATAAGCAAAGGAATCAGAAAATATATGTATCAAAGATTGTTCACGGAAATATTGAAAGCAAATAAAAGATCCAAAAATCTCTCGCAATATCTCATGTTATAATAATAAATATGCCTTAGTACTACGACGTAAATGGATGCTAAATCAATACGAATCACTACCATTGAATCAGAAAGGTCAGTTAAATAGCTGATTTAGTGTTTTCATATAAGACCTCTATATATATTGTTCAAGATTATAAATTAAGATAACATTGAATTGTTTCATAGAATAGTAGTAGACAATTGAAATTGTGAATTACATGTTTAGTATAGCCTTTCAGTTTCTAGTATAGTCATTTTTAAGGTAAAAATAACGCAGAAAATATACACCTGATAGTCGAACCAGTGCAAGCTTACTCCGATATATTATATATCTATTTACAATCACAATCGACAGATTGGTGCCGACTGAGGAGAATAATAGGGAGCTGCTTAGGTCTCTCTGATATCAATCACACTTAAGGAGTACAAAATAGTAGCTTTGTGAATAAAAGCGGTTTTAATATACATTATAAGTCACCAAAAACATTTTATCCGAGCTTAAAATTACTCTTGGTACTCGTAATTGAATAAACCATTATTTACGTTATATTTGGTTCCAGAACCAGAGATGACTGAAACATGAGATCATTCTAAACACTCCAATCATTTCGTAGAACAATGAAATCGTTGATTGCACACTAATGTATGTTGTGGTAATCAATAGGTGATTCTAGGGTCCATAAAATAGTATACTTAATAAAAATGGGCAAATCGACAAGGCATCTATAGCTCAGACTCGTATGGACCTACCTTTCGAATTGATTTGTGCTTAGTTAAAGCACTTAATTCAGTTATTAAGATACAATGAATACTAAACCTGCATTAAATTAAGACAAATATAAATGAATAAAGTCTTGTAATCACATTGAAATTAATATAGGTAATTCACGTGGCAGGAACGTATTTGATTTATTGAATTTTTTTTCGAACTTACTGGGTACGCTATTTACCTAGCAAGGTCTTAACAGCTTCACCTATTGATTTATTGATTAAACACTATTGATTTATTGCAGCGAATTGAAAATGTTCAAGTAGTATTGATGCACTATTTTCTTTTAAACTGTGTACGTGTACTCAGGTCGATTCCCTATGATCAATATTGTGATACAAGAATAACTAAGAAGAAGAAGAACAAGAATAAAATAAAATTCATTGAAATCAGTAGATCCGTTCTCAAGATATAAAAACAAATGCCTTTCCTTCCGAAATGTATGTAATAATGAGTTTTCGCTGTAATTCTTTTCTTCGCGATTTTTCTAATATATTTATAGTTACTAGTGGGCGCCCAGTGGTCGACATTCGACCATAGTTCATTGATTTTTTGAAGTTTGAACTTTATTAGGGTTCTTTTGTGAAAGGGTATACTTCTATAATCAAAGGTTTTCATCATGGCTACTCAGTTATTTGACACTTTTTTAAATTATATAAACATTTAAAAATATCTAGGTCTAAATGAAAATTGAAATTAATTATAGGTTTGAAACAAAAAACAGGCGGTTACATAAGATGGTAAGGCTCTCAAATTCTGAGTAAACATAACTTTACGAAAATAAAGATATTTATCCCAACTCATGACACAATTTTCAATTTATTTTACACGACAGCACGGGTGGGTGGTATTTCTGGGTGATATTAAATTAAATGTAGTCTGTAAATTTTGAGAAATAGTGATATGCCCAGTAACATCGTTTAGAAAAGTAATGGATACACAATAGAATCTTTTTAATACTACCATTAACTTTTGAAAATGAATTCATTTTTGTTCAAAATGCATCATCAACTGTATAAAATATAATTGCTACAACAGATTGAACTGCATCATTGTAACCTCGGAGATCTAGGTCATGGATTACGTTCAAGAGTAAACAATTTTTTTTATTTAATCATCATTTGAAGTGAGTACACCATAAAAAATACTAAACATTAAAATATTGACATTGACTTGGTAATATTGCTTTACTCTTATGACAACATGAAGTCAAGTGACAGAAGTGAAAGCAGTCCTGTCACCTAAAAATTTTGACATTCAATAAGACCAAAGAGAATAATAATTATTTCAGTGGTTCCATAAATTTAATAAAGATAAATTAGTTATCAATTAATTATTAATGCATATTATGATTTTATATATTATATTATTATAAAATTAACCTACAATTTGACCAGTTAATTTCAAAGGGCATGTAAAGCATGCAACGTCAGTCCTGTTAAAAATATTGAAAAGGTAGGTAATTGGAACGTAAGAGTAAAATGAAGGATGTCAAAACGTCTTTTTCATTTACATGTGTGTATATGTTGTGTAAAATTGAAGCAGTAGTGTGAGTAATGCATATTTTAATTAATTTAATGTACTTCTAATGCATTTTATATAAAACTAGCTGTTCCCCGCGGCTCCGCACGCGTTTTTTTAAATGTATTATATAACTATGGTGTCATAGTTACAAATGTTTTTGAAAAAGCATTTCGGTAATGTACACACCTACTTACAATCTTACATTACGCCATCTATTGTAACATGTAACGTGTACATTAGATATATGAATACGAATAGTATATCGAATGGGATGGGATTTATCATCAGCAACATACCTGGAACGTTAACCTACGATATACCACCCTCAGTGCTCATTAACACTATAAAAGAAAGTAATGAAACTTTTAAACTATACATTATCGAACAATATGTGTTAAATTGTTTATTATATAAACAAAACATGCCCATATTGTCGATATAATTGTATTATTCTTATACGTTGCTATAATCACTGAGTTATGTAGATGCAAACGCGGTAAATAAAACAAAATGGCCGCCAAATTGACCAAAATGATAATATAATTCAAATTACATACATTTATTCTTGGAGTCCAGTACAGCGCACGTCTCACGCGCTTTTTACAGTAAACAAACTCTTTTTATTAAATTCACACGAACGAATGCACAGGTAACAGTTCATCACTTCATAGTGTAAAACAAAGTCCTCTTGTCTATCTGTTTGTCTGTTCGCGATGAAGTCAAAAACTACAGAACGGATTTTCATGCCGTTTTCACCAATAGGTAGAACGGTTCATGGGGAAGGTTTAGGTATAATTTGTCAAAGTTTTTTTTTATTATCGGGGCGGGACAACGTCTTCCGAGCTCGCTAGTTATCTGCCCGTAAAGGTCCCGTGACAGTCGGTCCAACCGATTAGGAGATAGTAGAATATTGCAGACGAAGTCTTGAGTAACAAAATAAAATAGTCTAAGTTACTTCTTATAAGGTGAGTTATCTGCCAGTGAAAGCCCCGTGAAAATCAGTTCAAGCATTACGGATATTGCACTGCGGCCAAAGGCGAATAAAAAAAACCTAAATTACGTTTTATGAGGTCTGCTATCTACCAGTGAACACCCCGTGAAAATCGGTCCAACCATTTTGGAAATAGCAATGCGGACGAAGCCGCGGACAAATAAAGTACAATATATCAACCGTTATAATTTCGGCTATCTGCCAGTAAAATTCTCGTTAAAATAGGTCCAGCCGTTTTGGAGATTACCCGGAACAAACAAACAAACAGATAAAATGTAATAATATAAAAATATAGACAAAATATAAAAATAATTTTTTTGGTCATTTATAGCCATATACATTCATCAAAAAGTTGTTATTTTAATTGTACATACACAACCTTTATTTTTATAATACGTAATAGATAACAAATTTTGAATAGGAAAACAAAATAAACTTTGAAAATGTTTGCGATAGAAACTTACCACGTTACCATGGCAACGGATTTAATATTAACGATAACGATATTTCTCAAAAGGAAAAAAGTGCCCGATTTTGAAACATTCTTCATTGGTGCTCCGCTCCTATTGATCTTTGCGTGATGATATGTAGCCTTCCTCGATAAATGAGCTATCTAAAACCGAAGGACTGGTAGTTCCTGAGATCCTAGCGTTCAACCAAACGAACAAACAAACTTTTCAGCTTTATATATTAGTATAGATAAATAGCTTTCTGCACTTCTCCTCCATATAAACTTTAACTATGCCAAATTTCACGTTCATCCGTTCACGCAATTCTCTTAAAAAGGGGTACAAAGTTTTGGCTTCACGTATTAATATATATGATTCTACTGTTCGGGATAGAGGCAAATCCAACATATCATCACTACATATTTTAAAACCTAGTCCTCTGCCACGTCTCTCTTTCTGTCTGTTTATTCGCGATAAACTCAAAAACTACTGAATAGATTTTCATGCGGCTTTCACCAGTAGATAAATTGATTCATGAGGTTTAGGTATATAATTTGTCAAGCGTTTTTTTTATTATCAGGGCGGGATAACGTAAGATAACCCTGGTAAATCATAAAAACTGGTCCAGCCGTTCTTAAGTTATAAATGGTGTAACGAAACCGACTTTGTTTTATATTTACGTATGGATATAGTCCAGCTATTCGTTGTCAACATACATAGGTTTTCGAGCAGGTGACCCTCAATATTTTTTGTTATTTTATAAGATAAATATATCACGCCCAATCGCGGCAGACGTGATAAAATCGGAGATTACATTCGTATTCGTGAATATGTCTGGAACAAATCAGAGGCGGAATCTTTTCTAGGGCACCTTGTTTTCAATATGAGGGATTAGGGTACATTCCACGCTATATTATCAGAACCCGACAGCGTTGACGTTCTTACGTATAAATAACCACGTTGTTACCTAAATATACTATTTGTTTGTAGAGGATAATCTCTAAAACTACAGATCTGGTTATAAAAGTTCTTCCACTTATATGAATCCTGTTATCGGAGACATAAACCAGTGTACATATTCTAAAATGGCAACTCCTGCACTAGGTAACTTAGACATGTATTGTGGGAATTGTATAAACATACATTCGGTTTCTTGTTAACGAGCTGGAGTTTTTGGTTAGGGAAAACATTATAATGAAAACATTTAGTAGGTGGTAGAGATACGCTTTAGTTATTACTAGTTTCAGCATGAATAGGTCGGCTCGCCCGAGGTAGTACCACCCTCTCACAGAATACCGACGTGAAGTAACAGTGCTTGCATTGTTCCGTTTCGTTCGGTCAGTGAGAGCGCTGGATGCTCACCTCCCTTCCCCCTTTCCCTACCACTCCTCCCTCCCCCATACACAAGCTGGCAACGCACTTGCGACTCCCCTGGTGTTGCAAGTGTCTATAGACGGTGGTGATCACTTAACATCAGGTGACAAATCTGTTCGTTAGCCTCCTATAATATAAAAAAAAGTGAGATTAGGGTCAAACGCTAAATCTATAATGTAAAAAAAAAAAAAAATTAAGACAGAAAAATAATTTGTGGATCACGCAATTAATTTTCCTGCGCGGGATTCATCAAACCCACAACACTCTGCGCTGTGATAATAGTACGGTTTAGTTAAACAAACGTGCCGACGTTAAACTTCCAAGTGGCATTAAAAAAAAAAAGTACTTCTCACGATATATCGAATATTCCAAGAGATTGTAAACAGGAATTTACTGTGTTCGAAGGTATCCAATCTTTTCCTATAAACCGATTTCATGTGTAGAGAGAGACTACTATGTGGGCGAGACGTTTGAATTTTAATGCGTCTACTCCTATTTCAAGTGTCACCGAGGCAAAATAAAATCGTATATCGTCGATACATCTACAAAATCTTATGTATAAACATTTCACTGTTCGGAGATATAAAATACTTTTTTTATATATATATTTATTTTAGAATAATTGACAACAATATCGCAATAATTAGGTAAGGTTACTGAACTTTTTGGGTAATAGTAGGTATTAAGCTATTGCATAGCTTCTATCGCGGGCCTTGAGCGTGGGGACCGAATCCAGAAATTCCGTAACGAAAAAAACCTAACACACCCCACTCCGACCGGCACAGCGGTGATACTTTTTAGTTTTTCCATCTATCGATAAATACCAGAACTTTTAATGACTTTTTGAAATATCACGCTTGTCTCTTTAGTTCAGCAACCCGCCTTTAGGTGGCATTGGTTGTATTGGAAAACTACCGTAATCAGCTGTTTGTGAGAAAGTATATAGGTGTATAGGTATTTATCATCTATGTACAACAGTGAATATCTGTACTCGTATAATTTGTGTACAAAGTGTTTTAAATATGAATAAACAAAGTGCATTTATTAATGAAGAAAGTCACGAAAAAGTAGTGAAAGAAAATGAGTTAGTACTCTATATACATTCATTTTATTATTATTATCACAAATGCAGTATTATTTTTTGAAATAAAAAGAAAAAAATTAATTAATTTTTTTAATTTTTTTTTTTTTTTAAATACTGCATTAATAAAATAAATAAATAATTATAATTGCATAAGTTGATAAAAAATGCTATGCAATAGCTTTACCGCGGCAGTCTCCGAGTGCCACACATCTTTTTTTTATTTACTAAAGTTACTAATTAAGTTAGCATCAACACAGATTTTATTACTACGGTCTACAATGTACAACAACGGAAAACACATATTTATTTGTTAATATAAAAATAGTAAAATGTTAGTAAAAATACGAGCAACTACCACCATTTCGTACGAGTTCATTACAGTATAGAACTTCTAGCGCTCAAAGATAATATATCTTTCTATAGTGAAAAAAAAAAGCTTCTTTTTCCTCGAACTGACTACGCTATTGATCTAGCAAGGTCTTAACAGCTTCATCGGACGGACTACTACTATATACAAAAATAGTATTGAATCAGTAGTTCCAGTAATTCCTTTAATATATTCGCAAATTTTACCTTTTTATAATTTTGATGCAGATTATTTCCATAATACTGTATCGTAGAATAAATTTTATTGGTTGGAGACTATAACTATTTTATATAGTCATTTAATTCTATATTTAGTTGTTAGAGAAAACGATTCCTTTTTATCTTCCAATGAATGATTTTTTTACGTAGCGGATTTTCTAAACCCAGGGAAGATATAACAATAACTGATTGATGATGTGGACATCAACTGGCAAGCCATTACCTATTTGGATCGTGTTAGCTCACACGATATTATGAAGACTAATATTATTCTTTTTCTTTCCCTTTTTTTTTCTTTCCTCCTTGTCGGAATATAGAACGAAGATGTGAAATCATAATTAGATATGTTCGCAACTCTATACGTACATGGTTTCTTATTAGTTTATCCTAGCTTCTTCCCGCGACTTCGTCTGCGCGGATTAGGTACTTTGGATTAACGCTAAAACGCAGCGGGAGCTCTCAAAAGGGAAAAAAAACCCGATTTTGATATATTCTTCATCGGTGCTCAGCTCCTATTGATCATAGCGTGATGATATACGTTCGTACAGTATATGATGATAAATATGATAACCTTCCTCAAAAACTAAGTTATCTAATACCGAAAGAATTATTAAATTCGGATCAGTAGTTCCCGAGATTAGCACGTTCAAGCAAACAATCTCTTCAGCTGTATAATCTTTATATATCAATTTCTTTTGTACGTGTGTATGTCACTGAACTCCTCATAAACGACTGGACCGATTTTAATGAAATTTTGTGTGCGTGTTCCAGTGGATCCGAGTATGGTTTAGATTCACAATTGGAACCGGTAGGCGGCGCTGCGGTTGAATTTTAGATATTTTTTTTATTATCAAACCAGGACAACGTCCGCCCGGCCCGCTAGTATTAGTATAAATAATAATTGAGTTAGAACAAAATAGATATTGTGTAAATAATCACCGTGTTCAGATATTTTCACACAACTATTTTCATGATGATAAGTACAAAATCACAGTACAAAGTGAACGTACTGCAGTACCACATTTTTATTTTCTTTAAATTTTAACGTTACACCATAAGCTCACCTTATTGTGTTCATTGTACTCAGTTAATTGACGTTGTGGTTTCAAATGCTGCTGCCAGAACTTATAGACAAGCCCTTGACGACAGTTTAATATAGCCAGCTAGACGGTCTTAGAAAAGGCCTTACCATCACGCTACGGTCTTATCACGATATTTACCGTCATCGAAAATTTTCGATTCAGTCGTAAAAATTCCTACAAATGTTAGCCGACGTTGTGTCAGAGAATATGCTATCAACTGATCATCGCTTCAAATTTCAAAATTCAAAATCCGCTTAGGTACTAGTTATAGCGAAATGGATAGCAAAAAAACATTCCTAATGAAAAAAAAAACAATCGTGCCAACTCTCATGGTGATGGATCATACAGTGTCCATTTTTATATAAAACTAAATATGTAAGCAAAAATATTTACTTAAAGTAGATAGAGTCTTTGTTTAAACCGATTGGCGGAATATTATCTATACATCTTCGATCAGTTGTTATTGTTGATCGAAGCTATACATATAATAAGAATGTAAATGTAACGTTTTTAACGATTTTTGAAAAAAAATTATTGCATATATCTAGAAATAAGTAATTGTTGTTCTACCCGAGGTTTGACACTGCAGGCGGCTTACTGCTCCCCCGGAATATCATTATTGATACTGCTTCAAATATTGTAATTGTTGTCGCGGTAGAAATATTTTTTTTTACTAATTTTAAACATTTTTCATATGCAGTCATTATCTCATGTAAAGTACATATGAATTTTGAAAATAACAATTAGCGTCACTCGAATAACTTTTGAAAAGTATTGTAGTCATTCGAATGTAACGGATCAGCTGGCAACCCTAATCACACCCGATGTTTAGCTGGCGGGAGTCCATAAGCGTCTAGAAACAACAGCCGCACAGTATTGTTGTTTTATCCGAGATTTGACACTGCAGGCTGCTTGCTATTCTTCCGGAATATAATTATTGATACTGCTTCAAATATTGTAATTATTGTCGCGGTAGAAATGATTTTTTTTACGAATTTTAAACATTTTTCATACGCAGTCTCTGATGTAAAGTAAATATGAATTTTGAAAATGACAATTAGCGTCACTCGAATAACTTTTGAAAGTTTTAGACTCACTCGACTGTAACGAGTCAGCTGGCAACCCTAATCACACCTGATGTATAACTAGCGGGAGTCCATGAACTTCTATAAACAACACCCGAACAGGATTGTTGTTCTATCCGAGGTTTGGGACTGCAGTCCGCTTACTACTCTCGTGGAATATCATTATAAATACTGCTTAAAATAACATATACAGAATTTTATAGTCATAACACGATTTCATGCTAGCAAGTAGTGTGTAAAATGTAAAGTGAATATTGAGATTTATAAGTAGACAGAGAAAAAGCCTATATATAAGCTGTATCTATCCTTCACAGGTTTATATCTTATATACCTAAACGTTCCTCATGAACCATTTTATATATTGGAGTAAACCGTATGAAAATCCGTTCATTAGTTTTTGAGTTTAACAGACAGACAGACGAGGCAGAGGACTATGTTTTATAATATGTAGTGATATTTTAACAAGTAATAAATAAACCATAAAATAACAGGTCCCGACACTAGAAATAAGTTTCCTTCCGAAGAACCTTTCTTAAAGCGATAAAGGCTCACTTGTTATCGTGTTTGGAAAGTACAACGATTGACATATGTTCGAATCCTTGCAACCGAGGAGCTCTCAGTGTAGGAAAACATCGTGCTGAGATTATAGCCTGGTAGTAGGGCTTTTTCTATCACACTCTAGTACAAAATCCGTCACCAAGTACCTATTAGTGTGTTCCGGCAGTTTGATTTGAGAGTCAGCCACCCTCTAGGGTATAGCGTGTTTACCATGTTACACCAAATCGTTATTTAACATCAGGTGAGGCTGTGGTCAAACGCTAAAACAACTTTAAAAAACAAGCATTAAAAATCTAGTAAATATTCGTCTGCGTAAATATCATAGCCACATCTATTTCTACAGTAAATCAATAGCTTTATCTTGATGTGGTTCTATGAATATTTTTTATTGCAATAAGAAGAAAGGACAATTCTTAATTCCTCTTCAGAAGTCTATAATAGTTGCTAATTAATCAGTTTGTATTCTTAGCTATTAAATAAAATATACCTGTGGCGTTCGCAAGAGAATGCCAGAGTTTAGTCGCATTGATTTTAATTATTCAAGTTGTCAGCGCCAGTTTGACCTAAATACCTGACACTCGGCTGATAGTTGGTATACCTGACGTTCGGCGGGTACCGCGATCGGTCATTGTTATTGACGATTTTATTTGGCTTCGAGGACACGTGAGATGGCTTTTATATGCTATCGAACTTGTATAAATATTTTTATGACACTATAGAGACCTATATTTTTTTTCGTTTCAGTATTTTCTATCTATATTTTCTTCAAGCTTTACTGTTTTTATTACTCTTCTAGGTCAACATTCGTATTATAATATCATATCATGTTACCTATTCATTACGGTGTGGTCAAAATTACTAAGACTCTAGAAATGCAGTTACCAACATAAATTATAAAAAAAATATATTATTATTTTTAGTATTACGGTGATATATTTTTTTTTCAAAAATTAATCAAATTTCAAAAATGCCGTTAGCGGTATAAAAATTAAAATAATAGAAATGTTATTTTTGGTTTCACGCCAATATTTGTTTTTACCGAAAGTTCTGATTAATTTTAGATTTTGAAACTGTGCGCATGACGCAATATCCGTTCGTGTTATTACATTCCTTTGAGTAACTTTTTTACAATACCCTTTTGTTATATGTAGATCACTGGTTAATTAAAAAAAAACAATGATATTTTTTATGTCTTCTAAAAGGTATTACATACGCGGCATGATCAATTATTTTTTATAATAAAAAAGCATATCTAAAGAAAATCAAATAACATCGACTCTTATATAATGGTACGTTTGTTCAGTGTTTAATTAGGTATCATATATATTAATACGTGAAGCCAAAACTTTGTACCCCTTTTTAAGGGAAATGCGTGAACGGATGAACGTGAAATTTGGCATAGTTAAAGTTTATATAGAGGAGAAGTGCAGAAAGCTATTTATTTTCTTATAAATTGCATTAGAAGTACATTAAATTAATTAAAATATGCATTACTCACACTACTGTTTCAATTTTACACAACATATACACACATGTAAATAAAAAAGACATTTTGACATCCGTCAATAAGGGACATCAAAAAAAGTTGGGAAGAAGGTTGTTATGCTCGACCGTATGTATTTTTTTTTACGCTTACGTTCCATGCCTTACAAGCTCTTTAAATTTAACTGGTCAAATTACAGGTTAATTTTAGAATAATATAATAATTTTAAATATATAATAATATTTAAATCCATACCATACATCATTACATAGTATAAAACAAAGTCCCCTACCGCGTCTGTCTGTCTGTCTGTTCGCGATAAACTCAAAAACTACTGAACGGATCTTTATGCGGTTTTCACCAGTGGATAAAGTGATTCAGGAGGAACGTTTTAGTATATAATTTGTCCAGGTTTTTTTTTTATAATCAGGGCGGGACAACGTCTACCGGGCCCGCTAGTTACTACATAAATAATTAATATAGTAAGTAATAAATTAATAAATATAGTTAATTAAATGTATATCTTATATATTAATACGTGAAGCCAAAACTTTGTATCCCTTTTTAAGCGAATTGCGCGAACGGATGAGCTTGAAGTTTTGCATAGTTAAAGTTTATATGAAGGAGAAGTGCAGTAGCTATTTTTTTATATAAAATGCATTACACGCATATTAAATTAATTAAAATATACATTACTCACACTACTGCTTGAATTTTACACAACATATACACACATGTAAACTAAAAAAAACATTTTGACATCCGTCATTTTACTGTTACGTTCCTATTACCTATTTAATATTTTTAACATGACTGACGTTGCATGCCTTACATCCCCTTTGAAATCAACTAGTAAAATTGTAGGTTTTATAATAATAAAATATGTAAATACATAATATACATTAAAACTTTTTGATAAATAATTTATCTTTAGTAAATTTACGGAACCATTGAAATAATTATTATTCTCATTGGTCTTATTGAATGTCAAAATTTTTAGATGACAGGACTGCTTTCACTTCATGGCACTTTGCTTCATGTTATCATAAGAGTAAAGCAATTCAAATTCAAGTTCAATTTTCATTTAGACATAGATTTTTTTGTTTATATAATTTAAAAAAAAAGTGTCAAATAACTGAGTAGCCGTGATGGAAAACATTGATTGTTGAAGTTATACCCTTTGACAAAAGAACCCTAACAAAGTTCAAACTTAGAAAATCAATGAACTATGGTCGAATGTCGACCACTGGGCGCCCACTGGGCGCCCACTAGTATAGTGTAAATTTCTTAGCGTTTCGCACATAAAGATGGCGACAAGTTACCTATGTTTATCAATTGTTCTGAAACGATGACATTATTCTTAGACTATAGTTACTGTTACAGGCAGGGTAGTTCATGATAGTATAATAAAAACAGAAGACAACGGCAGGGTATTCAATACATTTTTATGAATATCATGGAAATCATGCCCATAAGGATTCAAGCCTTTGGCAAGAGGTTTTTTTTTCGAATTGACTACGCTATTGGCCTAGCAAGGTCTTAACAGCTTCACCGGACTACAGATTTTGGCAAGAGGGGGTCACACTCGTTACGTTTCTACATTTGTAACTTTATTTAAGTGAATAAAATTATAAAAAATCTTGTCCTTATTGCTGACCACTTCTCACTGTTTGGCACATCAGTTTTATGGAATTCATCTAAAAAAATTGCCAGAATTCACTTCACGCATATTAATTTATACAACTTTAAGTACACAGACTACGTCAACTGATGAAATTCAATTTTATTAACTGAAGTTGGCCTTAGAACGTAAATTTCTTTGTGCCCGTTTTTTTGCAATAGGAATTTAACCAATTAAAATAAATTCCAACTAATGTTATGGATATATTTTAAAAACTTGCTATTTTCACATGAATTCACTTAATAATACTCTAAGTATTGTTTATTGTATTAATAATAAATTTGTGTCAAAATTACGCGTAAATTTTCCTGTTTCATGGTAACAATGCAATGTATTTCTAATTATTGCTTATCTAATTATAGCTACAGAGATTTCAGTAAGTTTGACCTAAATCCCTTATTGGGTTGATAAATATTCAAATTGTCGCATACTAATATTATCTATCATTATTATTGTGAGTAGTAAGTATAAGATTTTTTTATCATTTCCATTTTTGTAAAAAATAAACGAATGTTACATAAGCACTTGATATATTACGGTCGTCAATAGCTTACTGCATAAGCACTTAGTACTTTGCTGTCGTTAGTTGTTTAGTGCATGTGCCCTTAATAGTTGATTAGCGGTAGTTTAACTTAAAAGTGAAATGGTTAATTGATTATAGACAATAAGTGAAAAGGTAGTGAAACCGTTTTAGAAAGCTTTTAATAGTAACTCACGCGAATAAGTATGTTATATTAAAATACTTGGGGATGGAAATATTTAACCCTCTACTGTCGTTGACCTGAATGTTCCCGAAATATTAAAACAACATAATAAAGATCGAATATCGAATTCGATGCTCACTTGCAACGGCTTCATTTATTCACCTTGTCAGCGTCAATATGACCCGAATACCTGATTCTCTAAAGTTTAACGATCCGTGGTGTTTGTATTAGATATATTATTTTTCACAATATTATTTTTTTACTTCTTTATTATAACGTATTTCAAGCAATCAAGCTAATTTCAATTATTCACAATAATTTTTTCTCGGTATAAATATAGAATATATGAAAGCTAGTTATGTTTGCTGGCTTTTACTGAATAATCAAGGACTTTTCAAGTATCATACCATGCATGTCTATAGATTTTTAGCAGTAACCTTAATTGAGTTAATCACAAACCAGTAAAAGGGCGATGTAGTGATAGAATAATAAATAAAAAGATAATCCACAATTACTAATCTACATCGTAGTTTTCATGAAACTACAACATCCAGAAGGAAGTCGTCGGTAGAAACTGGTTAAAATTAAAAAAATGTTTAGTCTTGTCTTTGGCTGTAAAGTAACGGAATGAAAAGAACCTTCGAATTAATCAATAGTTAGAGTAAAAACTAATATAGGAAATAGGGGTGAGAGATAAATGAGAGATATATGATATGATGATGTGACAGTTGTGTTAAGATAAAAAATTTGTGAAATACTGTTTTTCATTTAAAAGCAATTAATTTCTTCAACGATGACCCCATGATAATACTTAAAAAAATTATTTCCCTGTAAACGCACACAACTATGAAAATAATTTTATAAAGTATTGATATATGTATATCTACATAAAATGCGCAAAGTAAGTTGTTAAAGTAGATATTAAGTTACCTAAACACTTTTGCCTTGCTAGGATCTTCCGATAACGGCAATTGTTAATTTAATTGTAGACAGACATTTTTGTTCATTACTAGCTGTGCCCGCGACTTCGACTCGACTATACATCGGGTGCCCATAACCCGTTACAGTTGAGTGACTCCTAGGACTTTTCAGAAATTATTCGAGTGACGGTAATTGTCATTTTCAAAATTCATATGTCCTGTATATTAGGATATGACTGCGTAGATACGGTAAAAAATGTAAAAAAACATAATTTCTACTGCGACAATGTTTATAATAAATAAAACATCGAAATTTAACATTTCACAACGCGTGTTGCGCAGTGGTCCATTTCTCTCCCGTTCCAGTTAGGGGTACGGAACCTGGCTTCAGTTCGCGTTCGCGTCTCGAGTACTCTCGACCTCAGTGGAGGCCGTAATCGACACGGTTCTCTCTAAAAGGGACCATTCTTAGCACATTTCGAACGGGTTTTTCATTGAATAATAATTTTGAAATGATTCCTAAAACCTATACGTGACATCGCGTTTTATTGTATAAAATTTTTGACTATGCGTATTAGAAACAATTAATTATTGACACTTAAAAGGTAGCGATGATCAACAAAAGTTACCAAGGAATACTTCTAAGTTTCGTTTCGATTTCCTTCAGTTGTCAAATTAATGAAACGATCGCGAAGAGCGCGAGTAGATTTATAGGTAAGTTTACTGAAATTAATTTGGTATAGTCACCCGCATAATTATTTGTATACTTCAAAATGTTTAGATAAACTTTTTGATTTCACCTTTTGTGAAATTGGCAAACCTTATTAATAAGCGGAATCCTAACCCTAATTAATATTATAAATGCGAAGATGAGTTTGTTTGTTGGTTTCGTATTTACAACGTAACTATCGATTATATATATATAAATATATTATCATTAAATCATCATATCATATCAATAAATTATCATGGAATTATACGTTGTCAGAGGTACCGAAAATAATATAAGAAAGAAAGAAGAAAGAAAGAAAGAAATACTTTATTGTAGGAACAACCATACAATTAAATTAGATTACACACTAATTAGACAGAAAAAAAAAATACATTTTAAAAATGAAAAATAGATGTCCAACAATTGGCGAACCCATTCAGCAAAAATCTGTAATACTGTAAGTAGTACTGCAGCGCTGATTTTCAATGGGAGCCTATATATGATGATAAACAGACGTTAATGTCAATACAGAATTAGAAACGAACAAACAAATAACACAGACGCACGTAACACGTCACGGATGGCCATACTAAAGAGATATAACAACTGTAACCACAAATTTAGGATTAAACAAAACAAATATAAATTTAGAAGAAAAAAAAAGTAAATAAAAATAATACACACCAATAACAGAGCTTACAATAGAAACTACAATAGAATACTACTACTATTCACATACATTATACGTCACTCTAATTACTGAATTTGAAATTGCAATAGATAATGCTTATATGAGAGTTTAAAGCTAAGTTTACTCTTTTTGGATCGACATGGCGGTGGGATGTTGTTCCAACAACGAGTGGCGGCATATTTAAATGACCCTCTAAAAGCGGTAGTTCTATGGAGAGGTATCGATAATGGGTTAGTCATGGTGCGAGAACATGAAAAATACGTGTGCTTATCTTGTCTCCACTCTAACTTGTCATACAGATATTTTGGGTTTTTGGTTTTAATCAGCCCAAAAAGTAACGTAGCCATGTGTAACTCGCGTCGTGCCGCCATTTTTAGGACATTTGCGTCATTCAAAAATGGTGTAATATGTCCACGGCGCGGGACATCGAAGCAAAATCTGGCACAAGCATTCTGCACACGCTGGATGGAACGATCAGTACGCGATAATAAACAAGGACCATACACTGTATCACAGTAATTTAGTCTCGATAGAACTAGACTGTCAACAAGTAGCTTTCTCAATGTGATACTAAAATACTGTCTAAAGCGATACAGTACTTTTAACCTATAAAAGCAGTACTATTACTATATAAGGTACTATTCATTTAAAAAAAATACTATTCCCGAGGGATAGCCCGGAACTATTTTGACGCAAGTGAAGCCGCGATCAAAAGCTAATATTCAACGAAGAAAAGTAAATAAAATCGACCGAAAAAACACTAATTTCTTTTACTTGTATGAGCGAAGAAATCGTTTGAGTATTATTACTTTAAAAACATATGTACTATGTTTATTCTTACCTTTTTGATTTACGAAAGTCACACTTAAATATTGTATAGCCTTTATAACCCGTACAATTAAGACGAATCTGGTAATACCTCATATATTGAAATCCATCAAGAGGTTTATGTTATAAAAATACCAAACTATAACACATACAAGTTACACTCGAAAAGAAATTTTTTCTGTGTAATCAGGTGCAGTGTATTATCATAATACACTTAGAGGCCAAATCTATAATGTATATCACATAATGTAATATATGTGCTATATATGTTAGGTTTCAATCTATTTATGAATAGACAGAGATAACACAGTTAAGAACAGGTGTTCTTTCTCTTCTGTTTCTCAACCTATTTTCTTTATTTTAATTTTAATACATATCGATGACCTTTAGTGTTATCGAGAAAAAAATGTAATTAATACGTTTATTTCTCTCAATATTTGAAACAAGAAAAAGTAATGAATTATGGTTGAAATTCGACCACTAGTATAAATAAATAAATATATGTATACACATATATGATCATAATTTCAAATGATGTTAAATTACGTTACGGCTTAATATGGTAATGAGATCAGCGTAGAAATTGTACTGACTGTCAAATGCAGCTGCCAAGACAATCCATAGAGAGCCTGGGGATATATTTCCAGCTAGATGCTGATAACTAGCTATAAATAAGACTAGTTCAAGGGCCTGGTCGGACCGTGTTTATTAACACGGTCCTACCAGGGGCGTTGCGGTAAAAATAAATAACAAAATCTGGTGTTGAGCAGAAAAGAGAGTGCGGAGCGATGGTTGCCTAGCCTGTAAATAAATAAAATAGCAAAGATCCCAAATAATAAGCGTGAACTAACCTGCAACTCAACACTTCGTACGGAGTAACGGCGTCTCAAGGGAGAAGAGTGTTGTCTGTATCATCGCGGTCAATTTAAATCAGTATAACCGTGAGAAACAATTAATTTTCTTATTTTTTGTTACAATACATCCATATATTTACATAGAAAAAAGTCTGCATACTCCATATTTCAAGCGCATTTGGAGATTATCTGGAGTGCGCTTTTATGTAATAGCTGCGGCTATTAAATTTATTTATAGGGGATAATTATCAATTTGGTGATATATAACCGTATCTCGATACAGAAAATAATAATTATGTTTTAAATTAATTAATACAGAAGCTACAGGTTCGGTGATAATAATAAAATTTTAAATATGTAGTGTTCCCACGAGTTCTCTCCTTCTCCTCTTGTTAGTATTTGTTGATGTTGAATGTTTGGGTTAAGGATAAGGCTCGCTAGTTACGTATATCTATTGAAGATACCTACAAGGTTATCGCAATAAAAATGCCACAGTTGCCAATTATCCACTTTACCATAAATCTGTCGGCGAGCTACTGCCAATAATTTAATTTCTTTTAACAAATACGAAAGTCGCTAAACATAGGTATACAGATAATCTCTCTCTAAAAACACTCTAAAATAAATGTATTCATTTGGAACATTCGACATTCAAACAAACAGGATGAAACATTTTGTATGGAAATAATATAAGCAACAAATCTAGATACATTAATTCATTTGTATTTAAGGTTGCATTAAGTTGTATGTAATATTTATCTTTAGATATCATAAAGCAAAGTGGATCTTAGCATCTGTTTGTGTGTTTTTTTTAGTTCTCCTAAACTAAACAGTAGATTATATTTCACTATCATTTAGAGATTTTTTCTGGAAGGTCTCTGTGTATAATACATACATATTTTATTTATACCTATAAAGTGGAGAGAATTCGACGTATTCTAATGAATTCGTAAGAAGCAGTTTTCCAGCGCTCACATTGATAAAGCCAGCTAAACCTTATGAGCTACATAAAAATAATGTACTATGGAATTGTACATGTGGGAAATGCCTACACAAAAGTTGTTTATCGCATATGTCTATTTCCAAAGGATAATTCATAGTAATAAATATTTATTTAGCTATAGCTGAAAAATTAATTGGTTATTTGTAAACGATATTATGAACAACATAGTATATCTATCATGTAGATAAAGACTTATAATAACTAATAAAGTGTTGTAATAGCTTTAAAATTCCGCGCGACGACAAATAAAAAATCTTTGTGTGAAGATTCTCATGAAGCTTCTATGACTGTATTGTAATTATCAAAGCGTTAAAGAATTAATCTAAATCGTTTAGACAGTTATGACGTCACATTTTGCACACATGCCAAGCCGAGTTATGCCGAGCCTAGTGCTAATTAATAGGTGATTAGTAACAACCCTACGATAGAACTAATTTTCTTCATTGGAAGGAGAGCAAGGTGCTCGACTGAATCAATGATATAACATGGATTATATTATCACACTGAATGCGTCGGTTTTCAGCATAAACTAGAGTGCAATTGACTAACGAGTCGCTTTAGTCACAAATTCCGGTTCAATATGCATTGGTAAATTCGAAATTAATTCGTAACTGAAATAAACTGCACCCTAGCATTTTAATAAGTTAATAATTACCTTACAATCTAATCGAACAAAATTCGTTAAATAGAAATAAATATATAGTAGGAAAATATAAGAGTTTATTTATTTTGTTTACGAAACCATGTTCTTAACATTCCAAACAGTCGCCGTCCGGCTGTCGTGTCCTTCGTGTTGCAGAGCGAAAAGTCCGGAGCAGTGCTTAAGATATACGACCTAAGCGTAGATTTAAGGGCCTCCCTAACGATTTACATAAACGGTCACCTCCACTGCCCACATTCTTCTGCCTGCCTTAACAGATTTTGTAATAACCAGGGCCGCATTAGCGATTAGCGATAGCGATAAAAAAGAACATGTAGTTACAGGGCAACATATTTTAATAAATTGTATAAGAATTTTGCTAATACACCCCTTTCTCCACCTGGATCGCTATCACCATGCACATAGTGAAAAATGAAAACAATGACCTTTTTACGTTTCGGAATTAGTCAGTGGATATATAGTTTCCGAGAGGGTTGCAAATTGTCACAATTACCCCTTTACTTTTTTGGTTTTCAAATTATTCAGTGTATACCTGTCTCCGATTCGTAATTCCGATGCAATTACTCCTTCAATCTATTTGCGTTTCGGAATTAGCCAGTGTATATCCAGTTTTCGAAAGATTTGCTGGCCTGCCTTACAGTGGCGACTGGAAGTGGTCTATAAATCTCTCGATAATCGCCGTTAATTTTTAATTATATTGTGCTTACAGTCATGCTCAATGCCAGCATTTTGCTGTACTCTAATATAAACTATACCTAACAAATCTATACAGAAAGCATAATTATGTACATTAAACTATACCTTTTCTTTTACGTTTATAATTTTAATTTCGTGCTCTTTTAACTATACTTTACTCTGTCATTGAACTTTTCCTTGATACTTATGTAACTTTAGTTTTTATCTATTATTTATTGACAAATAGTCAATAACAAACTTTAGGATATCTTTTAATGAAATAAAGTCTATTTAAATTATTATTAGAATAATATTAATATTAAGAAAAGAGTACTTAAGAAGTACTTACCCGTTTTAAAAAATTCTTTCACTTCACAAATTTTTTTACTTACAAAATCTACATTAATAGCAACGAAACCACGAGCGAAAGCTAGTGAGTAATAACGTTTTGCTACTTAAGGAAAATGGAACAGTAAACAAATTGATTGCTTAAAATATTCACGTATTTGCAATACCATTGATCGATGAAAACTGTCCGTTGAGCACCAAAAATATAGTTCAGCAATCCATTACGGAATTGAAGTAGTATTTTGAATATAGGGTAAATATTACAAACTTCATCAATTATATATGCAACAGTTACTGTGAATTAATCAATAACTCAATTACCAGATTGCTTAGAGATCTTTAATGAAATCACAATACATGAAACGTACCGAAAATACTCTATTCGATAGCTCGACCATATAGATTATGGATACAATAGCCACAAATCTTGCCTTTGTCAGGGATATCGAACTGTTTCAAAGACAAAAGGAAACAATATCGAATGATTCATTGTAAACTATACAAATTTCATTAATACATAGTCTTTTGTAAATGAACTCCTATGTGTATATACACGATATGAAAATATGATTATTATTTCAATAAAATGAAAAAGTAGTTTATCCTTTTACCACGAACACGTGATAAACATATCAACTCGATTTTTTGCAACAGACGTTGAGGAATTTTGTAATTTTTGTTAAATCAAATTCCTAATGAACTACATATAAGAGATTTGAAATTTTAAACATAGCATAGTTCTTAACGACAATGCAAAAATAATTGTGTCTGAGAATTTTTAATTTCTATGAAAATACTTGTAAAATTTTTAACGAAGAAATGTGGGCTACATGCGACTGATAGCTAATGTACTAATGTTTTAACTGTATTGCAAATCATATAATAAAGGAACAGAAGATTCTGTTAACTCTTTAATATTCTACATTTCACCAATCAAATTCGTCCTTGAACTAGGGTACAGTTCTCGACATAATACCTTCATCGAACAATGTTTAAAAGAAATGAAACGATGCAGAGTGATTCACTGAAAGCGATATACTCGTACGTGCCGCTTACTGCTCACGGGTCATTTATCGTGGCAAAAAAATGACTCCTTTTGTGTTTCCAGGTCGTTGCAAAAGAACTCTACGATGTTAGTTTCATGTCGTTTTTCCAGAGAGCTAACAACCTATTTGCAGTTAGTTCTATTTGAACTAGCTTTAACAGTTGAACTTGTATGGTTTTTACTCAGTCATTGATTGGAAGAAACCAGAAAACAGAGAAATCCACGTCATTTCTTTAAGAGCATCTTCTTACGGTAAAGCTCCTTGGTCGAGTTTTAGTGCAATGTTGGACATAATAACGTTTCTATTAGAAAATATTCCTAAAATAAATACTTGGCTAAAAAGTGAAAAAGCAAGATGTATATTTTAAACTGAGACAGAGAGAGAGAGAGAGAGAGAGATGAGTGCAAATAATAAGAGAAGTTTACAAAACGAAGAGTGAAGTATCATCATCATCATTTTCAGTCCATTATCGTCAATTGCTGAACATAAGAGGCTTATGTTCTCTCTTCTTGTTTAACACTTACCCCGGTCTTAAGCTAGTCTCGTCCTGGTCTAACTAGGGTTTTTTGCAATATCGTCCGCCGCCTCGTTTACCTGTATATAGCCCTCACTTCATTAGCGTCCTAATCTGCCTGCTATTACTCTGCCTTATTATTACCTTATTACTACTTATTATTATATCATGTTCAACACTATTTCAATTTCATAATGGCCGTTGCCATGTGACGCTTACTGTGACGTCCGATCCCAATTTGTTACATGATTCTCTAATTTCATGCCGAGCAAGAGGTGTTATATGGCTATCTCTATATTTGAAATGAAGATAGGTAGGTGATAGGTGATAAAGTATTCAGACACAGCGTTGATAGATGTAGGTTCGAATTTCTGTAACTGAGTCGGAGCTACCAGTGAGGAAAACACCGTGATAAAACCAAAGCACGATGGTAGGGTTTTTTTCTAAATCCGCCTGACTAGCTACCATGCTCAAGTTAAAGAGAGTGGGTTACGTCCGACTCCCACGGACAAAAACCCCCCGATGTACCTCTACTGCCTTGATGGGACGACACGGGCTCGAGCTAGCTAGCAACCATGTCGTTTCTGGCAGCCAGCCTAACCTCATCCTGGCCCTCCCGTGCTAAAAAGAGACAGCCTTGTACATCCCGACTGTCTCCCAGACGGCCAAACCAGTGCAATGGAGAGACGGTCCCCCGGCCCATTTCCCCTTGGTCCGGCTTAAAGAGCCAGTCCCGTGTTTAACATCTTAGGTCACGTCATCATTTAAAATCAGATTTTTTTTTATCGTAGCACAGCAAAGTGACTGTACTGTGCCTGATGGTGAGCATAGTATAATCCAAAAACAACGGCGACTACCGAGAGACATGCTATCCCTCATCCCTCACCGGTCGCCGCTGTCATGCCGGCTTGCATAAATGTCTCTTCACGTTACGCTTGAAGGACCCCATATTATAGGAAGGAGGGAACACACTGGCCGGGAGATTGTTCCATAGCTTCACGGTACGGCAGAGATAAGAAGTTGCGAACTTTTTAGTTCGTGCCCAGATAAGATTTACCGTAAAACTATGGCTCCGAATCTCAGCGCGCGTGGTTCAGGTATGAAAAGGAGAGTAAAGACTGTGGTCAAACGGTAAATCCTATAAAGTATAAAAATATCTCTCTGTGTCCTTATTAAGTAGGCTTCAGTACATCTTTGATGACTTTACTAACCCCATGAGATAACTCAATTGGCTTAATCCGCCTGATAATAGTCACATTTA
The DNA here is from genome assembly GCA_036509395.1 of Antheraea yamamai. Taxonomy (NCBI): domain Eukaryota; kingdom Metazoa; phylum Arthropoda; class Insecta; order Lepidoptera; family Saturniidae; genus Antheraea; species Antheraea yamamai. Next base: position 14,096,081 of record AP028429.1, read on the forward strand.
TAAATATAAAAAAAAAATATTCCCTCTGCGTACAAATTGTATTTTATCAAAAAACTAAGTTAAACAATCTGGTTCTTTGTTTAACCGACGAAAATATATGTAGTTTGAGTCTTGTTTCATGACGCCAAGCTTTAGTTATGCATGGACTGTTGCTCCGGACCTTCGTTAATTATGATGTCGGTAGTACTCCACTCGAAAATTGGATATTTACGCTTTGAATAGGACATTCAGTATTATTTTATGAAGGTATTTTATTTACTCATAGCTTTCAAGTATTCTGCGGATACATTTAACTGTATTTTGGAATGGATAGGTATGTTTTTCTATTGTGGTGATATTTGATCTACGTATAATTCACCCTTCAGTTGATTCCTTGACAGTTGTCTGATAGAGTTCGACTCTCTAAAGTTTAAGTCAATTATCAGTCAAAAAATGCTACTTACTATTAACTAATCGGGAACTTGGTAATTTAATTAAGACATTGTATTGAATTAATTTAAAAAAAAATTATGATACAAAACACATGAATTTTATATTAAATGGAAATGTTATCTACCGCAATATTTGATGCTACTAGTTTGCGATGCGAAAATTTAATGATCTTGTGAATTTATTCGTTGGGAAATTTTATGCTTCATCCAAATTAAATTTACTGGGTTGTATAAAACTATTTTAATTATCTCATGTAATTAAAACGCATTTGTCACGTGTTTTAAATTCTACTTAATCACTTGAAAATTGTTTCTTACTAACTACTCGACCTAAGCTAGTTAAATAGCTGCAACCACATCTTTCCTTTACAGTAAGACCATGTATTGAAATAAAATGGTAACTGAACAATTTAACGATAATCTGCCAGTTCTTTCAATATTTTTGAAGATTTTCCTACTGTCTTGCGGTTCACTCATGTTTCTGTATAGAATTTTTTTTAGGCCAAATTTTTCAGTTTTCTACACGTTTTTCAAGCATTTTCTCTCATACAGCTCTTGCTCTGATAATTACAGATACGAAAATATTAGCTACATAAATGTAACTGCTCTGAAGTTTCGTGCTTACATATATTTGGCAATTGATTTTTATTTACATCTATAAATTATTTTACAGATTTTTTTGTTGTGTTATGGTATAAATACCAATACCAAATACTGATATAAATAATATATATCAGGTATAACACCCACTATAATAACACAATTAGGTTTATCGCTTTCAGTAATATTCAGCCAGTGTATATACAGTATCAAGCGTATTGGTAAAGATCTCTATCAGACTGAGTCACGATCACCATACATGGAAACAAACTTGTCACAGTGACTGTCTTTTAATTTGTCAAATTTTGGAATCAGTCATTGGAAATCCAGCAGCTGAAAAGCTTACGAGTCGATATGTCAGCTACGACTGACGATAGATTTACATTCTCTCGATGTTTACCGTTGTTCTCGATTGTTCTATACCTACCATATCAGGTATTATTCCGTCACATTGCAATTGAAAAAAAAAATATTAAAAAAAAAACAAAAGAATACTATATACATAGATATCATTCTTTTAACGATTATTTTCCTACATCATAAACGTTTAAAACTAATAACAACTATTCGCCGCATGAAACAATGAAGAAATTCTAAACGAAATTCACAATACAATTGTTTACCTTCATTGTATCCGTGAAGAAAATTAGGATGTTTTATAAATCCGGGAACACTGAGAAAGGCCGCCAAGTTCGTTAACTACGTGACTTAGCAAGTTTACCTTTGGAATTTTATATCGGTCTAGCTAGTTAAGCTTAAAGCCTCAAGAGATTTTCTTTATTCTTTTGCTGTCGGTATTCCACTAATTTTAAAGTGCTTGAGATGTTTATTGTAGTACGGATTATTTATATAAGACGTCGAGTAGAATCTGATATTGACCACAATCTTATCTAATAATAAATTATGATGTAGTTCAGAACTAAACTAAGCTAGAGAAACTGGCTGACAATAGCAATAAATAAAAAAAGACGTGTGGCACTCGGAGACTGCCGCGGTAAAGCTATTGCATAGCATTTTTTATCAACTTATGCAATTATAATTATTTATTTATTTTATTAATGCAGTATTAAAAAAAAAAATAATTAAAAAAATTAATTAATTTTTTTCTTTTCATTTCAAAAAATAATACTGCATTTGTGATAATAATATTAAAATGAATGTATATAGAGTACTAACTCATTTTCTTTCAGTATTTTTTCGTGACTTTCTTCATTAATAAATGCACTTTGTTTATTCATATTTAAAACACTTTGTACACAAATTATACGAGTACAGATATTCACTGTTGTACATAGATGCTAAATACCTATACACCTATATACTTTCTCACAAACAGCTGATTACGGTAGTTTTCCAATACAACCAATGCCACCTAAAGGCGGGTTGCTGAACTAAAGAGACAAGCGTGATATTTCAAAAAGTCATTAAAAGTTCTGGTATTTATCGATAGATGGAAAAACTAAAAAGTATCACCGCTGTGCCGGTCGGAGTGGGGTGTGTTATGTTTTTTTCGTTACGGAATTTCTGGATTCGGTCCCCACGCTCAAGGCCCGCGATAGAAGCTATGCAATAGCTTAAAAGAATACAACCTCGGCATGCACCAACGAATTTTTTGAAATTCTTGTATATTTACCAATTTAAATTTGTACAACTATCGGCCGACGGTGAAGGTAAACGTCGTGAGGAAAACTGAACCTGAGAAATGATCTTGTGGTACAAATAGATATGAGAGAACTGTGAATTTGAGAAAAGGCCTCTAGACCTACAAAGTACCTGATGTAAGGTAACCAAACGAGTAATGGAAATTGTCAACATACAGTATTCTAACCGTGATGTTTTCTTTTACTAAAAAAGCTATATCGATCAATGCGGTGTGCAAACACACTAACATTGAGCCATTGTCTGTCTGTCATCATTCATCTCGTTTTTACTTAGGTACCTAGTCTCACCTAGACATAAATACCATACGTGTATGCGATGAAGATATCGGTACTTATATGCACCCACATATGTGCCTCACGAGCGCGCACACGTAACTTGAGTCTGACATTTCGCTAAGGCTAATTAACCTAATATGAAATTTATTATGACAGTGATAATCCAGCACATGTATGATCATTTGACTTGAAATTAGTTTATAGTCTATATTTCAATTAACTTTGAGAAAACGTATTCGGAAAGCACTAAAATGGATCATAATAATGCATCATATGATTAGGACTGCAGATACTAAACGAAAATTATGTTATTTTAATTTTTCCGATGGTTTATAATATTTTGAGTAAGTATACTTTTTTATTTAATCATATAAAATGTATCTATCAATTACTATACTATCTATAAATACAAAAATGTCAGTTAGAAAATTTAAAAAATAAGTGTATTTTCTTTGCAATAAAAGTCCTTAACTAAAGTAGTATTTACCACGTCCTTAAAATTATATATATTTTCTTATAAATCTAGTAGGTAAACAAAAAACATTACTTCATTTGATTATATAACCTGTAAATATCTGAGGACTAAGGATGATGGTAATAAACAGCCTTAAGAAAATGTAATTATGCAGGAAAACCTCACGAAAGACTAAGAAAAACGCCAACCTTTCGTCTTGTTCGGAGCTTTATTAAGAGTAATTATCGCGGAGTGCTCATAACTTATTTAATTAATTACAATTAAGGAAAAATACTACATTAAATTATAATTAATTACATGTTATATATTCTATTCATATTTATTTTATTATATATTTGTAATAAGTTTTTTAATTAAGTTTTTAAACACCAAAAATATATTGAATAAAAAACTGTAATAATTTTTTTTTGATAAAATGTTTATAAAGCAAGTATAATAGTTTAGTAAGTACTACCTTTGGCCCGCGGTTTCGCTCGTATGAATGTAGAATTAACCTATCCTTCGGGAATAATAGTTTCTTCTAAACGATAGGTGTCATATGTCCTTTATCTGTATCAATGACAAAGTGTATGCAAAATATCACTATTAAGACGTGAAATCATAACAAATTGTTTGTTTGTTCGTTGCATTAGTTAGAATTAGGATAGTAATTGTTATAAATGTGAAATGTCAAACGATAGTAGTCGTATATTAAGAGCAATCGCTCGCGACTTCGTCAGCATTAAGCTACTATACGAAACCAATTAATAATTAGATTTCGCCTATCGCCATCTGGTGACGAGGTATAGTAAAACAAAGAGCATGGAAAAAAAAAAACACGTGATCGTAAAGAAGGTGTTAAGTATATCAATAACTAAAAGAAACACTGATTCAAAAATAAAAATTCAAAAATATTCGCGAATGAATTGTTCTATTTTCCAAATAAATTACACTAAAGAAGTAATTAATCAATCACGAGTCAGTAAGTAACGTTGAAGAGCCTCTAACGTCGAGAAACAAAAGTTCGAATAAACAACATGATTAAAATTCTAACAGTTATTTCACATCAAAGGCCAATTGCCCATTACTGCCTTGAGAGATAAATTCCGGCATGAAGGTAAAATTTAAATAAGTATGTTTATTATCTTGTAATTATATTTAATTGTTAAATGTTAACCTTAAAATCGCCCTCTAAATTTACAAATACATTTCCATGAAACTGAACTTATAGTTTCTACAGCAGCCATATTTAAAATGCGGCCAGCTGAGCATGCAAATGTTATGAAAGATCGCGATTGACAGATACACCCTTGAACGTAGTTTTAAAAGTTATTTGCACCAATAAATTCACGTCACGACTGGGCGACGACTTGATTAAAGACAAAATAAGACAAATATCTGGCACAAGAATTTAATGTGTGTACTATTTTGTAATGTTCTATCTATTGGAAATGTTATAAATATACTTACTTCTTCTATAATAGTACTTCTTTACGTTTAGATTTTCAATACTTTGTCTTATTCCAGATTAAGTTTTGCGGCCTACCTAGTGTACGGTCCATGCTTTTCGCCCACCAGTAACTTGAACTCGACATGGCCGTTCTACAATATTTTGTTGAGTTGAAGCAACCATATCTCTGTTACCACGTAGATCAACATATACTCGATTTACGCCATAAATTATAGCTTTGAGAAAAAAAAACACAATGAAGCTATAATGACACCCCCAAATCGAAAACTTGTCACCAAGCATGTATTATAGATGTGTTCCGGTAGGTGCGGTTTAAAACCAGTCCCTTTCCAGATTTAACGTTTTCACTATCTTAAGGCACATTATCATTTATCATAAGGTGAGATTGTGTAACCTACGAATAAAAAAAAACGTATTTTAAAGAGCTTTCATTAGAACATCTCTTTTAGTTTCAAGTTCATATATGATATGTTAACAGTTTTCAAAAGTACAAATGCTAAATCAAACACTGATAACAACATAAATTCATCCATCTCGTGATGCAACGAAAGTAAATTTTATTCATTAGCATCATCACCACCAGCCTGTAGGAGACCCACTGTAGGACCATAGGCCACTTCCTAAAAGAAGGTATGGACATAATCACCACGCTAGCCCACCACGTATTGACGATTTCAAACTGTCAGAAGTCCACAGTTCTATGTTGTCCCACATACAGTGGTATTACAAACACATTTCTCAGGTTCAGGTTTGCTCGCGATGTTTTTCGCTTACCGTCAGCCGATAGTGTTACCGATCAAAATAAATAAATATACGCGAATTCCCAAACATTTGTTGGTACGTGACGATGGACACCGGATTGATATTTCACTGGTCAAACCATTCGACTACCACGATTTCAAAATCATATTGCTATGTAATAAATATAATAGAAGTAACTTAGTACTAATAACTTAGTATTAGAAATACTTCGGTCGAGAGCTGGCGGGTTTTATTTTCGCATCTTACACGTGATTGTGTTTTGTACGATGGGCATTATTGTCCGTGTTATAGCTATTCAATATATATGTCTATATCAATTTTTTCCGTAATAAAATATGCTCAGTTTAAAATTTAATGGTCGTGGATGAAATTGTTTATATTTTGTTACCTGTAGTATATTAATATACAATTAATAGTAGATTTTTGAAGTGAAAACTTCTATAAATGTGTTGTGCAGCATTTTTTTTTGGCAAAACATAAATAATTTATGATTTTGTGTCATAACATGCTAGTAAGAGTGACCGACCGTATTGCGCTTGCGCGGCATGCGTCGGGCTAGTGACGTGTAGTATAGTAATATAAGATATTGATTGATTAATAAACTTTCTAAGAATGTATATAATTATTGTTCCATGTGCCAATAGATATGAAAACCACACTAATGTTAATTATTTAAACACACAAATTATTAAATTTAAATAATTATATCTCTTTCCGCAATTAATTCAAAATAGAACACGGTTATACCATCGTTTTGAGTTTCCACCTCTATCGACAGTCCTTATGAGGGCGGGCCTCGACATTTCTTTATTTTAACAAGAAACGAGATTATTACTACGATAATTTGATTTCACAAAACTCATATCTCCCGCGTTTCCTAACAAATATCCCAGCGAAGAAATCCACAAGAGCATTAATTTTTCGCATCGCTAATACGAAACATTAAATTTTACGCTAAAGTTCACCCAGTTAGTAATTCCTCCGTTCATTATGAAACCTCGTTTCTGCCTCAACTCATACAATTTTTATTATATTAAGTTCTTAATTGCATTAATAATATAATGTTATAATAGTATTTTCAAACTCAAACAAAGGACAATGTTTCACCAACTATGACCCCAGAATTCGTGAAAGCGAACTCGCCGTGGCGAAACACGAAAACTTCTGAACAAGTAGAGTTTTCAAGCTCGTTTGTGCCAACTGTACAACTGTATTGGATGTGGTTGTTGAAATTAGATATTGTTGAAATATGGCCAGAACGTGATGTTGTCATAAATACACAAACGTTTTATTTTGAGACAACAATGCTGATTAACTTCACGATGCTTCTTTCCTCTATTCTGTATTCGCACTATCTTTATGTATATTGTTCGATTACATATTTTAGGGGGTTGGAATTTAATGTATTAATTTTATTGGTTAAACCAATACTATGAAGAAAAAATATTTGTTTTTGTATGTAGTTGATATATTCAAAAACACTAAACCGATTTTAAAAACTCCTTCGTTTACAGAAAGCTACATTAACTATCAAAATTGAATGAGCGAAGTTATGAGCAAAACCTAGTTTGTAATAAGATTACTTATTTCTATATTGCCACTTGAGGAAAATAAAATAACAAGCAAATTGATTACATATTGCTTAAAAATATTCACGTGCTTGCAACATTATTGATCGGTGAAAACTGTCAGCTGAGCGTCAGGAATTAGAAAGTACAGCAATCCATTACATAATTCAAACAGTATTTTGAATGTAAGGTAAATGTTCAGAATTGAACAAGTATTATGTGTTATTTATGCAATAGTTATTGTGTATTATTAAACATTCCAAATTACCAGATTGCTTAGGGATCTGAAATGAAACAAACACTACACGAAGTCGTTCCAAAAATGGTACAGATACATTATGAACGAGTAACATGGGCTGCTTTTTTGCCAAATCTATATTAATGCGAGCGAACCTGGTAATTTATGGGTTTTCCGGTTGATAAGACATGACAATTGTGTCTGACTAGGTGTATCATTCGCCATTGTAGCACACTTAGACATGTCGTTTTCCGTGTATATCCAATATCCGGGAACCAAACAGGGTATTTGGGACGTATAGCCGACTGGATAACAATCGCTATGTTCAAGAAGACGATACAGCCGTCGCAATGATTATCTTTTAGCTTATCGCGTTTCGGGATCATCCAGCAGTTCAAAGGCTTTCAAGCCGGCAAGACAGTGACGACCGGCAATGGATTATCTCTGTCTATATCTCGATGGTTGCCTTTTTTATAGGGTAATACTCATTTCACTACCATGCACAGTACCATACTACCATTAAGCAATGCATACACTTATTACTTATTAAATATATACGATCGCAGAAAATTATAGAGAGTTGTGATATTTCTCCAAGAGGAACGAAAATAATTGCTGCACCAGACTGCATTGAGAGTGTTACATTATGTAAGTTATATTACCTTCAAAATAATAGAGCTATATCTCCTTTATAAGGCACAAGTTCGGCCCTGCGTGGAATACTGCTCGCACCTCTGGGACGCTTCGGTAAAGTACCTCCTGGATACCCTGGACAGGTTGCAGAGACGGGCTGTCCGCATTGTTAATGATGCAGATATTACAGAGTTTATAGAGCCGCTTCAGGTGCGCAGATGCATTGTCCTTCACTGAGCCTGTTCTACCATATGTATCATAGCGAGTCTTCTGAAGAGTTATTCAATTTGATTCCTTCCTCTCCTTTTCATAAACGCACCACGCGCGCTGGTCTTCGAAGCCACAGTTTTACGGTAAATCCCATCTGGGCACGAACTTAAAAGTTCTTCTTGAATTCTTGAATCTTTGCTGTACCGTAAAGTTATGGAACAATCTCAAGGCCAGTGTGTTTCCTCCTTCCTAGAACATGGGGTCCTTCAAGCGCAACGTGAAGAGACACTTACACAGGCCGGCATGAAAGCGACGACCAGCGATGGATAGTGTGTCTCTCGGTGGTCGCCATTTTTTTTGGATTATACTGTGCTTACTATCAGGCACAGCGCAGTCATTTTGCCGTGCTACAATTAAAAAAAAATCCTAAGTGTGCATTATAGTTTTTTGACAACTATGGAAAATAAAATAAAATTATACATTATACCTGTTGAATAGTCAAATGGAATATTATTTTTTTATAAAGGATTAGCATGTATAAAAATACTCTCATGTAGTATATAACCTAAAATTATCACTGTACTATAAAAACCTGATAAGTAGCTATTAATATTCAACGTGTTTCAACAGAATAACGTTTTAATTAACAACAGCAGTGTAAAAAAAGTGTAAAACCAACTCTCGGTCTATTAGTTGTCGACCAGTAAGAGCGATGGTGCGAGTAATCTAATTTGAAAGTTGCGCTCGGCGAGCGAAGCTCTCGTTCTAAACCCCCGTTGTAATGAACCGGTGTCTGGGGACAACTCTCCGCCGCACCGTTGAATAACTAAATCCCCTCTGACAGTTCTATGACCGAGCAAGAATATAATATATTGTTAAGTAGGTACTACTTTAATTTTTTTTTCAATTATTAATATATTTATAACCTCCACATTGTTCTTTATCAGAAATTAATAAAATAAAATTAAGCTAAACTCAATTTTAGACGTTGATTTCTTCTGACCTCTTATTTTTTTTTAAATCTAAGTAAAATAGATGTAAACGCAATGGCTACAGAAAACTGAAAATTTAGCAGTGTAATTCATATAAGAACAATGATATGCGATAGTGGCCAACAAAAACTATTATCATGCTTCCATATTATTGTATCACCAGTCTAGAGAGGCTGTATTAAAAAAATAATCTCACTAAACTTTACGCTGCTTCTTAGAAATAAACTATATACTCTCCAGGAATCCCTGCAGGAATCGATATTCTCCCAATTTTAATATATGTAATACTTTTACCTCCATTACACGTGTATTAATTGTCGACTAGTAAGATCGATGGTGCGAATAATCTAATTTCAAGTTGTGCTCGACGTCCCAAGCCATAGTCATAATTAACCGGTGGCCGGGACAACGGCCATGAATAACTAATACCCCTCTGACAGCCGGGTAACTGCAAAACAGCAAAATGTTGAGCACCACTGTTATTACCCCGAACGCCGATTTGAATACTCCGTTATTTAAAGCGGGCGACAGCAATGTTTATTACTATTGCAGTTTGTATGCATTTTTTGTGTTAAGTACATTAGAATCTAATTTAGGGGTATGAGTCTAGTGCTATTTACTAATCCATATTAGAAAATGGTTACATGGTTTATTGCAAATTTTGCAGACTTAGCCATTTGTTAAATGAAATTTCCGATATATAATTTTTTATAACAACGTAGGATTAAGCTACGGAAGTACAGCTGCCATTTCTATACAACATACCTAGATAGGCTAATTCTATTACAAAGCAATACTACTCGGAGTGCTTGAATAGGAAACAAAATGTGCAGGTGCACGAGAGATTGGAACATTAGTATTGTAGCCATTTGTAAGTTCTGTCATAAATATTCATGATGCGTAGTCACCACTTATATTAGAGTATGCATATTTGCTTTTTCACTCTTGATACAACATCACATAAACAATTGTATTGTAGAACTTTGTTTCCAAATATATAAATATGTACTTGAGGTTAGGATAATATTACTGTGAAATTAAATTATATTTTATAACTATACCAACGACTCGCCCCGGCTTCGCATGGATACCATGTATATGATGATGATGTATGATTATAGCGTCATAAATTTCTAAACAAATTAGATCCATTTTTGCTGATTCGATACTTATGAGTTCAGCTACGTAGGAATCCTCACATTAACATCGTTATTTTTGTTGCGCGTAATTTTAAATCTGTGATAATATTTTTCGAGACATTTTTTAAGTGTACTAATAGAAATATACTATAAAAGGCAGTTTATTCTACACTAACAATGTAACTGAAATAAGTAAGTAAGAAGTAAAATCAGCGCTGTAGTATCACTCAGTCGTACTGCAGCATGTAGCTGAATGGGGTTGTTTTTGTTGGACATTTCTAATTAATTATATATATGCCTTCTTCATTTATTTTGTAACTGTGATATGCTCCAACTATAAAAACTTGTTATTTCCTTCTAGCTATTTCATTAGACATCGATTAATACTATATGTGTTAAAATTGCGACATAAATAACCAATTATTTTAAATTTTATTACTGTAGGTGATCCTTAAGAGACAAACATATGCCATTAAGTATTTTGCTATTGTACATTATTGTAATGTATCTTATAAGACTAAGCTTTACTCTAATAGTCTGCTATATAAATAAACTTTTCGAAAGAAATTCTCTAAACGATAGTGAATACCGTATCAAAATCCGTTCAGTAGTTTAATAGAACTAACGGAAGATACCGACAGACACGAAAAGCGACTTAGTTTTATAGACAACTAGCTGACTCGTGCCCACGTCGTTGAACGGTGAACATTTGTAAAAAACTGCTTTTTGTGACTTAAATATAAAAGTTACACATATATTGTCGTTGACTTTTTTGTATGCATTATCAAGCTCTACAACTTTTCTCTGGAACTCAATCATATATCTCTCATCGTTAAGGCAGCGTTCGTAAGAAACGTTTTCGTTCGTTCGTTTTTCTCCGACTTACTTCGCAAATCCGACTTCCACAAAAACGTCTTTTCATTTTTCGGGTTAATATATAAACTATGACACTCACAAATAACGTGACTTTTTATTGGTAAGAGAATTATCAAAATCGGTTTAGTAGATCCAGATATGACTACCTACAACGTCACAAATTTTACCTCTTTATAATATTAATATAGATAAACGTAAAAGTTAGTATATCATTTCTGTGTACATTATACCTTTTGTCATCTGTATGTAAGTGAACTAATATTCTTACATCAACACTAGTTGTTTCAAATCAGTTAAGAAATTGTGATATATGGGTGATTGTTTGAGTATCTAAGATTTCATGAATACATATAGTTTTTTAGCGTAGGGATTTCTACTGTTTTCTTTTACATTATCCCACATGATTGGTTATTCGAATAACACGTCTTCATTCCTTATCTAAAGCTATATAGCGTTATGTCATTTGTTGTTTAGGCTATATATAAAGATTTATTTCGTTGTCTATAAGTTTTTGAGGTGAAACTTCCTTTGGGAAGGTATTGATATTCAGATCGGTAATTGGTTTATATTTACAGAGAATCAAACTGGTGTTTTAACACAATTACAACAAACAATAATCGTGGGTGGGTACACTTATCACACTCGACAAGTACTCCCGTATATGTACATCCCTTTTTATACAGGTATCTATATACAGTTATACAGTATGTTATTCACTGAAGTACGTGGGAGTAAACACTGTGTCGTGTAGAGTTTTTAAAACACCAGTTCTACTCCCATCACCGAAGTTACGACACGTCGGGCGCAGTTCGTACCTGGATGGGTGACCGCCTAGGAACATCATGTAATTTCACGGCTTTTTATTGTATTTTTTAAATAAAAATGTTAGCCTTCACTCCTATCACAGTTACCTTTACGGTGTAAATAATTATACGCATCCATGTCCCATTACATGAATATGTGACAACATTATAACGCAAATTTTATAGAAAACCAAAAATAAAGGATAGTCGAATGATCCAATACGACAGATTCACATTTCTTCGAAAAAAATTCATAGGAGTACATCAGAAGATTCTTTACTGGCAATTCAAAAATGCTGAGGCCATTTCATGTGTACGTGAACCGGAATCTCTTATAAATATTTTATATAGGCGACTCGTATTTGCGTTCGGGAAAGAACCTCGATATGGCCGAAACTCCAGTGCCTACTTGGGACTAATAGAATTTTCATTTCGACATCAAATCGTCGAATCGTTTCATAAAGGTATAATACACATAGTTTGTACATGTCATTGCGTGGCAAAAGTTTTATTAAGAAATCTTGTCGAATATCTAATTGTTTTGTTAAGAAATTCAATTTAAGCTAAGGCCTTAAGGCGCCTATGAACATCAAAACTACCACCGTTTCGGAAAACAACTCTCATCGAGAAGAATCGGTAAGAGACTCGACTGGTTTATCTTTTTAACATATACTAGCGGGTACGGCGGACGTTATACCTTCCTGATAATAAAAAAACCTTTATAAATTATGAATTTCATGAATCACTCTATCTACTGGTGAACACCGCATGAAAATCCGTTCAATAGTTTTTAAGCTTATCGTGAACAAACAGACAGACGTGGCAGACGGTTTTGTTATATAATATGTATATTTAAAATATTTACAATCGTTTTTAGTTAATTCACATAGAGGAGTCAATTTCTGACATCACAATCGTTCACATATTGATCCATTCTATTATGGCCCTTTGACACCAAAACCTGCTTGAAGTCGCGCTTGTACTTAGTCTGGCAAATCGGTAACATGCTTTGGAACTTTGTCGTAAAATCTAACACCTAAAAACAGTTACTGTTTTTACTGAGTCTGACATATGGGACTACAGGTTAACATTAAACGAATTCATTCAGTTCGTATACATTTAACAGAGAGAGACGAACTTCTTAGCCTTCCATGGATTCACCGTGCGGGTGCCGGGTCCATCGTGTGGCAGAGGGAGAAACTCAGAGCAGTTCCCAGGACTTGCGACCCAGGTATAGGTTTAAGGAGGCCCCCTTTGAGATGCGCATCAACGCTCACCTTCACTGCTCGAGTTTCCCGCCCTGCCTAGCCAAATTTGGTAGGAACCTGTTAGTGCAGCCTTTGATACTCGTTCTAAAATAGAACTTACTGCAGTTCTCAAACAAACAAAAATCTTCATAATACGTAAAATTAACTTTGTCAAAAATGAAGAAAATACTGCAATAGTCGAGATAGACTTAGAAGTTTTAACCAATTTGACTTAGTTCACTAATTCAAGAGAAGTGTACTTTGCCATTATTTAGCTTACTGTAGTTAACTAAACACTTTAGGTAAGGCTTCTGGAATGTATCCAACTTGGAATTTCCAGAGCCTTCTCGTAATTTCATCTATGTATGATTTTTATTTTTCAGATAATTTTTCGTTCGAGAATGATCAATTACGCATTGATAAATATAGTATAATTCAATATAATAATACTACCTGAGTCCTTTAGTAACTTAATATTTACAACCAATATCCATTGCGTGGTCGTCCATTAACAGAATTAACGTACCTTCACGGGAATAAATTATGCAGTTCGATGATAAACAAGTCGGAAAAGTTCGAGATATACAACAAAATTCAGGCAATACCTGTGTTCGTACGTTAATGTAGTTCGCTAGTTAACGCCACCATAAACCTCTGAAATGGCAGTTGTAGCACGCTTTCAAAATTCTAAAGCTGTTTACATGATTTATTTAGCAACTGGAGCCATATCTATTCAAACATAGTAATACATTTTGATATTTTGCAGCCAATATGGCCATTCTCTTGTAGGCAGTGAATTAGACGATTAGCTTATTTGAGTTATATACTTTTATGAAGTGGAAACTTCTTTAGCCATATTGAGAGATTTTTGGCAGGAGAAGAACTTAGAGGTTCGCGTCAGCAACATACGAGTGAAGCGTTACCGATATGCTCATGACGTATTGAGCTTGCGTCAGACAAGTGACGTATAGTATAGCGGCCTGTGTAAATTTGGTATTGATATTGTGTATTGAACTTGTGTAGCTCCGATCGTATGTTTGATGAATTAATAAACTAAGTATATAAAAAAATTGCTCGGAGTGCCGCTAGATGTGAATCATACTAATGTGTATAATTTTAATTTACAAATTATGAATTATAATAATTCTGACTATAATTGTAGAATCAATAATTCGAAAAAAGAATACTGTTTTTCCATTGTTTTGAGTTTTCACTTAGTCACTTAGTCCTTATGATTGCCACGACTTTTTTTTATTTCATTAAATTTATTCACAAGTCTGCATTCAATAGAATTCTTCTTTGTTCTTAACATGATTATATTATAGCGTTTTGAAGCGATGATGGCTCCGTGCTAGCGAGTTTGGATACCGCTACAATCGATATCGGTCGAATCCCTGCAACGAGCCGAAATTTTCAGTGAAGGAAATCATCATGGTAATATCATAGGATGCTGGGGTTTTTTTGATGCTCACTTGCTAGGTACCACCCTCAAGATAAAAATGTGTCACGAAACACCTATATGTGTGTTCCGGTAGGTGGACTTGAGAGTCAGTCTTCCTCTAGGTTAGGCGTATCACCAACAAGCGCGGATCCGCTGTTTGTGGGCATGCCATACATACTATAGTACCTTCTTCTCTTATAAAATGTATATTTTTAACCAACTTAAAAAAGAAGGAGATTGTTAACTTAGCTGTATTTTTTGAAGTTATACTTCTTTCGGCGCGTTAGGGAAAAATGATGAGAGTAAATTTTTATGATGCGCGCGCACACCGTCACGAAAAACCGACACCCTGAAGTTAGCTATAGTCAACATTTCTTTGTATTTGTTGTTTGTATTTCTTTGTATTAAAACTTTCAATGTATTAAATACATTTTTTCTATTGTTTGTGTCGTTTTTTCTACAAACGTAGAATAAGGCGAAAGATAAAATTTTTGAAAAGATTTTCATGTTGTTACGCCAAAGAAGTATAACTTCTAAAGCGTGTACATAAGTACACACACACTTTTTTATTTTAAATGTTTGTTAATCCTGCACTTAGTGATGTATAAGCAAATTTATCCCATTTCATTAGCATTGGATCTTGGACTTTGACGATACACCAGGGAACTCCTCAAGGTCGAATAAGAAATGTACAGTGATTGAGAAATTGATAGGTTTATGTCAACCTAAGACTAGATGGGCATCTACCTTACTATGGTCAAAGACGTTCTAGTGCATTTTTTTAAAGTAGATTTTTTGAAGTGGTTTTTATTTTCCGTTACAATTTTCTTGTAAAGAATTCATATATTTATAGAAGCACGTTTATAAATATACGTTATGTGAATTTATAAGTAAGCCTGTATGACATATATAAAGCTAAAATGACTCCGACGTACTCCACCTTTTAACTTCAACACGACTCAAAACTGTAAAACTCACATACTGGCTCGAGGTTTGCGATTCGTTTTAAATTTTCAACGATGCGGCGCTTGAAGTTCAGAAGTACTGCTCTTTGTGTGTGCAAAAACAAATTAATTATTTATAACCACGTGGAGCTTTTCACGCCCAAATAAACTCAGCCGGGGGTGTTTCGAGAATTATATATCAACGCAGTGTACATTTTACAAATTATTTTTGTTTAATTCCATAATATTATTAAACAAGGTAATTAATACTTTTTAGCTAAAAGATATTATGCTTCAAATTATAATTATTATTTTGTCATTAGGTAAATAATGCATTTAATTAAAATATGTGCAAAAATGTATGTATAAATAATAACAAATAGAAACAGCGGGAAAAACTTTAACTGAACGTTTGTTCTGCGACTTCGGTGATTTATTCCAGCCTGTACCAATTTTCGGTACCTCGGTTCATTGACCCATAACAACGATGACATAGGCAAAGACGTAAGGCGTAGGATAAACGCAGGTTGGATGTGATGGCCAAAGATGTCTAGTGTCGCTTGTAACCGATGAATGCCCTCAAAACTCAAGAACATGAAACTAGTATAAGATCGGTGTGGATCAGAATGCTGGGCCACGAAATAGATTAATTCACATGTGGCAGAGATGCAAATGTTATGATAGATGTGTGATCTAATCAGAATGGGTAAAATTAAGAATGATAATATCAGAGGAAATTTGAAAATAGCACCAGCGACAGAGTAGTTGAATAATAATAGGTTAGTATGGTATGAGCATGTCGTGAGGAGAAATGAAAGTCATGTAATAACAAAGATTTAAGTATAAAGGTGGACGGATCTAGGAGTAGAGGTAGACCGAAAAAGGTATGAATGGATTGTGTGAGGGATTATTTGTGCATAATGTGTAAATACTGAGATGACATTTGATAGGGGAAGATGAAAGAGAAAAGCATGTTGTGCCGGCTCTATTTAGGTGGGATAAGTGTAAAAACATGAGGAGATAACTTATGCTTGATACGCCATACCTGTGAGATAGATATAAGTAAAAGTAACTGGATGTAACTATTATAACTTGTTACTAATCACAACCGAAACTAATAAAAACGCATGAAGAGCTTATTTGCGAATAGTCCAAACCGCATGAGCGCTTCAACACAAAATTATTTAGTTTTGCCGTTATATCCATATTTTGGAAAAGCTATAAAATACTATTATCCACACAGTAACTCCGAGCAGGGTAGTGGGAAGTTGCGATTAACCGCTTTTATCAGTCCTTTTTCAGTCTGAAGCAATAATCATACAAATTGCTAGAAGTGGCCAACAAGGGCTACAGTAATTGTATATTTTGTTACATTAACTTAAGGGCTCCTTTAAGTGACATTAAGAATACTGTGGACATTTGCATAAACTCGTCTAGACTCATTTGTTTTACGAGAAATCCCTAAAGATTTTATATTCTTTTAAGTATAAAAATAGGTGATGATATTTAAATAATGACATTGACATATGTGCAAAGATATACGTTCCTTTTACCTTTTCAAGGTATAGTTTAGATACCTCCTTTTAGATTGGATTAACTTTTAGATGGGATTGTACTGCTTTAGATAAATACTAACTGATACCCTAAATGTGTTTTATGTACAGAAGAAAAGAATAAGCACTAAACCGCTTGCCCCACTTCTTCACGGCAAGAAAACACTCACTGAAGGCGTAGTGCTTATTAAAATCGTAGTTTCTTAAAACTTTAATAACTGTAGATATATTAAATGAAGCTATCGTGATAATAATTAATTTAGATGAGGGTCAAGTGTCTAAACAGTGAAGATAAAAAGAAACAGTTCGTGGATCAGTGTGTACACGCGGAGGAAGTAAAACTTCTTTGGCTTTTATCTCTTAAATTATATATGAGTATGCTTATAAACTATATTCTATACGAAGTGTCCTAGTGTAAATACTTAATCATACATTTGCTCATTTTGGGATACTACTGGATTCAGACAGACACTTATACATCCTACTTACAACCTCCATAAGGTAAAAACCTTTATAACTTAAAAAAATAATCTGTCCCCTTCCCCTCAGAATCTAAAACCTCTAATACTTAAAATACGCACCGTCTATAACTTAAAGAAATGTTTCGATGAGCTCATAAACATGAGTAACATAAATTGTCTGCCAATGAGTAATTTCCAATGAATGTACAAAACAAAAAAAATCTCGAAATTTATTGGTTGTATGTTTTTACAAGTTAAATTGTTAACACAAAAATTTACAACACTAACATACGCTAATAAAGTAAAAGCGATAAAAGTGGTGAAAAGTGAATTAAAAAGGAAATATGTCGCGGCTCAGTTTGGAATACCTACACGACAGTACATTATCACTTACAATTAAATAAGCTGAACGAAGAAGAAGAAACGAGAATTTGGAGAAAGTCTTTTATGTAAAAAACGAGAAGGTGCTGAATTCCCTATTTTGGAGAAATGTTTATTTATGTGGTTCAAACAATGACAAAACCAAAACATCAGTGTTACAGACCCATAGTAAAGAAAAAGTTGAAGAGTTCGCCAATTCGCTGAAAATCCATCATTTTAAAGCCAGTAATGGCAGGTTAGAAAATTTCGAGAAACTGCATGATGTGGCCTTCATGAAAGTGTGCGGCGAAAGTGTGTGTGTAACATAAACCCTTGATAAATTAAAAACTTAAAATATTTTGTTTCCCTTGGATTTTAACTTATCGAGGTTATACTGTACATACCTTACGTTTAACGCCTAATGGGTAATGAAATTTTTTCCATACCAAGCCGTAAGAAGTTTCACTTTAAAAATTGATCGAAATCTATCCAATAGTTTTTGAGTGATGCGCGCACAACGGCCGACTTCTATAATTTTATTTCAATGAAATAAGATACGTTTATACGTTTAAATTACTAATTTACGTAGATAATTTTGAAATAAGTAGACAAAATCTAAAAGCATGAAAATGTCATGTAGTTATTAAAATTATAAAAGATTTAATGAGTATTATAAGCACCTACCTTTTGATTTATAATTATCTATCTGGAAGACGAAATTCGGTCTAGGTTAGCGCACAAACCGTCAAATTGGTTTCCCGTCAAAGAAGCTGACCAGCCAATTATGTTCGACTTGTCCTATTCGTGTCCGCTTGTTCGATCCTAGTCTGCAGTCTGGTTACGGCCGATGGCACACCTCTTTGATGTCAATCGATACCAGACCGCAAATACTATATGATTTTCATATAAAATACAAAATACGGTTAGACTTATTAACCCCTCGACTGTGTTTTTATGGCCCAGATCTCAAAATTTCGAAACATGTTTTCAGATATCAAGCCATTCTTTTAAAATTATAATTTGATATTGCCTAGTTTGTTAGTGGTCCAGTTTTTCAAATTTTGTTATAAATACGTTTATTTTTAAAACTTATGCTACCAACAGTCTGTTGACCAGTGAATCAAAAGGTCTACATTCGTTTGTATGGATCTAAACCCCTTATGATTTTGGATAGTCTAAGGGTTAACAGAAATTAGTAAGTTCTAGACAATGCACCTTTTTATCACATTCCTATTAACTCACTTTCTTGTACTTGGGCATGTGCGGGAGATTTTTGTACCTAATTTTTAACTAACTTTCTGATGAACTACAAGTTTGAAATTTTCAACGTGGATCAGGACTGATTGTCATTAGAGTACAAACGTGGAGCGTATGCAATAACATCTATAACAAATGAAAAAAGTTCCCATCAACGAAAAACTCATATATCATGTCAATTTTCACAGCTAATTACCTCCATTTAAAAAACAAAACTAAAATTAATCTTGATAAAGTTCTTTGTGCGAATAGAAATGTAAAACCGTCCTCACGATAACGAAATTACTGGTATCAGCTATTTAGAATGCAAAGTTTAATATAATAACATAGCCCATGTTCATCAGAAAAAGTGCATATTTCTTTCTATTAGTGAAATAGGGAATTTTTAGAATCGTATCAACAATTCTAGGGATTACCTTATACAAACATCCAAATTTTACCTGTTATAATAATAGGTACATATAAAAGTAATAATTAATTCTGCTTACTTTCAAATAAATCAAAAGATAATTACGTTATACATATAAAGTATTTTACCCATATACGTGATCCGGGGATGTTATTAACAAAGAAAAAATAAACCTTTAATGACCACGAAACAGAGTCGAAAGCTTTGTTAATTTCTTACATACGTCTTTCGAACCATTATCGTTTCATTTATATACGTTTGTACTGAGATACAAGTGTACAATGGAACTCCCGTCCAGATGACAGTCCCTATCGTAACGTATAGTTACTTCTGTGACATCAAGCTGGGCACCTATTGAAATATTTGGGCTTTTAGAAATATACATATGTGGGTATAAAGGCTGTATCAAGATTTTAATCTGAACGCGTGTTTGGAAATCGGGTCCAAAAACTTCGCTTTGATGTTGCAATGAGACAATGATGTAATTTAATACTATATCTACTTGAATATTTATACATGTATTTGAGAAGCACTTACGCGAAATTTTACTACAGTAATATAAATATTGCTACACATATTTGTGCAGCAAAGCGATAGTGCCGGCAATACTTATTTTGGTTTGGTTACGCACTGACGCACGAGGGATTCAAGTTCAGAATTCGGGAGTGTGAACCCCGATTAATTTTAATTTGGACTGCAGTCATTTTAAAGCTTAGTAATGAATGCAGTTAGGTATACTTTGAGACTGCTCTAGAAGCAAGCAATCCAGATACTTATCCCTGCCGAGACCAAAATTTGGGAGGGACAGCTTAGCTGCCATATCGTAAAAAAATTATATAGTCAACAATTTATGGCTAAATACCTACTATTGTGTATTCATTGATTTTATTGCTTGATTATCAATTCTGTGGTATTTTAAGGTTTCTTGTTAAATGTATGATTTTATTGCAATTTAAATAAAATGATTTAATCTTTATGGAAAACGTTAGATATATCACTTTATTAAAGTTATACACAAAGAGGCAACAATTGTTTATTTTTAACCGTATCGACACGATGTTATCGCCAGAAAAGGCGGTAATATAATTATATAATATCGGCTGGACTAGCGCTATATTATATTACTATAAAAATATCTAATGAAAGTTCAATATTCAGTCGTTATTGTTATTTGCAGACAGAATATAATAAATAAAAAATATAAAGATTAATAAGATAAGGTTAAATAAAGATTATAAAGTAGAGACAATTTATATTACTGATTATGAAAAAATCCTTGACAAATTATGTACTAAAATGTTCCTCATCAATCACTCTATCCACCGGTGAAAACCACATGACAATCCGTTCGGTAGTTTTTGAGTTTATCGCGAACAGACAGACAGACAGACGCGGTAGGGGACTTTGTTTTATACTATGTAATGATGTTTTCTAATGTTCTTGGTAAAAATAGTACATTTTTAGGGAACATTTTATTCATTTTAAAATACTGTTTTTTTTCATTAGTCTATAATGAGTTTGAAGAGCACGACCGTTCTTATTTAACTACCATCACTTTTGAGTTATGTGATAACTATATCAATTAACACCGTTACTTATACATAAGCATTGAAATCAATCAGAGCGCATTTACTACCGAATCTTTGAAACATTTTTATTAATAAAACACAATTTCACACTCGTACATTATTTTTAGAACACATGATTCTAGTAATCGTTCTTAATTCTTTTATGCTTTCACCCTTGACCACATTTGTAATCTGTATTTAATTATGAGGCGGCCTAACACAGTGTACGATAAGACTAAAAGGGGAGTTTTTGGCGGGATCTTGGTCTGTCATGTAGTGGATATTATTTTTTATTCATAATCTTGTGTTACTTGACTCTATATTGTGTAAAATTGGTGGTGTTTTATGTAATATAGTTTGTTTGTTGTACATAAGTGAACTGAATGGAAAATAATACCACGGACCATGAATTCTGAGATGCCACAAAAATTCCATGGAAAGTTCTAACATGATAGCCACCATCTTGTTAGTTCATTGAAATTATATCAAGAAATATATATATAAATGGAGTATAGTTTAGAGACGGTGAAAAGGAGGAGAGAACTGAACAACACAGAAACTTGTAATATCGATACTCACTTGACAATGGCAGTAACGGTCTACTAGAAGACTGGTTGCCGAAAATGGAATAGAAGAAGAACTTGTAATACTATTAACTACTCGACAATGGCAGTAATAATCTATAAGATTGGTTGCCAAAAATAAAGTTAAAAAAAAAAAGACTAAAAGGGAGGCTCTTAGGTTCAGCTACCGGAACAAACCTCTATGTGCTTGGCAAGAGATATTCAAGTTAAATATGGTAGCTAGCCAGGAAGTCATCAGCAACAATTCTACGACAGTACCTTGCCAACACTCTTAATTCCTAATTAGAAATTTCTTTGGTGTTATGTTGTTGCAAATATTTACGAACTGCTGCCCCAATCGTATAACCAGTGGAAAATGGATTCAACGTCCACCGGTTCAAACCGGGATGTAAGGTAGGTGAACCTTGGAAAGCTTCCGTAACAAAAAGAATGTTAATATTCCTTCATTTACTTGTTAAACAAAGCAAATAAAATATTAGGTATTGTTTCATTATATAACTTATATGTTTTATTATTGCAGAGTTAATGATGGTTCATTAAATTCTTCCATACGGCAGGGTAGACGGAATAAATCAGTCGTTTAACTTAAAACTAACGTATAGACAATCAATACATCTCATTATACTTACACAACGTAAGAAGGTCCTACATCAAAATGAAACAGTAAAAACTTATTAGCATATTAAATTCACATGAAAAAATATTTAACGAACATTACTTGAACACTATCATAAAAATATGTATTCGTAAAAACGTTTTCTAAGTTTAACGAGTATTACATTACATCATTATCAAATATACTTTGTCATTAACCTCTGTTCCGATTCAATGTTCGTGATCTCTAGATGTTCCAAGTACAGCCCATGTGCGCCAAAAAGGCAAGCAGTTAATGTTTTGATTGGCATTACAAGAAACCATTGGCTTGTCTAGGAACACTATCAATTTTTTTTACTAAAATGGAAATAAAGTTTTTTTGGTGCATATGTATTAACGCCACCGCAATCTTTGTTTCACTAGTGTAACCTAACCTAAGTGAACACCGAAACGGACGATATCAATCACATCGTCCCAAACGAATTACGTATTAACGTCACCGCAATTGAAGTTGGTCAAGTCTAGACAATCTATACCTGTACCATGTGATTGATATCTTGCCGTGTATATTAATAGGTGGTCTTTTATTTTCCTCAATTTTCCTATCTCTCACTCTCACCCAGCCCCCTCCCCCCCAAGGGGTCTACGATTCTGAACCTTCGACCGCGACGAGGCCTCCGAGGGGCCGATACCCGTCGGGGAGTAGACGCAGTGCCGGTCGGCAGCTCCTATTCCCCGGCCAATAGGTGTGAGATGGCACCATGGGGTTTTAGTCCGTACAAGTGGGGCATACCCCACCCGCAGCTGCCCGGCTAGGGTGGGCACCCGTAGGGATTTCCCTATGTAAAAAAAAAAAGTTAGACTTGAGAAACAAGTACACTGCGGTGGCGTTAATACGTATGTACCATTTTTTTCTTTACTACCATAGAAAATCTTTATATGTTAGTTCAGGGTTATCAATAACAGTTGATTTACTTGAAAACTTGCGTTTTGCTGTGAGCGCGTATTATAATTTTAACGTCGACGACTGATCACTGAAGCGAAGAAACGCACGTACGAAATAGTGGCGCAAGCGTCTCGCCACGCCATCTGTGTACTTGTCGATATATATTACTGGGGGTAGTAGGAATTGGATATTCCATGACAATAAATACCACTTATAAATAATAACTTGCCTTACAAAGAACATGGCTCAAAAAAGAGAACAAAGAACACTCTGTCTGAGTGTGCTGCGTGGGGAGAGCAGCGCCGCATTCTGGCGGCGGCGGTAGGAGCGGACTTATCGCTGCCGAGCGTGGTTTCGGCCATGCTCGGCAGCGAACAGGCTTGGCGAGCGATGGCCTCCTTCTGCGAGGAGGTCATCTCGCAGAAGGAGGCGGCGGCGGAGAGGGCCGTCTCCGCCAACGGAGGATCGGCAGGAGGAGGCGGCGCTTTGCCCAACTCCTCCTGCCACCGTAGCCGGACCTGAGGGGATGGGCCGGGGGGCCCATCTCCTCATTGCACAGGTCCGGCGGACGAGGGGGGGCAGCCGGTGTGTACCCGGTCTGTCCCTCTATAGATAGGAGCCCGGCGGTCACCTTCTACAAGGTTCTACAACGTTGATTAGCTATAACGATCCCTTGCCGCCCCCACAAAACGGTCTGTCGGTACACCGTGGGGGGGAGATAGGTTGCGAATTGCATGTATCAGGCAACAGCTCAAGCCGAGGTGTGCCGTGCACCCTTGAGCGAGTTGTTAAATAAAATCGGCTGAGTGCCTTAAGCGCTCGCCTTAGTAGTCCGATGAAGCTGTTAAGACCTTGCTAGGACAATGGCGTAGTCATTTCGAAAAAAATGATTTAGTATTCTTCGGAATTCTCGTACGTTTACTAATCTAATTGGAAAATAATATACAATCGTCAGGAAATCTGAAACTGAGAAATGTTAATTAAAATTAAAAACGTATTATTGTACGTATAATGTCGAGACAACTTGCGGATTAATTGATGCTAATTTTAAACACGTATAACAATATTTTTAAGTTGTTTTGTATTAATATCTTGTACTATGTGTAAGGCTGAACTTATAGCTGTATTCAGAGCGGTCGTAAAGTTTGACGCGGACTGTACGACATAGACCTATTTATCATCTTAATTTGGAAAAACGTATGCAATACTGTCTAAATAAAATTAGAAAAATGTTTTAATATTTATCTGCACATATATAACATATAACAGAAACATATTTATCATAATTACTTTGTGTGAATAAAGTTGAACATTAAAAATGTGTTTGTACTTATAAGTACTGATGATATACTCGTATATCTTGAACAACTTAACCTGCAGTTACAAATATTACTGGAAATTATTATGAGCGATGAATGACTGTAAGTAGTACGTACCAACTATTTACATAGGATATGTAAAAGTAAATTATGATACAAGTGAGCTAATTTTGTTATTAAACTCGTGAACTGGTGGAATGAAGCCCTGAGGAAGGAATAGCCTTACTAAAAATATAATAAATTGAATACATCCATGAAAACTGATTAAAAAAACTGATTCATTAACAGTTTTAAAAAGTATCTAACTTGATTAAATTAGAGGTTTATTTATATTGTGTTACATATACAATTCCTTTAATCGTAAAAACGTTCACAAATTGTAACACAGATAATCATTATGCTGGAATTAAAAAAAAAAATACAAACAAAATTTACAGTTCTAATCTAAAATGCGAGTTTTAGACGGGATCTTAGTCTGTTTATTCGTAATATTAAGTTATTTTATCTATTCTGTATTACATAATGTCGGTAGCATCTTGCGTAATACCTATAGCTTGGTTAATTTGCACAAGTGAAGTGGATTTCATAGGAAAAATTTCATAGGACCTAATAACACATGCATCAATGCTGAGATGTCACAAAACCCCCTGAAAAAGTGTAACAAGGAGTCCATCCTCCTATTTGCACAAGTCAGGACAATATACTTTGTAATTATTAGCCAACTAGTATTACAAATGCGAATTAGTTTTTTCTTACGCTTTCACGCCATAATTATTCACAGGTCATATTGAAATTTGCACACATATTGTCAGGGGTACAGAAAACGACATCCAGAAAAAAATTATATTCTGAAAGATTGATGAAATCTGCTGTAACGTGAGCAAAGCCACGAGCAAATGCTAGTCTCCAATAAAGAGGATTGGTTGCCAAACAAAGATATAATGGAAAATAAAAAACACGCGTGTTTAATAAATAACAGCCTTTTTGTGTATAAAAGTGTTGATAAACAATTATTTAACTTACATATGAGATAACAAAAAACGATATATTTAAGGTTCTACAAAAACATAGAATTTCGCTGTATCATATAATTTCACTTCATTAATGCATTTTATTAACCAACTCTTAGTAATATGTTTCACGTTACTAGGGAGCTTACGTTTTAATTTTTCCATTTTTTTAAATTCTATACAATTATCATTGTGAACAACAAAATCCACGTCCGTTGAACGCACAGACTTCACGACCACGCCTCCATATGCAATCCAATGCCTTTCGAAATGCCTCCTTTCGTGCTCAGGAAAAGATATAAAGTCAGGATAGAAACCTAGTTTTTTATCTTTAAATGCATCGGGTAAAGGATTTTCAGGTAGTAGTTGGATAATCTTTTCTTTCTTAGGAGAAATACATTCGATGTCTGCTGTAGAAGTGCTCGGACTATTAATTTTTAACTTTCTTTTTCTAGAAGGTTCTTTTTTACAAAATGAATCAGTATCATCGATACTTGTGTTACAACTTGAATATGATGAGTTTGTACTACTTTCATTCTTACTTGCTGATGTATCGTTATCTTTAGAAGTATTTTTTGCTTTTTTCTCATTAGGTTCGGTTTTAACCAAGAAACTATCTATTTTATTCTTCTTCGGAGTATGTTTGACTTTCTTTTTTACTGGACTTTCAACACAGGCAGAGGCACTTGCAGCTAACTTGTTAAGTAGTGATACATCGGTTTTCTCTTTTGAAGTCTTATAGAGGTTTTTGAGTTCTTCTAAATTGGTTGCAGTCTGCCAATCCTTGTCAGGTCTCATTCGAGTCACTCTGGGAAATCGTACAGATATCCCATCGGCCGTGTGAAGATTTGCTTTAGTCAATTCAGTACCTGAAAGATAAAACTATGATTGTTAAACTGAGGTGTTACTGAAGAATGTATAAAGCGATAGTATGGAAAATGATATACATATGTTTAATAGATGTGAACACAAAATTGACAGCTGAAAGTGGAAGTTGGTCAAGGAAGGAAGATGTCGACTCTATCTAGGTGGGAAAGGGAAAAGATCCTTAAGATATTACCTACTAATACTACTTAATTAAATTCTAGAGATGTAAATTATAACTAAAATATGAAATTCTGTATGTACAGTTCCTTTAGTTACTTCTACTTAAGAAATATCTTTGTTACATACTTTCACATAGATTTGTCTGCCGGACAACAGGCTTGCCTTTTATTACTATCTAAAACTGTTATTATCTGAAAAACATGATCTAATTTAAACAGGCTGACGTTTAAAAGAATGCCTGGACTAATTATTTAGAATATAAAAATATAGATGTATGATTAAGCGAATCTAGAACATGTTTACTCTCATTAAATGTTATACATTTTGGCCTGGTAATATAAACCGTAGTATTAAGCCAACAGATGTACTAAGATATCAGCCTGATGACATTAGTTCTTTGAAATTGCTCTCATTAATGAAGAAATTTCAGTACATTGTCAGTTTGTGACCACTGCTTATGTAATCAGACCGAAAACTTGGGCAATTGAAATAAGCAAAAATATCTTCTAGAATTAATTATTTATAATTTGTACAATACACCAAATAAAAAAATATTATTTTAACAGAAGAGTAAAATATAATTGTGATGAAAAAAAAAAATAAAAGAAACAAAGAAAGTTCTACATTTTTGAAGAACAATCGTTTTTTAAACACCTATTGTGAAATGTTCCTTCAAGAACTTCAATTATTATTTAGTAGTCTTTTTAATTTAATTATTAGTGCCTGCTTTAATTTATTCAGTATGATTAGTAACCCTATAGCTACTATCTATAACACAACTATATGAATCAAGTACCTGTTATTTCCCAAACAGGCTGCTTTTTCGGATCCAAAGCAACAAAATCAGGAACCATCCCTTTATTACAGTGTAACCAAGACGGGACCTTATTATAGTCCTGTGATATTTTCACCATAAAAGGTGCCAGTTCTTTCTGCAATCGTTCTAATGTGCTATCGTCATGGCCGCCGTGTACTTTAGTGACAGTCACCCAGCGATCGCGATATGTGTCCAAACATCCCATTAGGAACACAGACATCATTCCACCTTTTTTACCAGTACCTGGAATGAAGAATATCTCAATATTACATTTGTTGAACAAAAACCATAATAGACGTCATCAATGTTTTTGGCTGTTCAGAATATAACCTTAAGTTCAGGCTTGCATATAATACAGTCAAGAGTTTAATATAAAACAATGTTAATATATTAATATAGGAATCTGAAATTGTCAATTAATTATCCTTTCATTGTCTGGACGTAGAACATATATACCTAACACATATATATACTTAAATTTGTGTTCTGTGCATTTATATTCAGTGTAGTCACAAATTTGGGCAATCACTGTACTATAAAATAATTCAAGTATATCTTACAACAGAGAACATTTTATTTCACTGAAATTTATGTTTTGCAGGAATAACTATATATAATATCTATATTGATGATGTACCATTAAAAACTGGAACAAAGGCCAAGTTACCAGTGGTGATGGCAATACAACAAGGAATTTCCTTATTATGCCTGCCCTATCAAGTAGTATCAACAGCTTTCTGGATTTTTATTATTATGGAACATTATTATAATGGAACATTCCATACAACATTATTTTATTTATACGTAACTGTATCAAACTGAATCAATTTATGCCTTTACAGATTTTTGGGAGTGTATGACAAATTTTATATATTTTTTATGTTATGAAATCGAAAACATGTTCAGAATTCATCATATATGTAATGTAAAGTGCTTAAACTACAGACAGTAAATGACATATTAGTAAATTAGCTTTTTTACCTACAATATGAGAAGTAGTCAATACTGGTTATAATAATTTTTAACCAAAGGAACATAGCTTTTTTTTCTCAAACTGACTACAGTTTTGACCTGACAGGCCTTTACAGCTTCACCAAACTATTAAATGAACAGTTTTAAACCTATTCAATAATTACTACATTAGAGGGCCACATTGGAACACTGTACGCAAGTAGATATTACCCAGCATACCTTTCAAATTGTAACACCCTAATACGAGTACTATTCAGCATAAATTAGTAGCATCATTGGTCTCTGACTCCTAAATTTAGCATAGACTATACCAATACTGTAAGTAATATCTCGGGCAACTATAGTCTACCTACACGCCTTCTTTATATAACAAGTTTCAAGTATTAAGAACTAGCTTCTGCCCATGATTACCCTCACATTAATGTAGATTTGACCTGTCAGAAACAGTGCTTTTATTCTGAATAAAAGTTATTGGTATAGGTACTGTACCCCTAACAAAGTATATATATGAAATTCCATCATGATCAGTTCAGTAGTTAAGTCGTAAAAGTGTAACAATAACATATAAACTCGAAATTTGCATTTATAATATTAGTCAGAAGCATACCAAACCAAGCTCCAAGAACAACAAGATCAGCAGTATCTGCCATTGCACCATCAAACAAATAATCCTTCTTAACTTTCAACCAATGTCTCTTTCCAGGTTCATAAGTAGATTCTAAATCCTTTAATACCAGACCCTCTAAACCAAGTTCTAAGACCTGAAAATTAAGTAAAACTTGTACTTAATATAACTTATAAAAAGTTTTCATCTTTTTTTCGTTTTTTAGTCATATGACAGACATCTTATGGATATTATTCATATGTACATTTATATACATAAAAGAGTAACTAACTGACTGTCTGACTGACATATCCTTTTCCTTCCTGTTATACTTTAGATGGGCTAACACTAAGGAAACATTGTAGATTATTCAAGGGTGGTGATCTTTGTTGAAAATGAAAATATATATGCATATACTTATATAGTATACAAGGACACAACATAATTGCAGCATAGAAATATTGCAAAGAAATTACTAATGTATTATGAGCATAACGTAAACAAAGCATAAATCTATTACAACAAAGTTATGGTTGTAAATAAAATTGTATCTACCTCAGCAATCATTTTTGCCAAGTCTGATGGTTTATTAATCAACTCTTGTTCTGAGAACATCACATGATTTTTAACTTCTACCATATTTTCCTCCAGAATCTTACGTCTCTTTCTTATTGGCAAATCAATTAACACCTGCTCATTATAATATAGGCAATCGAAGACAAATAGGCAAACTTGTGCATCTTTAAATTCCGATTGCTTGTGGACACCTAATGTACCGAATGGCAACGGTTTGCCTGTATTAACATCGACCATCAATACTTCTGCGTCCAGAATCAAGTCAACTCCTTCAGGGAACGCTTTAGGCAAATAGTCTTTAAAATGGCGCACTTTATGTGCCATGACAGGTTTAAGGGCACGAGAGAAATATTTAAATTCATTCTCTTTCTTGTGCACCTGTACTCTTTCCCCGTCATATTTGATCTCGGAAAACATGCCATTTGGACATTTTTTCATTGCCATTTCTATAGATTTACAAGCTTCTGCCAGCATAGGTAATACTGGAGTCATTAGCGATAATTTGGCATTAACATTTCCCTTTGTAACGTTTTTACTATCGGCATTATCATTACTTGCTAGAACTCTATCTAAAACCATATTGAGATCTCTAGACGTCTGGAAAATGTTGTATGCATCTGGATGTACCCCTTCTAGTATATGTTTTGGTCCAGCGTTAATCCGTAGATCTCCTTTTATTAGTCTTATGAGCATTCTCATATCGTCTATTGTGCATTTCGCAACAATTTTCTTAAACTGATATATTTGCTCCTCTTCTCTTGTTAATTTGGAAAGCTCTTCAAGGAAGTTTTCAATGTCATGTATTGTTAATGTGCTCTCCGTGGCTGGTTGTTTAGTCTTAGATTTTGAGAAGAAATGTTGTATAGTATCAGCAATATCTCCTTGTTCCAAATGTGTTAACATATCATCGTGGTCTGTGAGGAATATCTTAGAGAATAACTTCACAAGCTGTTTACTTTTTAAATTATAAACTCTCTTTGAGACTTGAGGAAGAAGTAATTTACACCACAATGCCAGGTCTCCTTTAAACGAGTTGTTGTCAGTGCCTTTACTGAAAAAGCTATTAACAGTGGCAGTTTTTTCAGTGTAAGCATCGACTTTTGATATCTTTTTACATAATTTGAAAAATGTAGAAAATTTATTATCCTCACACTTCACTTCAGGATTTACATCTACAATTTCTTTTTTAATTTTCGTTTCAGATATTTTGCTCGGAGAAGTCTGATTATTAATATGTTTGGCTGTGTATTTTCCGCTGTTTTTCTCAGCATACAATTTTTCCATTTCATTTAATTTCTTTAGAATAAATTCTTGGTCATCTTGTTTTAAATTATCCCAGTTTCCAATATCGTCAATCGAATCTACACGTTTCGTTGTGGGTCTCTGTTTTAAGAGAGCATTGACGAAGCAATCTATGTGGAACCATGATTTCATTTGTTGGTTATCCCCATAAGGGCTCGGGACAACTTTAGCCATACGTAATTCTCCACTAGGACAGTTAGTTTTGCACCCTTTACATGAAGCTCGCCCTACTTTAGCCCGGTCAACATAAAACGGCGTTGTTTCTGACATTTTCCTGTTCAGACTATATTTCACAATCACAACTAATTAAATTCATAACGCTTTAAAATATATATAACATACTTTTGTCGATACAAAGTTAATACGACAGAGTAAATAATTAACTCATATTTACACGAATATATCAGTTATAGTAATAAATTGCAAAATAAAACATTACAACACAAAAACACTGCAAGTATCTACAAGTTCATACTGAAACGAACTAGTAACCACAGAGTACCTTATATAAACCTCTGCTGTCAAATACGGTGTTGCCAGAACATATTTAGCAAATTACCCGAATAAGTTGCTGATATTCTATTACTATTTCATCCAGGGTTTATGGATTACTTTACTTAATTTTATAGATTGTGATAAAATACGCCCTTACATATAACTTAAAAAGTTATAAGCGTATGTATTATTTGATATTATAATACCAACTTGTACTTTTTAATTTTGAAATGGAAACTTCTTTAGGCACGTTGAGCGGTATTTTTGACAGGTGATAAAGTTATAACTTCATGTCATGACATGCTAGAAAAGCGTGACCGAGCATATTGCGTTTGCATGACTTGTGTCAGACTAGTCTGATTAGCGGCCTGTGTAGGTCTAATATTGATGTTCTATATTGATATTGTGCAGCCCATCATATCTTTAATGAATTAATAAACTATATACAAATGTATATAATTATTATTCGGAGTGCCAATAGATGTAAAAACAAAACTAATGTTAACAATTTCAATATACAAATTATGAAATTTAAATAATTCATACTATAATTCACAGTTATTTCATAACTTTGAGTTTTCACTTCTGTCAGCAGTCTTTATGACTGCCTGGACTTTTTGTTTTTTTTTTTCACTACGAATTTTCATCGATATTAAATGTTCATAATGTTTATTATCCTTAATATCCTTGATTACATTAAATCGAGGATCGTCCAAAAGTGCTTTCTCGGTGAATAAATTGAGGAAAAACACTTAGTTTTGACTATATATATTTGATTTGAATATAATGTTCATTTATCTGCAATGAAACAAGCAGGCTGTCAGCTTAATTGTGGATCCGAAGCAAGAATAATCACGTAGTGGTTACGTTTTAATATTATTTATTATTCAATGACTATTAATTAACGTTTAAATTCATAAAAACATTATATATTTACGACGTGAAAATTTGACACTAATGAAAATGTCTAGTAAATCGTACAGGATTTGACAACCATCGAGTGATTGGATACATGCTCTGGCAACATTCTAATAATATGACGTAACGTTACCACAGCTCGCAGAGCGATGGGAAATACGTTCGGAAACTTAATAAATACTCTTGAAGGACCATTACAATAAATATGACTTAAAAATATATGTAATTAAAAAAATGCTATAAACCTACCTACATAATTATAACTTTTTATTTTTTTCTCTTCCAGCATCATCATGCCATCAAGAATTCAGCAGCGATAGTACAAAGCACGGTACTCTCACTTCTCCTCACTACCCTTCACCATATCCTCCAAATACTCATTGCCATTATGAATTTTTTGGTAGAGGTAAAGAAAGAATAAGACTAATATTCCACGAATTCTATTTGTATAAATCTGCTGATGGATCCCTAGAGTAAGTATTATAATTAAAATAGAACTTGTAATTATTTAATATTTAGTAGGATAGAAAAAATATTTAGGTTTATAAGAGATTACAGAAATTTTGATCTTGTCACTTCAATCAAATTAATTTATAGTAGCTGTCTGCCCTGACTTTGCACGGATGTCTCTAACAAAGAAAATCTTGTTTACTTCACAGTACGAACACTTAATGAAATTAAATGACAATGACTATACGTCAATCTGTCAATTCTGCAAATATTTTTGAATATATCCCCGTTGTTTTCCCTTGCATTCACTTTTTAGTATAAAGATATTTAAATCTAACATTTTCTCATTTCCATGGGATTTTTCGTACAGACCTTGTGCTAACATTTACAAATAAGACAAAAAAGAATTACCCAACTAGGTGCAGGCATTCTGAAGTATGAGTTTACATAAATTCAGTAATTAATTTTTATATATATAAGATGAATGACAATGCTATGGTATTTTACATTACAGTACTTTTAATGATTAATGTACTTTAACATATATCTATACATATCTTAATATATATATTTCTTGTGTGCGTGTGTATGTGACTGAACTCCTCCTAAACGACTGGTCCGATTTTGATGAAATTTTTTGTGTGTGTTCGTGGAGATTCGAGAATGGTTTAGATTCACAATTGGACCCGGTAGGTGGCGCTGCGGTTGACTTTTGGGATTTATATTTTTTATTATCAAGGCAGGACAACGTCCGCCAGGTCCGCTAGTAGGTAATAAGAATGTAAATCTAACGTGTCTGTACTTTTTAGATTATTATGAAAAAAGTTGTTGCTGGTCTCTTGGAATAAGTAATAAAAACATTTCAATCATTTTTAGAAATGCCTGTCAGTCTGTCTGTCTGTTTGTTTAAGCACGCATCACTACTAAAGTAGGTACTGCGTTTACGATACAACCTCACCAATAAAATCATAAAGCATATTCTCGAGTAACATTTAGTCTTGGTTTCATTAAAATCGGTTCACTCTATCAAAAGTTATTGTAATATTAATGACGACGCGTGTTAAGTACAAGAGAAAAGTAAATATACTTAACATATTCCGATGATTTTATTAGTCACTGTTATTTTTACATCAGGTTCCACGCGGATGGAGTCGCGGGCACAGCTAGTTTTTAATATAGTACGTTACTAACAACGCAATTTGCAGTTCAGTATTATCTTAGTTTTCCGTCGTAAAGGCTTTATTGGAAACATTGTTGCTTTACTTATGATAAAGTTAATTGAATTTTTCCTAAGGTCGTATATCAAATTGTCCTATTTCCGTTATATTTCATACATATCGAGCAGAAATTTTAAAACAGTTTATTTTTTTAATTTCAGTTGCACAAATGTGGACTCGCTTCAGGCATTTGTCAATGTAGATGGAAGATTAGAGAAAGTGGACACTTTTTGCGGAATCGATCTTCCTAAACCAATAATGTCCAATGGACCAAAGCTGATGTTGGAATTCCGGGGAACACAATCATCTAGATATTCTAAAGGATTTAAAATTTCGTATTCATTTGTAGAAAGTAAGTAGTTTTTTTTATACAATTAGGTTCTTTTTTCTCGAATTGACTATACACTATTGGTCTGATGGACTGTATAAAATATATTAATTTTATATACTTATTGTTATTTTTTAAATAAAATATGTATATTTACATGTGTTAAGAATATTTTAAAAGTGTATAAAGCAATTTTTATTCATCTGCCCCTACCGCTTTTCAAGTGAAGCTACTGTTTTACTGACCCACGAGCTAGCACTGAAAACAGTGGGTGTGCGCTTATGACCGCACGATGCAAGTGAGAGATTGTAAATATATATATGCACATTAAAGTTCATATGGGTTTATAAATTTTCATAAGTTTTGACCTTTAGTAGTAGCCTCGAGGGTTCGTGTCGGTTGTTACCGGTGGAGTGAAATAAAATACTAATAAAGATGTTCTATGGACTGTCCTTTTATGCAAATATCATACAAGTTATAATACACTGTGATACAAATATTATTAAATAGAGCCTCTTACACTAGCGTCCTTACGCGTCTCGGATGAAAGTGTTTTTTTTTAACTTTATTTTGGGCAACCAATCGTAGGATGAAAGTGTTAGTTGTAGGGGTAGCGCGTGGGTTTACATTTTTTAGCCACGTGGATACGAGTACTTTAGGTGCCTTGTCGGCAATGTTGCCGGTCTTATATCCTCACACTTGTTGTAAACAAGTGATATTATAATTATTATAAGAAAGACGGAACGCCACAATGTAAATAATAGTAATATTTAAATAATACACTTGAAATGCTACACTGATTAAAATATACTACTATATAAAACATACATAATATCTACTATTATAAAAATAGTGCGTGGAGTCCCTCTGCGCGGAAGAAGTGAAACTTCGTAATGTGGAAATGAAAATAGGAAGGGGTAGAAATTGATTTTTAGTGAAATCATATTGTTTCTTTAAGACAAACTTTATTAACATTGCTTACAATTCACAATTGATCGCATCTTTTAATTATCATTTTCGAGTGGAGAAATATCCAAATCTAAAACATTTACAAAGGAATTATGATAACGAAAGTAAGATACGAAACGTTTGGGTTCTATTTTTTCAATATTTCTTGCAAAAACTGCATCAAGGAATATCGGACGTTACTCGTTGCTAACGCTCGCCCTGGCCTATAACAGGTATACTACGTGCATGCGTTCGAGTGTCACGCATTCACTCTCGCTCTGTCTCTTTCCATTCCCTCTTAGCGTTAAACGTTTAACGCAACCTTGTTGGAAGTTGCATTAGAAGTAATAATCAATATCAATAAGTAATAATAAAAACGTAATTATTGGTTCGATGCACTCTTTGTCCGTTAGTAAACGTTGCACTGGAGAGCAAGTCCCGCTATATATTTAGAGTGTTCTTTGATGAGAATTAGAAGCGCATCTTAGATAAGTTTGTGGTCAAACGCTAAAACATATAAGATATTTAAATACACGAATTGATTACTACGAACCCAAACGTGACGTTTTACTTTATTATTCAATGTGCCTAAAGAAGTTCTCACTGCAAAAATAATTAATAAAAATTGATCTACTTCTGAAGACCAAACAATTATAAAAAATAACGCGTTCCTTTGTTGTCTAATTTAGATTTTGGAATCACTACGGGCCGACAGCTGAAAGAGTTCCCGTGCGCTTTCGTGTACAACAGTACGGAGTCTAGGAATGGCACCTTCGCTTCCCCCAATTCTCCAGGCCCGTATCCACGCGATACCGAATGCACATATTTTTTTCATGGCGGCGAGACTGAGAAGGTTCATTTGCACTTCACGAATTTCGACGTCGAAGGCGTCTTACCGTAAGCATTATTATGTTAATTAATTTTAATAAATTCGGTTTAAAACAAAACCTTCTCTAATGTAATTACCATAGAGCATGGAAATTAGACTATCAATTTCATATAAGATCTTTATTAAAAAATATAAACAGGGAAAAGTCTTAAAATATATTCATTTAGAATAATTACTCATATTTTTATCATTAACTAGCTGGCCCGGCGGACATTGCCCAGCCCTGATAATGAAAACAAACAAATTATATACCAAAACCTTTCCCATGAATCACTTTATCTACTGGTACAAACCGTATGAAAAACAGACAGACAGACGTGGCAGAGGACTTTGTTGTATACTATATAACGATATAAGAGATTTATAGAAAAAGTTAGCGAAAAAAAGAAAAGCTTAAATGTATACAAATAATTTAAAAAAAACTGACTTTTGTAAGTTTTTACAAAAATGCTTACTGAATATTTTTATCTACCATAGAAAGAAAAAAATCCTATATCTGGATTGCGAAGGCGACGTCGCGATAATAAGTTTACGTACATAAATTTATTATAATCAATACTTTTTTCTGTTTTATAAATATTTTTTAATATCTGTCTCAACGTTTATGTATTCGCGTAAGTACTTTTCAGCCAAAGACAAATATACTTTTTTCTCAATCGGCTGCCACAGTTATGTCATTTTACGTTGATGAACGTTTGAAATTACGTTCCAATTAATGTAAATTAAAAGTTAAATATTTGTAAAAAATTACGTGAAAATAAATGTTTTGAAAATACACTTTCATAACTATTATTATTGAATTATTACCTACTATACTTTTTAATTTTAATTTTTACAAATTTTCCATTCTGCACGTGTCACGTGGTTAAAAATGAAACGAACGAAATTGGCCGGTGGAACACTGATCTGTTTTAATGATTTTGACCAATTTAATTTCACATTTAAGCTGATTTAACTAAAACATGTGATAAAACTAAACGTTAGACAATCCAACTAACATATATATGTACTATATTAGAGGTAACAAGTACAATATAACAAGGATTAATGACACATGGCTGTAAAAAGACGGATCTAAAAAAATAAGGAAATTGTATGCGTTTAACTTTTCAAAAAAACAATTGTAATTTGAGTATGTAATAAAAAATCATTACAAATTACCTTATTATCTAACAGTAGCGTATAAATTGTGTACAGGATATACGAGTTTGTATTGTATATATGGAAATATGGAATTGATTAACCTTAAGATTCATCTTACATTTTCAGGTGTGAGGCAGTATCAGCTAGCGATTACGTAGAATTTTCAAACTACATGACTGAAGACAATAGATATGGTAGATATTGCGGTCAGATGAAAGAATTTCACGTTGAATCCGAGAGGAATTTCTTCAAAGTGACATTTCGATCGAATGACCGGTTAGACGGGACCGGATTTAAAGCGATCTATCAGTTCTTAGAAGTAACTGATGACTATCAAGCTCCGCGTATAAAGGACGCTGCTTCAAAATCTATGTGTAAGGAATCGTATTTAGCTTCAGCGTTTATCAAAGTAGCAATTTCCTACGAATTAGCACGCGTTTTGTATGTAGTAATTAATTCCGCCTCTTTATTTTATATCCACATATAAAACAAAAACTGATAGACTGAAAGAAACATGACGGATTTACACACAAAAGGATTACACAAAAGGATATTATAGAGTGGATCAGTATGTGAATGATAGTGATGTCTGGAATTGACTCCTCTCTGTGCATCCACTAAAAGCATTGTATGATCTATTGGAAATATATGTTAAAAAAATGTACCCGATCGAGTTTCTTTCCGGTTCTTCTCGATGACTTATTAGGGCCTAAACTGAATAAAGTATTTTTGATTTGATTTGATTTGAAACATTCATCCCCTTTTCCACCATTTTAGGGATTCAAATAAAAAAATCCTTCATTAATTGTCACCTACAGTGTAAAAAGAACCTGCATACAAAGTTTCACGGCCCTAGCCGTAGTAGTTTGTGTTGTGTATTGATATGTCAGTTAATCCCTTATATACATAGATAAGCGGGCCCGGAGGATGTTGTCCTGTCTTGATAATATAAAAAAATTCAACCGCAGCACCCGCTATCGTGTTCAATTGTGAATGTAAACCAATCTTGAATCCACCTGAACAAAAAAATTCATAAAAATTTGTTCAACCGTTTAGGAGGAGTTTAGTCACATACACACGGCCAGAAGAATTATATATACCAAGATTACATGGTTGCCCTTTTTCACTTTTACCTACTAACTATATATCTTTCTAGATTTACTAGAAATGGTGAAAAGTCGGTTTCAGTTATAATATAAATAAAAATATGCACTGCCTTCTATAGACTTATTATTACGATTTTCTTATTACTCAATCAATGGCAGAGTGATGTGTTATTTTACTTACTGTGGGTTATTATTGGTACGTAATCAAATTTTGGTATTTTCTAGTCAATATTTAGTGATTCCTGTATTTAACTACATTCTATACATTTGAATAGGTAACCAATCCTGTTCATTAAATATTATTAGTGCCATTATGAAGTGGTTAATACTATAAGAAAATATTTACGATGATTTCAATATTCCAACGAGAATATAGCAGATATTGGTTTGATAATGTCTATATCTAAAAAGGCATAGTTGTTTTAATAATTTATGAAATACTGTGTTTGACTACACGATTCGTGTTATAACGAAACATCTTACGGTAGAAAAATGCCAATATTTAATTTACTTATAGCGAAAACAAACATTTATAGCTTCATAGAAATTCATATCTACAAATAATTTTTTCATATTTACAAATATAGACCCTTATAAACTTTGTGAAAGTAACGTAAAACTTAAACTGAATTTTAAATCAACTAACTAAAATCAGGTTTTATGGAAATTCACATTTAACAAGTAGGAAAATATAACCCAA
This sequence comes from Antheraea yamamai, assembly GCA_036509395.1. Taxonomy (NCBI): domain Eukaryota; kingdom Metazoa; phylum Arthropoda; class Insecta; order Lepidoptera; family Saturniidae; genus Antheraea; species Antheraea yamamai. The sequence continues at coordinate 14,135,400 of AP028429.1, forward strand.
ACGATTTATATAATTTATAGAAACAATCACTATTAGTAATTTAATGGGATCTAACATCATGTAAAGTTACCTCTTGCAGTGTGAAATAAAACATTCACCATATTGAGCGAACATAAAATTATATACCATTATTTTTGTAGATTATTGATAATATTAATCACAATAATATTTTATTAAAGGATTAACAAATGTTCATAAGTAAAAAAAAAATATGTCATTTAATATTTTTATATAAGTCATTGATATTTGGAAATATAGCAATTCCGTAAATGTTAAATCTGAAGTTTGAGTATTCTTCTATATACAAAAATTTAAGATATAAATAACCATCACTTAGTGACATCTAGTATTTAGAACTGACTTTGTAATAAATTAATTACTCTTCAACATGCAATTGAAGTTATTTTATTACATTTTAATAAGGATTTATAAAGTATTACATTTATATTTGGAATTTGGATACTTTCAAATCTACAGTTTGAGTATATCTTTCTATATATAAAAGTTATGGTGTAAAAATCATCACCTAGCGACATCTAGCATTACCAGATATAATCATTTTTCAAGAAGCAATTGATGATGATTGATGATGAAAATATCACATTTTAATGAACACTTGAGACTTTATAAATTGAAATTACAACTCGAAAGACAATAAAAACAAAATATAACCTATAACAATCACGCGTACTTATCCGTCTTTTTTTTTTTTTTTTTTTTATTGTAGCTCGGCAAAGTGACTGTACTGTGCCTGATGGTAAGCACAGTACAATCCAAAAACAAGGGCGACCACCGAAAGACATACTATCCATCGCCGGTCGCCGCTGTTATGCCGGCCTGAAAGCGACCCAGTCAGGGACAGCCCCCCCCCCCCGGTTGCTGGATATACACCGGCTGATCCCGGAACGCGACACGCCCAAACGTGCCACTATGGCGGGTGTTTCACCTGGTGTACGGTGGTCGCGATCCAGTCGGGTACAGACACCCTACCACCCCGCAGGTTGCTGGATATACACCGGCTGATCCCGGAACGCGACACGCCCAAACGTGCCACTATGGCGGGTGTTCCACCTGGTGTACGGTGGTCGCGATCCAGTCGGGTACAGACACCCTACCACCCCGCTAAACTATACTTGTGCAAGAATTGTTTTCAATTAGATTAAGTATTATTTCTAGATATTATCTCTTGAAAACGTACAAATCTAATTATACATAGTAATAGCATAGTTGCTAAATATATATTTAATCGTTATTTCCTATTTTCAGATATATGTGGAAATGTTCTTATGCTGATCATCCTCGCAACTCAACAACTGCATCAATTATATCATTAAAATAAAGTGATATTAGGTTTAAATATATAGTATATAGTCATGTATATTTTGTATTATAGTTTGTGCCACATGATATTTATAATTAGATTATGAGAATCTCGTAGAATCATCATACAGTATTTTCTATACAAATTGTTTTAGTTTTCCTATATTGTTACATAATAAAATCTGACACAATATAATTTTAATATTAAGGGCACGTAAAAATGAAATAAATTATTTGAATTTGATATCTAATTGTAATCATTTTTTTTAATTCCCTGTGTATCTACTAGGCCACTACCTAATTAATTATGTACCAACAGCAGTAATTAAAACGTAAAATATATTTAAAAATGTTTGAACAAGCTGCAATCCTCTCTAATACTGTAAACAAGCTTTTGTTCGCGGCTTCGCTAGCATTAACGTAGATTTGACCTACCTCCCTCGTCAATAGCTCTATTTTTGAGAATAAAATATAGCTTATATCCTTTTTTGTACGACTGAGAACGTGTATGCAACATTTCATGATAATCGATCGAGTAGTTAATGTGTGGAAGAGTAACAAGTAAACTAACAAACTCATATCTATAATAAGAAGGTAAATGTAACGTGTCTTGTACTCCGGTGAAGCTGTTAAGACCTTCCTAGGTGAATAGCGTAGCCAGTTCGAGAAGAAAAAAAAGGGTAACGTGTATGTACATTTTCTATTTTTGTGAAAAAAAAAATGTTGCAGGTGTCTTGGAATAAGTAATAAAACACATGTCAATCATTTTTAGAAATATCTGTCTGTATGTCTTTTTGTATGAACACGCAACACTGCGTTCACAATAAAACCTCACCAAGAATATCATAAAGCATATCCTCGAGTAACATTTAGTCTTCATTAAAATCTGTTTACTCTATCAAAATTTATTATAATTTTAATGACGACGCGACATAAATCTATACTAATATTATAAAGAGGTAAAGTTTGTGAGTTTGTGAAGTTGTAGGGGGTAATCTCAGGAACTACTAAACCGATTTTGAAAATTCTTTTACCAATATAAAACCACGTTATTTATGAGTGTCATAGGCTACATATCATCACGCTAACACCAATAGGAGCGGATCAACAATGAAAAATGTTTTAAAGTCGGGGTATTTTTTCCTTTTGAGAGCTTCCGCTGCGTCTTAGCCCAAAATAACTATTCCACGCGTGCGAAGTCGCGGGCAGAAGCTATTAACTAATTATATTATCTACTATACTAATATAATAATGAGGTAAAGTTTGTGAGGTTGTAGGGGGTCATATTTGGGGAGTCGGAGAAAAATGGTCGAACGAAAACGTTTCTTACGAACGCTGCCTTAATTATGAGATATATATGATTGAGTTCTAGAGAAAAGTTGTAGCATGATAATGCCTATTACCGCCCAACGAAGTGGGCACGGGTCAGCTAGCATGAGATAAAAGTAGATAAGTATATGAACTTAATACATTCAGATGATTTTATTAGGTAACGTTTTTTTTACATTAAATTCTACGCGGGCGAAGTCGCGGGCACAGCTAGTTAATTTATAAAATTATGAATTATGACTAGTCAGGATGCTAAAGTGCGTTTGTTTGTTTATTACGCTTTCACACCCTAATTATTCAACGGATCATCATGAGCTTTTGCATACAAGTCGTCATTCACATAAAAACTGTACCTACTTGAAAATTGGGCAATGGCTTCTTCGAGTGCAACGAGTCGACACGACGCGACGTAATGATAATTTGATTAAAAATATTATAGTTCCATATTTTTCAATCAGATGGCAGTACTAGGAGAATATTTAGAAGCGCGCATAATTCTTCGTAATGTTTTCTTTATTATTAACATATACTTTTATTATACTTATAGTCATACGAAGGAAGTCTATAGGTTTATGGTGGCGGTGAGGCGTATATTGTGTTGTAAAGTGAGTAACTCGGAGAAGTACTTGTAACTAGCGACCCAAATTTAGTTTTGCAGAGCTTCTACCGATGCACATCAACGCTTACCTCCACTGCCTACACTCTTCTACCAGCCTTGTGGCAATTCGAATATATTTGTTAAGATTGCTATGGGTAGTCTCTCCTATAAGAAGTCTATAGTAGTAGATTAACTTAAAATTCCTTACCGACGGTCGATATTCCATTAACCTAAAACATGAATCTAGGATTATACGATTATTGTAACTACAAGCTAAAGTTAATCACACAACAGGTGTGAAGACTGCGAACACAGAATTAGATGTTTTCAAGTATTCTGTTATAGGAGCCAGATCTGCCTTTTATATGATTGTCAGTTTACGTGTGACTCGAAATAAACTCGACATTCACATTTTGCAATTTGCAACATTTCAATTGGCATACAATTTGCACAAGAAAAGAATATTTAAATTTTATCGTAGTTTAATTTACACTACCGTATGGCGCTAAGTACTGGAACACCGATATGTGGTATATCCTTAAAGTATATCCGATTCACCTATAAATTATTATTTTACTTCTTTACACAACTCTTGAATGTGTTATGAGTATTATATATGAGGCACTCCATTTCAACTCGATCGCTTTTAAACCCGATCCCTTTCGATTTGGTTGATTTTTTCCTTTTCTACTAAAATGTTTTTAATGTGGTAGAAAATGAAAAAAGAAATTCAGCATAATATAAATGGGTCGGGTTTAAAAGTGGCTGATTTGTTTTGGAATCTGTATTATCTATACTAATATTATAAAGCTGAAGAGTTTGTTTGTTTGAACGCGCTAATCTCAGGAACTACTGGTCCGATTTGAAAAATTCTTGCAGCGTTAGATAGCTCATTTATCGAGGATGGCTATATAATATATATATTATAAACCAATAGGAGCGGAGCACCAATGAAGAATGTTTCAAAATTGGGAGTTATGTTTTCCTTTTGAGAGCTTCCGGTGCGTGTTAGCCTTAGTCCAAAGTAACCATTCCACGCGGATGAAATCCCGGGCAGAAGGTAGTAGTTATATCTAAGATCGAAGAACTTTAAAATCGTTCGACGCCTCATCATAATTGGCTCCCTTAGTATTTTTTTCATGAAAATGTTTTTGTTATTAATTTCAATTCACTATAAGATGGAAATGTAACACATCGACTTGCAAAAAAAAAAGACGCGAGTGATACAACGGTTTTATAAAACTTAATCTATCTTAATCTATTACTTTTTAACATGAGTTTAAGTACAATTTTGTTTTATTTTTTTTTGCTTTTACATTTGCGATGAGGCGCTAAATAGTCGACATGTTTTGCTGTCATTTATTTATTTTATTAATGTTCCAACTAATACCAAAATGATATAATTCACTTTAATTAAGGTTTACGTCTATGATGATTCAATACAGTTGTCAGGTATGCTCAAGTATCAAATTTTTTCCATAAGTCTTACCGAAACAACAATTTTTTAGCTCGACGAGCTAGCATGTTCTTTAGATCGTATATTTGCAGTTTTACTTAACGTGCTAGGTACTCGATGTAAAAGAACGAATGCTTTTGTAGATATTTCTATATTTGTGAACCGTTAACAAGACCATTGTTATGAAATAAAAGCTAAATACGATACAGACGTGTACGAATATTTGCAAAAATGATCAGTGATTAAATAAATTCTCGCGTTTGTTTGCTGAACTTTGTCGCCGCACGGATAGAACCGCCAAGGTAGTTGTAGCTCAGGTTTGAAAGTTGTACGTTTTGAAATACGACAGGTGTGGCGGCGCTACTGTCGCGCTGACAACACTGCGGCGCGCCGCACCGTACCCCCACTCTCATTTGAAATCAAGTCCGTTTGCCGCTCTCTTGCCAGGTGGTTGTTTCTTGTCATTAGTGATTTTGAAGCGCGAATATATTCCTCGAATTAGTTATGTGACAGAATTACGTCGAAATAACGTTGTTTATTTTTTTTTGTGACGGTTATAATAAAGATTGTGTTTATTATTTACCTGTGTGGTACTTACTGTGATAGTGTTTGTGGTCACAGGTGTCGCATTCCCGGAGTCGCCGGAGCCTATATACAAAACTAAATACAAGTGTTTTATCACCCCATACCGTGAGTATTTTGAATCACTATAATGTATAAGAAAATAATAAAGTAGGTAGGTTTTTTCATAGATCGCATACGAGCTATAACTTCATAAAGTTTCTGCGAAAAATAAACTACAGTGAAAAGAAATAGGAATATGGAAAGTGTTACGATTTTTATTAAATTACCAATAACAATTGTTCTAAAATAAAGGTAACCAGTTTTAGAAAGTTCATTGAACTTATTACACCTACAATAATAATGTAGGTTCTAACCAAATAACTGTTAGACATAATTTTGGCAGGAATGAAACTGGTGATACCAGTTTGAAGAATTAGTATAAGCCCGTTTTAAAGTAGGCATTGAATTTTTAAATTGGAGGTAATGTGGTGATACGAAAAATAATATATATGCAGGAACTTTTAAAAGCCTGCAACTTTTTATAATTTTACCATTATATGCGGCCGAATCGTCATTGTTTTTATATGGGAAGGTTTCTAGTGTATAAAACAGAGGTCTTCGAATAGGTATAATTAATGTTTCTGACGATTAATATTCTGTTTGTTAAAATATCTTGTACTATGCATGGTATAAATTTAGAACACCATGATAAAAAAGTTTGGATTTATAATATATTGAAAAAGAAGTTATAATTTTTTTTTTAATATGTAGGTTTTTGGAAAAGGAGTGCGACTCCTTGTTTTGTATATATATATATATTCTTATTTTGTATATAAGTAGCAATAAAAACGATGTATCAATATATTAAAAGGATATAAACAGCGTCATTATCATTTAGATACGTAATTTCGTAACCATATTTTTTTTTGTCTAGACGGTCTGTTCAGTTTGCAGACAAATCTTCGTAACCAGTTTTTTTTCTTATTATTTTTCGAACTGTGAAGTTTTTATTAGTTATGGTTCTATGCATACTATTATTCTTACCTGCCGACGTAGTTTACGTTATGAAACAAAGTAAAAACTCGATGGAATAGTTTTCAAATAAAACCTACGTGGTTAATAAAGATCAGTATTTCTAAATTAGATTTATTGTTCACGAATACAAAGATTTTGTATACTTATGTCAGCGCGATTATGCCCAAATAGTAACACATAAATGTCATCTTATACATAATTTTTTTTTGTTGGCGAGGTATGTTTAATGAGAACATTATGTTGTTTCTGTTGAAACATAACACTGATACTGGCAAATACTTGTGCGGTGTCTATATAAGAGTTAACTCTAACCAGCACGCAGCTGGTTAGTAGTCCGGTGAAGCTGTTAAGACCTTGCTAGGTCAATAGCGTAGACAGTTCGAGAAAAAAAAACCAGCATACAGACGGAATATTGTCTAGATATGCAACATATTTTAAATAAATCATTTATAATTCCGCTTAGTGTTACTACTGATATTCAATCTACAAGTCTATCATAGTGCATATTATGTGGGTAGTGTTACTCCAAAATAAAATCATAATGTGTCATCTTTTGAATCTTACGTATCAGATAAACCCAAAACCAATACGTTTCAAGTCTTTAAAATATTTTGGTTGATGATAATAATCATAAAATCATTACATAGTATAAAACAAAGTCCCCTACCGCGTCTGTCTGTCTGTCTGTTCGCAATAAACTCAAAAATTACCGAACGGATTTTCATGCGGTTTTCACCGGTGGATAGAGTGATTGATGAGGAACGTTTTAGTATATAATTTGTCAAGGGTTCTTTCATAATCAGGGCGGGACAACGTCTGCCGGGATCGCTAGTATTATATAAAATAATAATAAATAATCATGATGTAATTAAGTTGATTGAAAATAATAATTAACCTTCGCCGTACAATTTACAATAATGACACTCGAATAGTACGAACATCGAAATAACAATCGTTTTTTTATTGATTTTTAAACCGTGTCCAATCGATTGAATACGTATTATTTACGAAGTGAATAATTTCAGATTGTAAATATTTGAACCTACTAAAGAATAAAATCTATTTGCCTCATAACCTCTTTTGACAGTTGCAATACTGGCTTCAGATGGAATTTGTCATTCTTAAATTATCGAATTTTGATCCCATTGATTACTTAAAAAATCAGGCTTTTGCCAGCGACTATTTTTTTTAACTTTATTTTTGGCAACCAATCTTTTAGATTATTACTGCCATTGTCGAGTAGTTAATAGTATTACAAGTTCTTCTTCCATTCCATTTTTGGCAACCAGTCTTCTAGTAGACTATTACTGCCATTGTCAAGTGAGTATCGATATTTCAAGTTTCTTGATATAATTTCAATGAACTAACAAGATGGTGGCCATCTTGTTAGAACTTTCCATGGACTTTTTGTGGCATCTCAGAATTCATGGTCCGTGGTATTATTTTCCATTCACTTCACTTATGCACAATAAACAAACTATATTACATAAAACACCACCAATTTTACACAATATAGAGTCAAGTAACACAAAATTATGAATAAAAAATAAAATTCACTACATGACGGACCAAAATCCCGCCAAAAAACCGCCAGCGACTTTGTTCCCGTGAGAATGGTTTTGCTATCTCGTGGTTTTTATGAATTAATTATCAGTTCTCTTTAATTTCTTTGTAATATAATCTTACTACTTAATCCATATAACACGGTTACCGATTTTAAGTTACGCCTTTTCAATTTTATGGCTACTCCTTCGTTACTATGGAAAAGTGTAGTAACTTGAATAATACTCCGAAAAGTCCTCTACCATCTCGTAATAATCTCGTTACAATTGCCTCAGTCGGTTTCATAGGTATCGTAACAAATAATAAACACTTATTTTATTAATCATTACATAGTATAAAACAAAGTCCCCCACCGCGTCTGTCTGTCTGTCTGTTCGCGATAAACTCAAAAACTACTGAACGGATTTTCATGCGGTTTTGACCAGTGGATAAAGTGATTAATGAGGAACGTTTTAGTATATAATTTGTCAAGGTTTTTTATTATAATCAGGGCGGGACAACGTCTGCCGGGCCTGCTAGTATACATATAATATAGACTATTGTACATCAAATGTTTCCAGTTTTAATAACACAAATTAGACATAAGCGATTTGTTTTCATGACAATTAATCGATCTCGTTATAAACGCTATTATGCTTTCGATGAACTTTTGCAACGTTTCAGCTTTTGTTCTGTCAACGTAAGGTCGTTGCTAGCTTAGTATTCAATATAATCTGCCCTTGCACTAAATAACCTTTATATTACAAACAAGTTTCGCGGTAAATGACAATGATATGGGTGATTACGAAATTTATGAATCTGTGGTACCTAAATGTTACTCGGCGAACCTATATAACTGTACGTATGTATAAATTGTATTATGAAGAGGTAAAACATCCGAGTATGTTCTTATAACATATCTCTGGAACTATTGGTCCGATTCTCATAAGTCTTTCACTAATAGGCTTGCTAAATTATCCTCAAACAGTAGACATCATCATTACATAGTATAAAACTAAAGTCCCCTACCGCGCCTGTCTGTTTCTCTGTTTGCGATAAACTCAAAAACTACTGAACGGATTTTTTGCGGTTACTACCAGTGGATAAAGTGATTCATGCGGAACGTTTTAGTTCGGATAATCTGTCCATGATTTTTTATAGTCAGGGCAGGAAAACGTCTGCCGCGCTCGCTAGTTATGAATATGACAACTCCAATCAGGCTTTGTAATTATTTAACTTTGTTTTCGAGACATATTTTTTCATTTTAGAAGTTGTCTGTTGACAATAGAAATTGCGAGATGCGAATTTTTTAATGTTACTCTTATACCTACGTGATGAAGCTTCGGTTACTTGTCGTACTAAAAAGTAATCTCAAAATTTATTCTGATAAAGGCGCTCATAACATTCGAACATATTTCTCATTACAATAAGAACTCAAATTAGAGTTTCCAGTGATCTGTGCAAAACCGCGGTCCGAGTTACCATGCTGCTTCTATCGTCACGCAGCCCGATAGTAACTAACGCATGACGATAGTGTGTTCCCACACCTGCATATATTGCGTCCATAGATAAAACTTCGTGGCGATACACGCAGGTATAACAGTAGTATAAGCCTAATTTGTTTCTCACATTATAATCCCAGCTCCTACATAACCAATGCATAGCATAATTAAGATCAATAATAGAATACAATATGTGATAACGAATGAAATTTAAATAAGTATTAATTATGTAGTCCGGTTTGACTTGTAATTATTCAAATTTCCTTAGCAGTACAAATATGCTGTGATTAATCATATATGTGATATCATACTTGGCGCATAACAGATAAATTAAACTTACATACGACAACGACCGCTCTATATTTCGATTTACTTACTATGAAAATGAAAAAATAACAATTATAAAAATTGAATACCTTCGTATTATTTTATATAATTTAAATTTTGTAGTTTAAGGACCTCTTTGAGTGATACTTTTAACTACAATTAAAGTTATTTTTCTGTTTTATGCATCCACTTCCATCGTTTCTAGTAAATTTTATTTGGAAGGCGTAAAATTACTAACATAGAAAAGGAAGTTGTCGATTTTGACATAAAAAATATCAGATCTTGTATTAAGTGAGGAGATATTTGGTTATTGAATCCATATATATCGTATGAATATTATTGTTAAAAACCACTTTAGAAATAGGCTATGAAAGTAAAAGCATACGAATTGGCAAATCTATTATTGTATTCAATCATAGTTATAACCAGGGCTCATTTGTGGAGGTACGCACGCAGTGCCCTTAAAGGGAATTTCGAAAAAATAAAAAATTGCCATAAAAGCTGAAAAAAAAATATTAATCTTGGTAATCATTACAAAATATAATGGATTTTTTTAATACGTCAAAGTTATCCAAATACAAAATCTAATCTATCTTTCTTGAACAGTTACCGCGTCGCACAGTGGTTTGTTTCTGTAGTAGAGTAGAGGTATTGAAAAAAGTTATGGACATTTAGAAAATTAGCGTCAAATTAGTGTCAAAATGTCTTTTTATTTACATGTGTGTATATGTTGTGTAAAATTGAAGCAGTAGTGTGAGTAATGCATATTTTAGTTAATTTAATGTACTTCTAATGCTTTTTATATAAAATAAATAGCTTTTTGCACTTCTCCTCCATATAAACTTTAACTATGTCAAATTTCACGTTCATCCGTTCACGCAATTCCCTTAAAAAGGGGTACAAAGTTTTGGCTTCACGTATTAATATATATGATGATAAATCTTCTAGTTTACTGACTACAAAACGAACTAGAAATCTACATACTTTATTATGATGTCTGCGTCACGAAGTTTCTACTACTTGTCTTGCTAAAAACTAACCTCAAAATTGATTACGATAAAGGCGTAGAAAAATTTTCGCACACTTTTGTCATTCGAATAATAACTCGAACTTGGCGTTTAGAAGCTCCTTTGATGTGTGTAGAAACCGCGTGTACAGTCATAGTGCTGAATCTATCGTTACACAGCCCGATAGTTCATAATTATTTTAATTATTACCACCATAGACAATATTTGCGATATATGCTCCCTGAAATATTTATCTGGACGACGTTAAGATCCAATATTTACAAACATGTATTATGAAGACATCTATGGATCCATTATCTATTCATATTTCTTTATCGACGCTTTTTATTGTATTAACAAATATTAAAGGTAAAAATGTTGTTCTAACGTGACCGTCAAATAGTTTTTGTACACAAAGGTTCTCAACTAAAAGCAAAAGCAAATCAAACTCGCCCAGACACTCGGAATGTTTGTTGCGGAGAAAATATTTTTAATGTTAGCATAAAGAATTATAGACTTTTGTTATTAACGAGTTCCTTTGTTATTTTGTCGTAGGTATTTGGTATTTAGTAGTGTTAGGTTGATTTGTTGTACGGTATAATAAAGTTCCTAATACCATCTTCCGGTGTTAACTTCGGAGTGTTAACTGTTGGTAATCGTTTATGTTCATCTGAGATTAACACGTCTACAGAGATCAGGACAAAAAGTAGAAGTTTAAAAAACTGCCACACTCAAATTTTAACTCTAGTAGTACGAGTACATTGAATTCTTTTACAATAGAATAAGAATGAGGGTTAATTTAATATCGAAAAAGTTATAGTACAATTTTGGACTCAATAGTTTCTAATAATCGTAGCATGTTGCATAGCTTGGTTATTTCTACGCAAGTAAAGTGTAGGTCATATTAAGCCATGGAGCATGAATTCTGAGATGTCACATAAACCTATGGGGAAGTTCCAACATGGGGCCATCATTTTGTGGACCATTGAATACGTAACACAGCACAATGCAATAATATTACCTCACTAGGCATCGAACTCACGGAAGGGGTACTACATAAAATAGTGGAGGATGAAGATACAAGAGAGCCGCTGATGATGGTCATGGAACACGTGGCAGAGATAGCAAAAAAAAAAGAAATAAATAGAATAGGAAAACTGAAGTTGCAAACAAAATGTTTTGGAAGAAATAAATTCATAAATAAATAAAGTCTCGGATAATGTTCGGGGGAAAAAGGGGACTTAAAAAATAAAAATAACTTCAAATGGGTATACTAATGAAGCAAATTACATCAAATTTTTATAATACCTTTACAGTACGACCATGTAACGAATAAAATGACAAGTGAATGCCAATCAGTCAATATTTTTGAAGATCTCTTTCCTTTCTTCGATCTTATTATACTCATTTTTATATGGAGATTCTTTGATCAAAATTTTATATTTCTGCATTGGGTGTTTAAAAAAAGCGAATTTTTTTTTCCTTGGGTTAAAAATTGATAGTCCTAAAAACAAAAATTTTGGCGCCAGGGCTTTAATTAATAGTAAGTTTGCCTGTCCATTTTTTTTTATTTAAATCACGGGAATTTTTTTTTAATTTTTTAATTTTTATTCTTTGGACGGTATGTAAAAAATCTGAAAAATGATATTTGTAGAAAATTTCGCTACAAAACGTCTGAAGACCAAAGTCTAGATTACGGCTTAAAGATATCCGCGGTAATGATAACACTAATAAAAAATTAAATATTTTCAATAAAACTACAAAAAAAATATATTGCTATATTTTTATTATTTTTTATGTAAAATTACTTTATTCCGTTCCTGAGCTGTAAACTTTTTTTTTACTAATTAATTAATACTTACTCAGAAATGCACTAATATATAAATATAAACGTTAAAAATACTTTAAATGATTTTTTGGTCTTATAAAAATTTATTTTTTTCTTTACTAAATATTAAGAAATTTAACTGAACAATTATCTTTATAAAAAACTATATTTCAACTTGTTACAACAATTTTTAACTTGAAAATATTCAGTTTTTAAAATTTTTTATTGAATTAGGTTTGTTTTCTTGTTCTGTCATCTTGAGCAAATATTGAAGCTGTTTTATCTTTCGTTAGCATCGATTTCTGCTCTATAATGCCACGCCGCGTTTGCTACATATTACAATTGAAGTTTCCCGAATCTCCAAGTTTTCTAGTATTCGGATTTGAGGCCACAAAGTACACATAATGACTACGACAAATAAACGTTAAATTTTGTAGAAATGTGTTTAATAAAGATAATATAATAAATATAAAATTATAATAAATTGTGTTGTGTTTTTGGAAAATTTGAATTTGGTTTATTGCGGGTTTTGGGTTTGAGGTTGGCTTAGAGGTTTTTGTGGGTAAATAAGATGTGCGATGAGAAAGAAATAAAAAAAAAAAAAAAAAAAAAGGAAAATAAGAAAGGTGGGTTGGATGGGGCAAGTTGGTTCTAAGCACAAAGAAAAAAAAAATGAAACACCCTATTCTGCATATTATTTTTCAAACATTTTCTTTCATGCAACCCTTGTACTCCTGATAATTACACAAAAAAAGAATTAACCAAATAGATGCAGCCGCTCTGGAATCCTTACATACAGTCGGCGATTTATTTATATAAATTGCAGATATCTTCATCATCAGCTTGTAAGAGACCCACTGCAGGTCCATAGGCGTATTCCCGAACGAAGGAATGGGTATAATCCCCACGCCAGCCCATAACGTATTGGCGACTTCAAACTCTGAGAAGTCTACAGTTCTATATTATTCCCATGTGTTCAGGTTTCTTCACGATGTTTTCCTTCATCGTCATTCGATAGCGTTACCAATTTAAATTACTAATTGTAGGAGAATTCCTAAAAATTCGTTGGTACATGCCGGGGTTCGAACCTGCGGACGTCTGAACTATATTCCACCGGTCAAACCACCAGACCACCATGACTAAGAAGTCGTACGTGATGCGTAAGAACGTACTATAGGGTATCTTGATTTACACATATAAACACATTCAAAACGCATCTGTATATTAAAAAGGATTACCTAATAATATACGAAATATCTGCAATCCGTACAGTATGTGCAAGACGGCATTTAGTTGTCACATGACGTTGAATAGTATATTTATTACCCTTCCATAAGAAACATCGTGAAATGTTACAATCGTATTGTTTTATCTAAACTTACAGTAATCAAACCTGTTCGCAAATACGGCGTAGGCCTTGTCTGAGTTTTGCGACAAGGAACCTCATTTATCTAATGTGACGGGTCTGTGAATTCAGTCGTGTGTAAGTAAAGAACATGAGACGTTTTGTGAAACGAAATTTACCTTCTTATCACGTTTACAATATAAATTCACTTAGATAATGTATTAATAAATTGTTAAACATTGTGCTAGATCGTGATATATTGGGACTTATCTGACGCTCCATAAAGATTGTTCTTTACAGAGAGCTTCCAATTAATATGTTACATCATTAAGATTACTACAAATATATTACAAATCTCTATGTATAAAATTCTGGTGTAGTTTGTAATTCTTCTCTTTCTAGACCTCTTAACCAATTTTTATGCAGTTTTTGTTTTACTCCTAGGTTTACCTGAATTATTCTTAGTTATAATTCTATATTTAGATTTTTTTGATAATTTTTAGATTCTTGATGTTTCTTCCGAAATTTATCAATTATAAAGGTTTGTGGAAAGTACAACCACCTGCCGGGTCTGCTAGTGTCTTACAATTTACCGTGTATATAATTACGAAACGAATTATTAAATGGACCATATACATATTAAATTTCTTATATCGACTAAAGGGGAGAGGTAAAATAGAAACAATAAGTTGCGTTCATTTTTGTGACACAAATCACAAGTTGAGGTTTCCTTTGCCTTTAAAGCTAAGTATTTTTTTGTTTCTAGACAAATTTGATTTTTTGTACGATTTCTATACTCTCAATATTTTTATTATCTAAAGGCATTTCATGCATATAATTATGAAACCGCTTATATTTACAACGCAGGTTCGTTACTCTATGATTTAATGCTAGTAAATAGCTGAATTAAGTAGTAGAAAAAGAAACAAAATAATGAAGAGTTATAAATTTAGAAGAACTTCGTATATTTAGTTGTCGATCAACAGAATTCCCTTTCATTAAGAATCAATTGAGAATTAACTCGGAGTCAATTTAAAGTGAATAATGGTCTATTTGGAAACACAACAACGCACGACTTCTGATTCCTACTGTGAGTAATAAATCTCAATGTGAACATGCATTGATTTAGCGCGAGTTGGTGCGGTTCACCTTTGTCGACAATGGATAGGCATTATTTACTGCAACAGTACTTGCGACCCAGAACCTGATATGCAGGTGTATTAATTCTTGTAAATAAGAAATTAGCGAAAGAGACAGGGGAAGACTAGAAATCAAACAATATCTTTTTTTTCAATATTTAGAGCTATAAATCAAGGAGACTTAAAAATGTTCCAAAATTTAAAATGTGGATTGTATATGTTATCGGAAAGTTAGTATTTTATTTCAAACTAGCTTCTGCCCGAGATTTTGTCCTCGTGTAATAGTTACTTTAGGCTAACGCTAAGTTTTACTCGCGACTTCGTTTATGTAGAACGTGAAAATATTGTTAAATAATACGTAGTTTAACCCCGATTTTGAAACATACTTATTGATGCTCCACTCCTATTAGCGTGATGATATATAGCCTATACCCTTCATCGATAAATGAGCTATCTGATACTGAAAGAATTTTTCAAATCGAACCAGTAGTACCTGAGATTAGCGCGTTCAAGCAAACGACCTCTTCATAATATTAGTATTGACTTGTATATTAGTATAGAAGGATAAATATAGATTTACAAAAGCGATAGGAATCTTGTAATAATGTTTTTTTTATTAGGGCTTGTAATTTAATTAAAATTAATTTAGATAAAGAGCTGGTCAAAATACATCAGTAACATTATTTCGGCGTATTTTGTGATTCTCGTATAGTCGAGAAACCATGAAATTCTCAAGCAGCGTTGCCTCACATTGCATGTAAAATAGAAAATAGAAAAGCAACATACTTTGCTCAGCTGTTTTTTTGTGGTACCTTTCCTTCATGTAGATACACTGTATAAGATTTTGCTTCTTTCTTCTTACTAGTTTTATAAATATAATAACCGAGAAACTTCATGACGATGGATGTGTGTTTGTTACTTTTTCACATAAAAATTACTTGACGAATTCTAATGAGAATCTACAGCTATATAGCTTATGTATATCAGAATAACATATAAAGTATAATGTATATTGTTTACATTGACTAAAATATTACGCAAGTGTTATTACAATGCTTTAAAATGCTGATTTGAGAGCTACGCTGCATAAACCGTTAGAGTTAGACGAAGCTAATGTATCATCGTTTGAGGATAAATCAAATATACTTTATACAGTTTAAGTTCTAAGAAGGCGCTTATGGTCGTCAAAACTATCACCGGTTCGGAGAACAAACCAATCATTGAGAAGAACCGGCAAAAAACTCGACAAGGTTTATCTTTTTAACATACATATATTTAAAATATGTATATCAATGTTACAATCTTTTTTAGAGGATGCAAAGAGAAAGCTATTAATTCCAAATATTACCATCGTTCACATATTGATCCACCCTATATTAGCCTTTTCACACAAAAACGGGCTTGACATAGCATTTAAATTTAAAGTCCAGGAAATCGGTAATATCGTTTTGTATCGGTATCGATTTTATACATTTGTATTGCATTGCAGTTCCAAATCCAACTGTATCGAGACTTGATGTGAAGTACATATCAACAAGTAATTATAATATTACGTGTTTAGGTCGAGTTTAGATAGTAAATGCAATAATTGATTACGCGGTACTGCACTAGCACGCAACAGTAAATGTCACAATTAAACCACGTTTTTAAGGGGATATCGTTGCTTGTGTCGTGATGGTGTAATGTTCAGTTTTTGGTTACAAACTAAGTAACTGAATGACTAACTATGCTTTTATTTGTCAATTTGTACATTTAAACTTCCTAAGTATATGTGAAGAAAGTCCACTAACATCAATGATAGTGTTTATTAATTATGAAAAAATAAACTAATATCGTAATGTATGCAACTTTGTCACGCGTGTCCATGTACTTTTCGAAATCTATACCTATATACCAGGTGACTGTTTAAAGGTTAACACCCTTCAATCTTGTGGTGGTTCATGATCACATTTAACATATAAAATAATAATATCAAAACAAATACTAATAAAAAACAAAAAGAACCTTAGTTAAAAGATGTTCTAAAACTTTTAAAAGTATGGGAACAATACTTTTAAACGTAAAACAATCGTACCTAGATTCAATGAACAGAATTGAAGGGAAGATTTTCAAAGTCAATCATTATGTAACTGCTTATCATGGGTACTCCGCATGGTCGGATATTGGGAAGTGGGGCGCGGGCGGGACTTCGAGGCACTTTTTGCGTAAATCATCTGATGTTCAGTGAAAATCAGATTTGATCTTCACAAGATAATTAGGTCAAATATTAAGCACCTATTTTTTAATTGATTTAAAACCAGAAACGACTAATGATTGTCCAAAAAAATATTGCCGGCGTCTAACCTAGCACCTATATCAGCATCCTATATCAGCAGTGGAAGAACAGTTAAGAACATCTCTCTCCTTTGTTTCTTATCCGATTTTCATAATTTTTTTCCTTAGCTATTGATGAGCTTTGGTGTTTTCAATAAAAACAATGGAAAAAGTTTTTTTATTCTTGATTGGATTGATAAAAATTGTGATAAAAAAAACTAAAATTTACTTGTCTATTACACAGAACAAAGAAAATACACTATTTTGTTAAAAGAAATTACTATTTATTAATTAGCATCTGCAAGAATCCTCAGAAGGTGAAGGCCTCCTCCAAAGAAAGTCATTTCTTCTCTAGCCTGGGCTGTTGCAAACTAATTTGAACTGACTGTTTTTATGATGTCGTCTTCCCATCGAGCATTAGATCTCCCTTTCTTTCTCTTACCCTGAGGTCCCTTCCAAATTGCCGCCTTTTTCTTCCATGAGGAGACAGTTAGGAGATCTTTAAAAATATCTGCGGAATCGACAGATTGATGTTCAGTTGCAATTTTATTTCATTACATTGTCGTACTGTAAAGGGAAGATTTTATTTCATTTTTTTTAATATATACTTGCGAAGCCAAAAATATTATTTTATCTATTGTAATGAAATTGTTATCCCACAAATGTTATAAACAATTTTTAAAAAGTAATAAAACATAAATAAAAGCACGTTTCACATCGGAAAATAATTACTTCGTAAAAAACAACTGTGTAAATTGCGAACACAACTCCTAATTTTCGTTATTATTTAAAAAAATGAACGAGAACAAATCAATAAATAACTTTCACCGATTATAACAAACCGCTTAATAAAATTTTCTTACAAAATCAGTTCATTGTAACAAAGTTACAAATAAACTAGAGAAGTACATTGAATTCGGTGTGATTTAACACGAACATTATTAAATTGGATTTAACGCCACCAAAAGTGTTATGGCAGGCGTAAAATATGTCACTTTTGTCACAATATTCTCTAGTTCTCGTGACTACAGCTTAAATGTTACGAGTAATGGTTACGCGAGCTAAGCTTTGAGAGAACATTTAGTGGCAAAATCCACCTATAGGCTATAAATCTAGTTACTAACAATGAAGTACACAACGGTTAACAGTTTCAAGATAACCAGTGGAAATACTTCTTTAGGTGTGTTCAGTGATTTTTGCCGGGGGAAAACCTTATAATTTTGCGTCATGACATGCTAGTAAACCTGATCGATCGTATTGCGTTAGTGCAGCTTGCGTCAGACTAGCGAGCGAGCTAGCATAGGAGCCTGCGTACATTTCATATTGATATTTTTTGTATTGAGATTATGCAACCTATCATATATTAATTATAAACTGTATAAACATGTAAATTATTGTTATTATATTTAGATACTGGCTTTTGCTCGCCGCTTTGCATTCATGATGATCGGTTGAGTAGTA
The DNA here is from genome assembly GCA_036509395.1 of Antheraea yamamai. NCBI lineage: Eukaryota > Metazoa > Arthropoda > Insecta > Lepidoptera > Saturniidae > Antheraea > Antheraea yamamai. The sequence goes on from AP028429.1 coordinate 14,154,166, forward strand.
TTGAATACATTAGGCGTGGAAGTGTAACAAACAAACTCACTTCTTCGTTTATAATATTAGTAAGGATAAGCTTGAGGGGCCTTCACAGCCTCAGCAGACGAAGTTACTAACGCTCTGAGAACTAGGATAGCCACGTTTTATTCAAGTTAAAAAAAATTGTTATACTCGTAGCAGGAAATAAAATTGTGTGTGTACTTATGTACACGCGTTAGAAGTTATACTTTTTTAGCGTAACAAGATAAAAATCTTTTCAAAACTTTAACTTTCGCCTTATTCTACGTTTGTAGAAAAAACGATACTAATAATAGAAAAAAGGTATTTAATAAATTGAAAGTTTTAATACAAAGAAATACAAACAACAAATACAAAGAAACAAAATGTTGACTATAGCTAACTTCAGGGTGTCGGTTTTTCGTGACGGTGTGCGCGCGCATCGTAAAAATTTACTCTCATCATTTTTCCCTAACGCGCCAAAAGAAGAATAACTTCAAAGTACACTGTATTAAAAGCTATAAGTAATCACTGGAAATAGCAGAAGTAAGGTTTTTTCTTGAATTAGGATCAACTATATTGGTCTGTTATTGAATACGAATAATGAATTACGTGTGAATACAGTATTTTAAAGTATGTTAGTGTTTACATAAATTATACAGAATGATTACTCAAAATAATGTATAATAATTTCTTATAAGTTCGCGAATAGGAACCCTAATTTGGATGGACGGATATTATAAGACGACGTTTATAATTTTACTTGTCGTAAATTCTGACTTTATTTGCATAAAATCTTTCATAAGCGACTGCGTATTATATCTCCGTAAATACAATTTAAGCACTAGCTGTTATGAAATTAGCTACTATTTGAATAAGTATACTGTATTACGTTAGAATTTCTGCATTGATAATTAACAGACAGAATTATTTGCAAACGAGGTGCATAAAATAATACGTTATCATTATACAAATCTGTGATACAAGTTTTCATAGCGTTGTATACGTATTTCAATCGCTGATCTAAACGCAGTTATAATATTAACTTGTCACATGATATGCCAACATAAAATGCTTGGTTGTATCTCGGTAGTGTGGAATGTACGAGCTGAGATAGTTGACGGCCTCAACTCAAATCGAGGACATTGAGCGGCGTGTGGACTTTTACTGGATTTTTTTTATCTCATTAGGAATGCATGCCTTTAAGAGTTCAATGATTTTGAAATATTTAGGAATTTAATCTATTATGTAATCGATAATTTTTTGGTCGCTCTGATAGCCGTATTTTGCGGGCTTGCAAATAGTCAAGTATTTAATACAAAACACAGTTAAAATATTATTAAGGGAGTCTAGAATTGGCATTTGTTTGTTCGTAAGTTGTCTAGACGTTTTATGTATAATATAATACGTATTTATACCTAAATTTGTATTCTGTGCTTTTATATTCAGAGCGATCAAAAAGTTTGACACGGACTGTAATTAGCTGAGCCTGTGTTTTCCCATGTTTATTTGTTGCTATTATTTTATCTTGTGAAAAATAATTAGGTTATTGCAAAACAATGAAATTATTTTTATTCGTAAATTATTTATGAATATGTTAGTGATTTAAGGTTTTTTAAACTTATTACGGCAGGATCTTATAGGAAATATTTATTTTGCTGGAAATATAAATATATACGTATAAATAAAATTAAAGTGTCACGTGTATGTAGCGCTGATCTCAGTAATGATTTTGTTCATAAAACCGGTTGATTTCAACGATATTAATATTCTTTTATGGAATAAGCTAACCCCTGAGCCTTGGTCAAATGCGTCTCTTTTGCTTACCGCCGAATATTTTCACCATTACAAAAGTTTAGGTAACAGGTAGTGCGGTAATGTTTCCATTGTAACAAATGACGGTGCTTGAAACAAAATGGCTTAAGTGCATTGTTTCTAGTTGAATACAAATCACTTTTCTACTGCTGATATGTTCTCGTGACCGCGCTGCCCTTGTACCGTCACACATTCTAAGCGCAAGTGTCTTATTGATGTCTTGACAAATGAATTCTATTGATCGAACATCAAAGGTATGAACACGACATAACCTTGACAGTTGTATTCATTCGTATTTTTTGCATTCAGTTTTACGTTCCATACCGGTTTTTCCTAACAAATGCTTAGAATAATACTTTATTCCCAAACCCATGAGTAATATTTAAGATGAATATTGAATTCCTAAAAAAAATATCAATGTATTTGTAGATCAAATATTTTCTAAAAATTAATAATTGATATAGTAGTTTAATTATTTAATTTGTAGTTATTCTTAGTGTTGTTAAATGGATAATAATTCTTGTGTCTGGTATATCTTGTTTTTTTTTTTAAATTTTTTCCCCTTTGTTAGGTAAGTTTCAAGCAAAATTATTGTTCCTACATTTTCCTTGTAAAACGTCGCAAAATCAAATCTGAGATAATTTTCTAATGTAAAAATATATATGCGATAGGTAAAGCCACAAAATTACATCAAAAACCTTAATACCCACGATGAGCCGAACCTGGCTCCAAAAAAAATATTATATTACGAAGGTCTGACGCACTGCACCTGTGCTTTTATACATCCGAGATAAATAAATTTCTGTCTCTTTCTTTACAACAGAAAATAATATAGAGGTCCTTGCCTTGAAAGTCAGGCTATGTCCACCTGATTGGTACGTCAACCAGTTTATATTCACGATGTGACCATTTATTTTATGGTCCATTTTTTAACAAACACAAAAACTTTGTAACAAGCTCGATGCATCTGTTTGTAAAGGACGTGCGTTAAGTGTATTATGATGAGAACTGACAGTGCTCTTAATGGCATTCTTGTACCTTAATTATATTAATGTCCACGGTATATTATTATGGAATATCTAGTGCCGTGTCAACCGTACGAACAATAGTCCGTTACGTTGGTTCCACGCTATACTATTTCGAGTTTCATTTTTATTTGAGCAATTTCGTGGTCTATATTTTACAATTTAATTTATTTAATTATATATAAGCACACCGGCTTACTGCTTTGAGAAACAGTTTTAGCATAAAAACTCACAAAATTATTCTCTTTCTCTCTTGTGCAAACCTGATTTTATTAATTGATAATTTAAATTCTAATTGGATACTGCACTTAGAATTGCATTTTAAATTTCTTGCATATGCAAATAGTGTTATGTGTTAACCACTAATCACTTTCAAAATTGTATCGCATATTCGACATAAACGAAATGTATTTTTTATCACTATTAAAAAATATTTTTTGTTCGGTAGTCTTCATTTATCGACTTCTTAATTAACGGTTTCAATCTCGTCACAAAGTGATTTATATTTGTTCTTTTTAGTATAACTAGCTTCATTGTTTTATTCCTTTAGTTGTCCTCGATTGACGTAAAACAATGTAAATCTTTCAATTAGTACCGACGACGAATTACGTTCTCAGCTCATTGGAAAGGAACGGTTGTAAAGAATTTGCGAATACGCCTATCTTAATATCTGTAATACTTCGAGAGCGAAATAAAACTTAATTACTAACTATAATTAATAAATGGAATCACAAGGATATAGGACAGTTTATTGTAAACAGTTTTGAATTGTAAATTCAATATTAACGTGATTTGAGAACATGAATATGGAAACAAAAGTAGACCTTGCTATTTTATATTTAGTTTAAATAATTAAGATTATGCACATAAAATTATTCTCGATTTGAACGTTTTAAATCTTTTGTTTATCTAAGTCACGAATTGACGCGGTATGCAAGTAAATGATTAAATAAAATTATTCGCTTCAACATAAAGAATTTAACGGTACGATGATTCATTTAAATGACACTGCGCCTTGCTCACGCAATTTTTAAATAGTTGAGAGATTTTCTCATGGTAGAGAATATGCGGTTGTATTCTGTAAGTGTGTATGAAAATATATATTGCCCTTTGTGCTTGAGAGTCGTGCTGAATTACATGCTGAAAGAAACAAGTAAGATTAGAAATTAAGAAATCAAAGTCAATCAGAAATCATTATTTTTACAACATGCGCAATGCATAAATGTATGACAAATAAGTTTATCTAATAACAAGAAACTGCACACTACTTTGTTTTACAACATAAAACTGGATTATATACTACCTGTGTACACCGTCAGTCTATTCGTTTGTAAGTGAAAAAAATAATGAATCGGACCTTTATTGTATTTCTTCCTATAAATATTGACGAATTATTATTTATTTTTTATAATGTAAACTTAAAATCATTGTACCACATTTGTTATAGGGTTCTCGATAATTTCGATTATATGTAAAGAAAGGCAGCTTGTCGAATAAGCTTCTCACGCGACTAAAGTTCTAAAAGCTCTCCAACTCATCGCAAAAAGTTTTATCCTGCGGCTTCTTTGAATGCGTGCACGCAATGCACCGTATCTATTCCCCCCTCTGTTTATCGCTGGCCCTTCCTTCGAAGCCTGCGTCCGTAGCCAATCGCCTTTTGTTTGTTAAACTCGCTATAAAGCTAACACGTATACAAGATAAGGTTCGGTCATGTTTCATTTGAAAGTTTATTGTCTGAACAACTAAAATGTGTTCCATATGCATCGATAATTTTGTTTAGCAAGACGATGTTAAGATTTATATATACAGAACTGATTAAACTTAACACGTGACCTTTACTATTTTGATTATCATTATTTGAAGTAGTTGGAAGTAATCACGTAACTATTTATATTTTTTGCTTCCAAATAAAAAGACCGTCGAACCCTTTGTGGGTTTCCTGTGGCAATAGTAAAGTTATTGTAAATAAAATAAAAACTACATACCGTTTCGTATCCGACGGTGACTTGTTTAAGGAAGCGGTGGAGCGAATAATCGATTTAAAAAATAAAATAAAGTCTCGCAATTTAACACCATTAAAGATTTTCTAAAGCTTTTGACCGCTCGATTGCGGCAGACTACAGTAACTCATTACAAAAACTAGTTTAATTTAGACAAGTTTAGACACCTACAAAGATTATAAAATGCTTATTTATAGTTTATATCATTATTCAGTTACGATGATATGAATGGTGGTAACCTTTGGAATGATTTATTATCAGAAATATACATAAAATTGGTTATTTTATCACGAATTATTTCCTCATATTTTTCTTTTAGGAGTTATTCAAGTATTACGTAAGCACTGATTGGGGAGGGGCGTCCTTATTTCTGATGCCATAGGAGTTGGGGGGTCTGGATGGTGATTACGTCAGCAATATTTATTTACTGAATTAGAACAGTTTTGAATATCTATACTATAATAAAACTGTAGCAAGGTCAAATCTGTACATTAAATATTTTTTGAAAATTTTTATCGGAGTAGACTTTATTATCGATATAGAAGCCAAAAATAATCTTTTTACAATTTTTGTCTGTCTGTCTGTCTGTCTGTCTGTCTGTCTGTCTGTCTGTCTGTCTGTCTGTCTGTCTTTCTGTCCCTGTGATCACGCATCACGCTGAAAGTACTGAACCGATTTTAACGAAACTTGACACAGTAATAACTAATATTCCAAGGTTACATTTAGGATACTTTTTGTCCCATAAAACGCAAGGGGTTCTCCAGGATAACGAAAGATAAAAAATTGTAGTTAATGTAACAAGACTTTTTTGCAACACCTTAGTACAAGAGCCAGCAACGTTGGAAGAACGAGAATTTTAGAAAAGCTGGTTCTTTAATATAAAGATATATTATG